>OX424575.1:9322869-9869934 GCA_949152435.1 Gastracanthus pulcherrimus
TCCTATGTCCTTAAATAGTTTAGAATGAAGTTTACTGAAAGTAGAATATCATTTATGTGACACCAACCCTAAGCAAATATAATTTTTTTCAAAAATTGTTTAATCCTCTTTGATAATAGTACATTATGCAACAACGGAATAAAGTCGATTCTATTCCCGTGTTGCGTATAGAACATTATTGACTTTTATTGAAAATTTATAGAAAAAAAGAGAGAAAGCCGGAGAAACTGAGAATTTACTTTATTCCCACCACAAAAGCGGGAATAAAGTAAATTTGCGGGAATAAAATAAATTTACGGGTATAAAGTGCAATTTTCGACCCGTATATTAGGTCAATAAAGTGTCCATTATAGTTAAGACGCGAATAAATATATTTACATCACTCATACAAAATTACCAATATAGTTTCTTTTTTTGCAAAGCCTAGCGATAAAAATTAAAAAAAATTATATTACAATTTATAAATTTTAAACATTTTAGATAAACCTCGAATCACAAAGAATGGATACAGTAGTGAAGCAACTTTTTCGGAATCGTATTCAAGGATCAATTTTTCTTGGACGTAATTTCTACCCTAAGTTACAATACAATTCCAATCAATTATATTATTTTTTTAACTGTTCCAGAAAGCTTACCACGTGAATCACTATCGTCATGTTTCCGCTGCACTGTCTCATTGCTGCGAGCTTTGTTTTGTTGCTGAATGGTCACGTGAGCGCTCAAGTCAAATCGGAGATACGATCTCTATCAAAGCACTGAGATCTTACATCGAGCGTTACCAAACGTTTTATCGCTCATGCCGACAACGAGGACAGCTTCCTTTACCTGAAGTGCGATGAACCCGACGAGCAGTACTTGTGCAACGTAACGATGGAGACGTTGCCATTCAATGTTATCCACCAAATTAACACCTGTGAAAACCTCAAAATAACCAACGAGGACTTCGTAGATTGGAAACATGATTACCTTAGTGAATTGTGACCCTTAACTCGCGATAGAGTCACAATCTGGTCGTACGGCATCAACCAGAACGATGACAAGTTTGATAGTATTGTGAGGGTACAAATCATGATCGTCGACATACCGAAATGCAGCGTTGTCGCGAAGCTGTCGTATCTGGCAAAGTTCATAGATCAGGCATTTTATACCGAATCCCAACGTGTACTCTACCGCGACAGCTTCGAGATCATGCTTACCGATAGAAACAAGTGCGGCGATCATCTACCAAGATGCAGGATAACCTATGACTTCGACGGCAAACAAATCGGCAGTCCCAAGCTCTACGAAGCTGTAGCGAATTATGTTGCGTTGCCCGTGGCTCACCGGACCTCGGACAAGGGCTACTACTCGTTCAGTCAAACCGTGCCATTCGACGAAGATAAGAAGCAGTTGGCTAGTTCGACGGAATCGTACGTCGATCAGTCAGGAAGAGCCAAGGAGCTGCAGTCCAACATCGCGATGACCACCGGTACACCGGGCACTTACTCGGTCTCCAATGGCCACGAGTTCTTTGCCACCTGTTGGATTGCAACCTACGAAAATAGATTGGCCCATTTGGCACTGCGTTACGACATTTGGCAAGGCAAGCAGGTGCGCTGCCTGCAGTTCGACACCCAGGGCAAGAAGATGGACCTGACCCTGGATCTGCCGCATAATACAACGTGGGTTGCAACACGTAATCTGGAAGGTGGAGAACTTTTGGTGACAACGGGAAACTGTACAGAGGATGAAGACGAAGATGTTCATTGTGAAGGTCTACGAGTTCAGAGGATCGCTGCAGATGGAAAGCGAGGTACAAGGCTTTGGACTTGGATGAACTGATGATTCACTTTGATTCGCCGTTTATCTTCGAAGTGTGGATAGTCGAGAACAATAGGGGTTAATTCTGCTTTACATGGAATTGGCAAGTGGACAAGGACGAAGAAAGACTTTTGTCGTATGCCAGACGGTGCGTACCGGCGAAATATACATTGAGCAAAGTCTAACTGATTATTAACGCGTGCAATATAAAGTTAGTGTGTAAAAGCTTTTAAATAAATTGTTGAAAATCAAGTGATTCTAGTTTTTTTTTTACAAATATGTTTCTTAATGTTTAAGATAGGATTCTGACGATTATTTTACCGGATAAAATGGATTATATGTAATTATATGTAATTGCACTTACAGTTTTATAGCACTGTATATAGTCATATAATATAGTCGCATGTATATAAAAGAATATTTGTGACACGAGTCTTGACATGTACTTATTCGTAAGTGGATACCTTTAAATATATTCATGTACCGTAATATGTAACATTGCACATATGCGACACTTAGATCTTGAAAATAAGGTACATAAAGCTAACATATAATAATGCTTTATTACATATATTTAGATACAACGGTTATGTACACATACCTAAGTAAAAATGACATATATAATTATATATAAGTATATATATCGATATATACTCAGATCCGATGTTAGAGAAACAATATTATATGTAATTATATATAACTATATATCATTTTATACAGTTATATATAATTATATATATTTATATATAAGGATATATAAACGTCTATATATAACTATATATAATTATATATAACTATATTAAACCAAACAAATTGCCTTTTTTTCTTTAAAAATTACAATTTTTAAATTTTTTAAAAAAGTGTTGCACTAAATCAAGGTATAAACATATCGTAAACATTTCCTGAAAGTTTCAAGGAAAATGGTTGAGAATTTGGTTTTTAAGTCTAAAGAAACATTCAAAAATGCAAAAATTATAATATGTAAAGAATTAAAAGACCCAAGAAAACTAAAAGCAAAAAAAATTATACCCAAATTTTATAAGGCTAAAAGAAACTAGACAAATGAAAAAATATAAGGAACAAATTTTATAAGGCTCAAGGAAACTAAAAACAAAAATTTATAAGACCCAAATTTTATAAAGCCCAAAAATTATACTATGCAAAATATTATAAGATCCAAGTTTTATAAGGCCAAAAAGAAATATAAAAACAAAAAAATTATAAAAGCAAAACATTATAAGGTCCAACAAAAAAATTACGATACCCATATATTATAATACGCAAGGAACGATAAGGCCCAAAAATTGTGAGGTCCAATAAATTATGAGACCCAAATATTATAAAATGCAAAATAAAATAATTCCCAAAAATGATAAAGCTCAAAAAATTATAATGCCCAAAAATTATGATGTGCAAAACATTATCAAGCCTAAAAATATTGCTTGACAACACATACCTAGGAAATTTCTAGGCTAGGAAGCCAATCATCCACCGATCCACCAAATTATCCACCAACATACCCATTCACCTATAGCTATTGATTCACCCACAAACTCATCTGTCCATACTTCCACCCTCCCAATAATCCACCTACACTCACGCGCATATACGATGAACTTTAAAAAAAGACATGAACTTACTGATGTGACCGGAAACCGGATACCGGAGATTGGAGACCGGAGACGGGAGACTTTTGTGGATTTATTCGACTTTTTACAAACTTATTGAAAAAAAATATTAGACCTCTTTGGCAGCTCAATGAGTCTTCCCATTATATATTCACGGTTAACTTTTTTTCAAAAAATTTTTTATTGTATTTTTCTTGGGTATTGCACGGTAATTTCTTACCAAAGTACGCTTATTTTTTTCGTCTTTTGATGAAAATTTCAAATTAAACAGAGTTTTCAAGATTCATCGAATCGTTTTTGTTTTATAACTTTTTTTTCTTCATTTTTTATGATATTTTTGATTGTATTTTTCTTGGGTATTGCACGGTAATTTCTTACCAATGTACGCTTATTTTTTTCGTCTTGTGATGAAAATTTCAAATTAAACAGAGTTTTCAAGATTCATCGAATCGTTTTTGTTTTATAACTTTTTTTTTCTTCATTTTTTATGATATTTTTGTAATAAATTAATAAATCCGTTGTTCATATTCTCGAACAAAATTAGAAAACTATTAAAATTATTTTTTTTGTAAAAGTAGTATACATTTATTATATTCATAAATAAAATTTAATCAACATTTATAGTCTTGCAAAATTTATCATTAATTGAAAAAAGTGTAACTTGACATTCAAAAACTTTTTAATTCTTTACACTATTTACATATTTTTTTAAATCGTTCACCTTATTGATTAATTCCTGTGAATCGTTCAATCTCATTGGAGCATTTTAAAAAGTTCGATCCGAATATGTGTCCGTCAAGTGTACATACCTAATGATTTGCTCATCGGTCGATAAATGCTCTGTCTGAAACTAAAATCTCAGATGATAAATTGAAACTGTTACAAGAATAGAAATCAAACGAATATGATATTATTTATAAGCGGTTTTCGGAATTAATTTTCGTTACGTCATTATAATAACCCAAGGTTAAAAAATTTATTCCGATAACTTACTCTTTTACAAGTATAAAGAACGCATTTGAATTCGTAAAACAGATTCAGTTTATCATCCGAGATTTCAGTTACAGACGGAATATTTACCGATCGGTTATGCATATGCGGCTACATTTGTTGACAACAGAGTGCGGTACATAAGAAAAAAGAAAGAAAATCACTAAATTAACTGACAAAAAGTGAACATAGTAGTTTAAATGAAATATTGTATTGCTGTATTGTACACTGAGCACGAAATGGTTAACATTTTTTAAACGAGCTAAATGTTGTTAAAAATTTAAAAATCGGCATTGTATATATGATAACAAAAACGAAAATTACTTATAAAAAACTACTATGTCATATTTTGAAAACGAAAACAAAAACTACTTATAAAAACCTACCATATTTTTGTTATTGTCCCCACATTAATAGATTTGCCATAAACAGCCGCCATCTTTGCGCTTTAATAATTCGGGATCCATGAGTCGAAATGAAACGTTTTTTTTTAAAGACGCGTTTTTTCGTATATAATTTGTTTATAAGCTCAAAATTATTAACATTTTTTTAAGCGAGCTAAATGTTATTCAAAATGTAAAAATCAGCATTGTATGTATGATATCCCGGCATTGTTCTATGTGATATCTGTAGTATATATAAAAAATAGGGGCCTGTTTAAAAGCTTATCTTCAAGTTTATTTAAAAGAAAATAGGGGCCTATTCAAAAGCGTCGGTTTAGCAATGACAATATCGCCAATATGAATCCTAATATTTAAAAACAAATAATTAACAAATTCATTGTGAAAAACTACTCGATCAATAGGGTTTCTGAACCTTTATTTACTTTTTCATCATTAGGTACCCAAATCCAAATTTTCAGCGGGATTATTGAATTATTAATGTGAATAGCACGCACATCA
Organism: Gastracanthus pulcherrimus; assembly: GCA_949152435.1. NCBI lineage: Eukaryota > Metazoa > Arthropoda > Insecta > Hymenoptera > Pteromalidae > Gastracanthus > Gastracanthus pulcherrimus. The sequence goes on from OX424575.1 coordinate 9,328,190, forward strand.
AAGTGACCCGGGTTGTTTGAAGAATACGATATTTATGTTACAACATGGATAGAACCTCACATATCTTAAAAAATCAGAATGTGAAAAAATACTGAAAAATAACGTATTTTTCTGTACATTTCTTGAAATATCTCTGTCAATATTGCTCACAGGAAAGAATAAATCAAAATAAATGTGTTCATTGTGAAATTCTCTAAAATTAGATAGGGTTTGTAGGAAATTGAAAAATACGATATTATGTTACAACATGGATAGAACCTCACAATTTCCTACAAACCCTATCTAATTTTAGAGAATTTCACAATGAACACATTTATTTTGATTTATTCTTTCCTGTGAGCAATATTGACAGAGATATTTCAAGAAATGTACAGAAAAATACGTTATTTTTCAGTATTTTTTCACATTCTGATTTTTTAATCAATGTTCCACATCTTTTTCGATGGAAGTAAACCGACATTATTATTACCTATATACATGATATTTAGAAGTGATTCATGTGATTGAAGTTTCATTCGATTGTATACGATCTATTTTTATTTCATAATAATTTAGAAAAAGGTGTGGAATGAACGATTTCATACATAAAAAATGGCGCTGATTAAGGTTCAAAAATACACTTAAGTAGGAAAATATTTTTCTTTCATTAACGATGTATTGTATCCCGACGAATTTTGTGTAATTTCATTCCTTACGTAAAATAGCATGACTCTGATTTTTTTCAGCTTAATTTAATTCGGAGTAGGTAATCAAATATATAAAAACATAACGCAAAATGAGAATTTATTTTATTTTCTGGCTGCCCTTACAGTCTTTATATTCCGGTAAAACTTGTGAATTCCTAAATCTTATGTAAAATAACATATCTTGAATCTTTTTTCAGCTTATTTTAACTCGAAGAAAGGAATAAACATTAAGAAAAACATAACTCAAAATAAAATTTTATTCTTTGGCTGCTCTTGTAGGCTTTACAATCCCGGTAAATCTTGTGAATTCCTAAACTTTATGTAATAGTACATCTCTAATTCTTTTCGCGTATTTTGACCCGGAGAATGAAGTATTAATATAAAATACGAGTATATCAAAGTACAGGTTATGTATTCGTAATTAATGTTTCATTCGAATGGTATACATTTACAATATTTTAGCCTTTTGTGGTTGTCGAATTATATTAATGTTATATATGTTTCAATATTTTATGAACAGGAAATAGTTTAAGATAAAATACGTATTATTCCTCTTATTTCTTCTAATAAATTTCTTTCGGTTACTCATCCGTTAGTTCTGGGTAGTAATAATCAATATCTTTGAAAATCTAAACTATTTCATTTTCGTAAATTATTAGAAAATATATAACATTAATATAATTTAACATCCACAAAAGGCTAACAAATTCTATACGTGCACCAATCGAATAAAACTTTTATTACATAACCTCCGCCATAATCTAATACTTCGATACACTCATATTTTATGTTAAAAAATTAGAGATATGTAATATTACATAAAGTTTAGGAATACAGAAGATTTACCGGGATATAAAGCCTGCGAGAGCAGCCAGAAAATAAATCTTATTTTGAGTTATGTTTTTCTTAATGTTTATTCCTTTCACCGAGTTAAAATAAACTGAAAAAAAATTTGATATATGTCCTTTTACATAAAGTTTCGGAATTCACAAGTTTTACCGGGATATAAAGCCTGAAGAGCTTAATTTTAATTACCTTCTCCGTGTTAAATGAAGCTGAAAAAAACAGAGTCATGTTATTTTACGCAAGGAATAAATTAAACAAAAATTGCCTGGATACAATGTGTGGTAAGGCAAAGAAAAATATTTTCCTACTTAAGTGCATTTTTGAACCTTATAATTAAGTATCGGCGACATTTATATTTATGTATCAGATCGTTCATTCCACACCTTTTTCTAAATTATTATGAAATAAAAAAAATCGTATAGAATACAAATAAAACTTCAATCACATAGTGATTCCCACAAAAATTAGCGATGTCACTTGTTACAGCAGAATCTTGGATGTTTTGGGGCTAATTCGCATGGACTACGTCTGGTTAGACCATCGCGTTCAACGGCAAAAATCCGATAGAGAAGTTGTTCGGTTGGTCGGTGTCGTATGCCGATGAGTCGGGACGAGCCAATGAGCTTTTGTCCAATGTTATGACGATCAACGGTTTGGGAAGTGTGTTTATTACTTCGGATAAATTGATTACTGCGGATTTTCAGAGAACAATAAAATTGCTTGAATTTATTATTTATCGAACGCGTTGAATAAGTAGGGTCTTGTTATGAATCGTAGGTTCGCAGAAATTAATGCATGGTAAGCAATTTTTGTGGATAATATAAGTACTGCGTTTGTGAACAGTAATTTATTATGGTTAATAAAGGGATTGTTTACTTTTTGTTAAAAGAAATAATGCCTCTTCTATCAATAAACGATAGAAGGATTGTAATATTAAAAAAATATAAAATATAAGCGAAAATCAGTTTAATTTTCTTAATATTCTTTTAATTGATGTTTAATAAAAATGTATGCGTTTATAATTTTGATGGTCCTAATAAAGACTAGTACGTCTTTTGCGTTTCCCACGAAGAGTAACGCATTTGGATTTTCACCACAAAGACTAGCAGTTTCTATGTTTCTGAACGAAAACTAGTACGATTCTATTACTAGTAATTATTCGGAGTTACTTTTATGTATTGGGGTAGCCTCAATTACTTTGGTAAACCGATCATTTTTGAGCGTTTATCGGTACAGCAATAATTTATATCTTCTGTACGGAAAATGCTAGTCTTTGTGGGAAATTTATGAAGTGTTCGTCTTCGTTAGAATTTGGAATTTGCTAGTTTTCGTAAGGGCCATAAACTTAATAATAGTTAGACGTGCCGAATTGGTATTGGTACTTTCATCTTAAATTTCAGTTTAAATTCAAAAACAACAATTTTATGTAATTAATAAATTTTCGTACCAACGTTGCTGCACCATTGCCCATGAAATCTGCGGAGATGAAATTTGCTGAGGAGCTTTCATCGAATCTTGTACCACATTGAAGCAGCTGTAGTAGTAGGAACTTGGCAGCAATGTCAAACTTGGAAAGATTTCCTCCATGATGATCGAAGCGATTTAAATTATTTCATTAATAACTTTGCTAAGCTCTTTTTGCATATAAGGTCACTCTTTTTCTTATATTTGCCTTATATCAATGTACAATAAATAAGGCTACCTGCAAGAAAATTACTTATTTTAACTAATGCTCTTTTGGAAAACGTTTGTTGTATAAGAATATAAAATCTGGGCTAAATCTCTAGAATTTTTAACTTTTGTGTAATTCGGTAATAGATTCGTATAAATAATGATAAAAGCGCAAATTTTTATACGTATCATAAATAAACTGTTAGAAAATAAATTCTATAAGTAATTGTACAATTTTTACTGTACTTATAAAGTTTTATGAATAAGTAATGGTTCGAAAATGCCAAAATCGAAAGTGTAAACTTTATACCTATGTAGTATTTATACTGTAACTTTTACAGTGTTTAACCAAACACTTTGATACTCAGTCAGATAACAGACTATACTTTACTGAACACTCCGTACTGACTCCAAAAAGTGTTTCACTGTAAATCTATATATACACCCAGCATTTTCTCTTATTTCTTATAAGTTGTAAACGGATTTTAAATATTTTAACATTGCATATTAATTAAGTTAGAATAACTTAGACAATCAAACCAAGTTTATACTAGATTTGTAGTGGAATTTTCGGACTATAGTATACTATTCTATTGTCAGATTAACTCTTGGACTTTGAGACACCAAGTAATTACTTATAAAAAGATGCTTATATAGGTACAACTTTTGCTCTGAGGGGTTGCATCCCCTTTTTTCAGGAGAGTAAGAATACATTTTTTATGAAAATTTTACTTCAGAGAAACCGCAAATCGCTGAAATTTTGATGGAAAATTCTTATTTATAACGGAAATAAGTAAACTAAAAATGACATATTTTGTTTTCTGAAAAAAATTATAATTCCAAAGGGTGAACTACCCCTAATTAAATTTTATTATTTTTCCGTCACTAAAAATTTATTTGGCTCGGTGTAATTTACAATCAACTATCAATAACACAAATAATGTTTTATCATACCATACAAATTTAAATTAAAAATAGTGTATTTTTATTGCACATGTTTCGAAATATGTTTGTAATTTAAATTTGAGGACGCAGAAATTATAAACTTATGTTCATAAACTAAATGATCGATAAGAGAATATCGTAAAATAGAAAAATCATTATAAAACAAAAACAAGTCATTGAATCTTAAACTCCCTTTTTAATTTTAAATCTTTATTTAAGAACGAAAAAGATAAGCATTATTTGGTAAAAATAGACTGCGCCGATCTCGAGATTTAGGGTAGAACGGGGTAATGCCGGTTACTGGCTAATTCCAGTCACCCGTATTTTCAATAATCTAAACATTTTTAGGTAATAATTCAAATAGTATATCAAACGCAAAATAAAATGCAATTAACCTAATGTCCAAACAATCTTCTATTCAGTTTTATTAAGGAATTATACACAATCAAAGTTTAGGCCTACGTTTCTTATAAGAAATCTGGTCTATAAAATATGTTTTTATGCATCTTATTTGTTACTTTATGCAGTTATTCTTTGCAACTTTATTAATTTGAACAATCTAAGAATACGAAGTAGTCTAGAAAAAGAGTAGGTATAAACCTATTGCTTTTTTTGTCATTTCAACTTAAATTACTAAGCAGAATTGGGGTAATCCCGGTCATAATGTTATTTATATGACGCTCCCGAAAGTGAGGCTAGGAAAACGTTGCGCTGCGCTCTCAGGTAGGCCAACTTTGCTTAAGTGTTTCTGATTGAACACTGGTTATGTTATTACATATTTCACTGTGTAAGTGCGAATAATAATGCGACGGATCATATGAAAGTTAATATAATTGATTTAAAGAAACTTTTCACCTACAAAAGTAACTTCTTAATACTGACCGGAATTGTACCAAGGCTGACCGGTATTACCCTTTGATGTGGGGTAAATCCGGTCAAAATTCTTTTTTTATTTCGACTTATAGCTTCGATATTTTAAATTTTTATATTAAACCAATAAGAAATATTTAAAGTCAATAAACAAACATAATAATTATTTAAAGTTGAAAAAGACAATTTGAAAGCGAAAATGACAAGCACGTTTGCTTAGGTGACCGGCAATATTCCGTCCTATCCTAAGCCATTAAAAACAATTTAAATCACGTAACCAACAATATAATAGAAAATAAAATATTTCATGATCTGAGCAAACATATATCTCATGAGATATAAAAAAGCTACCTTTTTGGAAAGTTTCAGATAAAATGCTGTCGATTTACGCCAGTTATCAGTGGAGAAAGAAAATTTATTTTTTTACAAAATTATTACTTTGTCGGCAAACGAAAATCAAATTTTTTAAAAATGTTCCGTTTTATATTTCCGAGATATAACCGTTTGAAAAAAAATTATGACGATTTCGTGTATAACAAAACAAGTGACGTAGATTATTCAAAATTTCGGATCGGAAAAGATAGGTAATTATATGCTAGTTCAAATGTATTTTCGCTGGATTGGTGATATTATTATTAATGCACCAAAAAATTCGAAGAGCTAAAACCCTAAAGTCGAAAAACTGCTAAACAAAAAAAAAACACATTGAAAGCCGAATTAAATTTTTTTTGTCCCTATATTGTGTATAAAAACTGTAAATAAATGTAGAAATGTACTAAATATCATGAAATATGTAAGAGGAGTTTGGTGGGGTGCTGACCCGAGTACGCTTCTTATTATATATAAATCGTATGTTAGATCTTTGATTGATTATGCCGGCTTTGTATATTTACCAGTGAAAAAGAGGCTCACTAATGCGCTTGAGAAGATACAGTATGCTGCCATAAGGTTAGCTTTGGGATTATCGCATCAGTACCCCTACCAATATCCTCCTTGCTGAATCAAAACTTGTATCTATACACGAAAGAACTAAAAATTTATGCTTAAACTACTTATGCAAAACAATTTCAAATTCAAGTCTACCTGTAAATAAAGCTATAAATAGCTCTTTTCACATATTTAAAAAAAGAAAGAAAAAAATAATGCTCCTATGCTGTATTGATCAAATATACACCTTAAAAGATGAAATCAAAATTCAACGACACTATAATCTCTATCTCACAGAATACGATATTGTTATATCTAACCTTGAAGTAGACACTGAATTCGGAAAAACTCTACGACAAACTGCTGATCCAAATAGGTTACTTGAAAAATTCATTTAAAAAAATGACGCGATTGCAATTTTTACAGATGGTAGCAAATCAATCAATGGTATATCAGTAGGAGCAGCTTGCTTTTCTTTTGACTTAAACACTTCTATTCAAAGAAGTATTAACAATAATGCGTCAATTTTCACAGCCGAATGCATTGCATTAAATGATGCACTAGACCTGGCTACAAATTGCACAAACACAAATGTAATCGTTTTCACTGATTCCTTAAGTGCATTACAAACAATAAAATCCTCAAAACTTAACATTAAATTAAATCACTATATTTATGAAATCAAAAGAAAAATTTGTGAATTTACAAAAAAAAATACCAACCATTTTAAATTTAAGCTAGTTTGGATCCCTGCACATATAGGAATCAATGGAAATGAACGGGCTGACCAACTTGATAAAGCAGCTACAAATAATCCTTATTGTAAAGATTTCCACATTCCTTTCTCTGACTTACGCCAGAAATTTAAACAAACTTCCAAACGCAATACAGAAAAAATGATTACTGAAATGGGCAAAAAAAAAGGTGTAGACTATTTTCAAAATTTTTACACTCTAAAAAATAAACCCTGGTTTGAAAAAAGTAATTTTAATCGGGCAAATATTGTCATGATAAACAGATGTCGAGCTAACCATTATAATCTCGCTGCATCTCTGGCTCGCATCAGCAGAATTAGTGATCCTAACTGTACATGCAATACAAACATACAAGACCTCGATCACATACTTTGGCAATGCCCACTTTATGAAACACAACGACAAAACCTTGTAAGCGACCTCAGTAAATTACATATCTACCTACCTAATAAGAGCTCATCTATACTTGTTGATACGCGACCTTCTGTATACAAAACTCTGTACAAATTCTTTTGTAACTGTAAGTTAAACTTATAATGTTATACATAAACACGCTATACTTTGTAATCAGACTGTATATCTAATCTATGTAATGCTAAAAAACCTCGTATGAGGTTAATAAAGCTTAAATTAATAAAAAAAAAAAATATTGTGTATATCAGCGGCTGATCAGCAGTACCTAAGTTAACTAGGCGCGCGCATGAAGAAGAGGTAAACTTGGAGCGCGATCCAAGAGTATCCCTACTCAAAAACAGCGTAATTCTTCTTTTTGTCCTTCAATGCTCTTTTGCATATTTATGAGAAGGATCTTTGAGTTCTGGGTATTTCAGCATTTTTGACCCAAACTTGTTATATTTAATCATACATTTCTTCTGAAAACAAATAAATCTATACTTGGTAAAATCACGTGCCTTTAAAAATATGTAAAGTATGACTTACTGTCTTCTAACGATAAAGATCTATTTCTCGCATCTAGATATATGTGGGACATATAAATAAACAAATGAAATGTTTAACCAAAATCAAAAGTTCTAGAGATTTGTTCATGTATACACTATAGCACTCAAACATCTAAAACAACGTTCGCACCTTCACATCTCTTTCAACAAAATAAACCGCAATGCGGAACATCGCGCGTACCCTCTGCATAAATTTGTTGCGCACTCCATGCATTTGTACCGAGAATCACGAGTAAAGAAAAGAGAAAAACGGAACAAGAGTGCGGCGGCGTGTGCCGGCAGTGTGTCGAACCGCAGCCTAAAACAACAAAGTATCGGCTACCAACATACTTATATCCCGGAACGAGCGTATAGCGAAAGCGGGATGCATCGTCGAGTTCTAACAAGGTGCGAGCGGGTGTGCACAAGGAGATCTAGGAAGTCATGTGCGAGATGCAAAACACAATGGGAGAGCGAATGGGTAATGAAGTGCTCTGGGCGATACTCGTGGGTTTTACGAGGGAGTTTGAAAGTTCTTCTTTTTCCTTTTCGTGGTTATACTCGGAAGGGTTATTAAGATTTGCATCGGAGATTCGATTTCGAATGGACGTAATGTGTAATCGTTTTACGATGGTCTTCGGTTTTACTTCCGCTTTTGCTCCGCGGAATGGTAATCGCGATGATTTCGCGGCTGAGCCGGGATGTTTCGTTTGTAGTTGGGCAGTCAGCATTTTCTTTTTAGATGAAAAGAAAGATACTTGGAGTAAGTTAAGAGATTGTTGAACCATGCATAACTCCTACAGTCTGCATATGATCTTTTGAAGTATGAAAATATAAATTATAATAAGAGTAGGGGTGAGTGGGGCATTTTTGTACACTTAACTTTTTGTAACTTTTATTTTTTACTGTTCTGGAGAAAATTGTACCCTCATCAAATATATAGTCACAAAGAACTATTACAAAATTGTGAACACTTTATTTATTTAATATATTTATTTTTAGTTTTAAGGTGGTTCTATCGTCGTATTGAGCACATAATGAAAACATTTTTTACTATAACTTAATCACTTCTAATGGTATTTAAGTCAATATAATATAAAATAAGGTAGTTATCGGCAACTAAAGAGAGATTCGATAAAACAGTGGCGACTTTGATTTGTAATTCGATTTGAATTTTGAAGGTCTCATTTTATTCCTTGAAAAATTTCAGGGTGACTTTATCATGTAAAAGTTATATATCATCGGATAACCTTCAAAGTTACGTCTGATTGTATATAAAACACATGTACGAACTTATAAACAATTGGACGTAATTTTGGAGGTTATCCGGTAATATACAATTTTTATGGGTAAATCCCCCTGATATTTTTCAAGGAACAAAATGAGAACTTCAAAATTAAAATCGAATAATAAATAAACAAGTTTGCAGCGTTTTGTTGAATATTTCTCTAGTTGACGATATATTATAATATGCGAACAAATATAATATAAATTTTTATACCTAAGGTGCATATTTATGTAGGAGCCACCTTAAGTAATTGACAAATTTGTCATTTTTCTCGATTTTAGTGGGATATTTTAATTTATTTTCATTTTATTAGTTCATTTATCAACGCTTAAAGTAATATTTTGTCTTTTGTAACCACCCCCTATGGAAAGAAGCAGATGATATATCGGATGAAAAATCAGGTGATCTTTCACCTGGCGTTTATCAGCCAAAAGCTTTTAAATGAAAAAATGCAAAACAAAAGTTAAAAACATCAAGTTATGTATCATCCGGATTATATTACCCAAATGGGCAGGTTAGACCTACAAATTTTGACATTTTTAAGGTATTTTAAAAAAAAAATTTGTAACATAATTTTTAGATGATAAATCAGCGGATAAATCAAGTGATAAATCAGGCGATTAGACCAGGTGATTTAATTATGGGAGGTAAATAATCATTAGAATCACACGGTAAAACCATTTGAATTTTTTTGATATACTGCAATTTATTTTTTAATTTATTTATTTATTTTTCTCATTGGATCGAATGATGCACATTTTCGTTAACCTCGTTGAAAGATATCCCAAAAAAAATCAAATTGTTCGAATCAGATGTTTTATTTGTAGAATGAATAAAATATTGTAAATAATCTTAGCAGGTTGAGTGCTGTTTGTATAGGTCGATTTTTTCAATCTTTTACTAAATTAACTGTAATTTCAAACGCTACATAAAGAATTGACGTTTTTACTTTGTTTCGGGATTGTAAAGAATAAAATAAGTATAAAGACCTATGAGTTCGATAGCTATAGTCAAGTAATATATAAAGTAAATGGGGAGAGTTTTCAGCGCACTCACGTCCCGAATCTGAAAGGTGTGATCGGATTCCTTCTATCTCTTTTATGGAATGATCTTATTTGGTCATCTTAATCAGTAGATTCTAGAATGTACTAGAAGAAAAATAAATTTCGAAGCGACAAAAATTAAGCAGGTTGCCGACTTTGGAAGCAAACCTATTTTATTTAGTTACAATTTTACAGAGGTTTAGCGTTTCGAGCAAGAAATTGATGATCAACGAATACCGAAGAAATACATACTTTTTTCAATGATTAGTTTTGTTTAATTTTAGAAATAATTTAGACTAATGTTAGCAGATTATTAATTTTCTTTTAGTACATCGTATACAAGCCATGCATCGTTACCAAACAATATCATTTCATAGAAGAGGCAAAAAGGAAACGATCACGCACCTCTCAGATTCTGATTTTGTGAGTTTATCGAGACGTAAGTGCGGAGGGAAATTTTCTTCATTTACAATATATATTAGTAGCTATAGCTATGGCGCTCTTAGGCCCATAAGTTGAATGATATATATATATATATATATATATATATATATATATATATATTTATATATCATTCAACTTATGGGCCTAAGAGCGCCATAGCTATAGCTACTAATATATATACATCATTTTCTTAAAGTTTCAGAATTTTTTAATTTTTTACTTTCTCACTTGACGTGTAATCACGCATATATATATATATATATATATATATATATATATATATATATATATATATGCGTGATTACACGTCAAGTGAGAAAGTAAAAAATTAAAAAATTCTGAAACTTTAAGAAAATGATGTATTTTATACCTAAATATGTAAAAAAAATTTAAGCTGAGCGCCACAAGCAGTTTAGTGAAAAAAATTTCAACGATAGTTTTAGATGTATATTTTAAGATAAAACAAGATTTAGGATGATACTACAACTCAGTTACGAGAAAAGAATAAAAGAAATTGGCTTATTTTTACCAAAGTTAGACTCTTATGGGATTTAACATGTACATCTGTTTCTGATAAAATAATCCCATTTCTTTTATCTTTTTCTCGTAATTGAGTTATAATATCCATCCTAAATCTTATTTTATCTTAAAATATACATCTAAAACTATCATTGAATTTTTTTTCAACAAAATTGTTTGGGGCGTTCAGTTTAAAATTTCTTCGGTGTCTTGGTAGAAATTTGGACCAATCAATATCACCAAATTTGGTGATGCAAAGAATATTATCATATTCTGCATCAAATTCTCTTTCCAAAACGCACGGGCTAAAGTACTTTATCTTTTATAGTTATCGATATAAAAATACATACATTTTGAGAAAAATGAAAATAATGCAAATAATCATGTATTTCAGCTTGGCATAAATCTTGAATATAGATTTAACAATAGTTGATTTTCAGTGACACAAAATGCAAAAGATTTACAACAATTGTGTAGCGCTCAACCTGCTAAACTGCAAAATACACAACTTGATTTAGTCAGATTAATAGAATATGTAGACTTTCGAAACTAAAGGAATATCTTCCATTTGATGCATTATATATACCATTCTAAATCATTTTAGCCATGCCACTTGTTCTCGAAAAGAATTCATCCCAACTTTTTCACAATCATCCATACAAACTAAGGAGTTGTATAGTTAAGCAATCTCTTGAAATATGTAATACAAATATTTGGCTGCCTAACCTCAAATGAAAGAATTTCGGTCGAACCGTACAAAAATTAACATTGATTCTCCACACTCAACCCAGGCTGGGCTACCTTAATTCCATATGCACGAACCACTCACTTTATTCAATATCATCACCAAAACACACTCGTCACTTCCTTCAACGCACCCAACTTCCGAAACTACAGTTCGGTTCCTGCACGCGGATCCATCGATCGATCGCCCGATAAAAGCTTTTCCCGCCGACTGACGACGATCCTCCGTCGCAACTCCAAAGCTCACGGCGCAAGCTCAAGCTCCGCCTCTTCCTACCGCGAGGATTCTTCGGTAGGCCGGGCCTGAAACGCGCCGAGTCGCCCTGGTTTTATCGCTGTTTGTACACATGTGCGCGCCCACGCCACGTGTTGGAATCGCGCGCGAGCGGACGAGCTTCTACGAAGGCGCGAAGGTTTTATTTTGTTGTTTAATATATTTTGAGGTAGTCTTTGATTAAATGTATCAAAATCGCAGCTGTATTCTTTTTTGTTAACGAAGTTTCAAATGCATAAGATGAAGCGCCAGTACTGCTTATGAACAATTTTAGTTAGAGCAAACGGAAATGTTTGATAGAAACTTTTAATTAGAAAAGTAAGGATTGGGTACTGGCAAAACTCTTAAAATTATGTTGACTAAATTAACTTTTGTACACAAAATAGCTTATATGATAGAGCTTTGTTTAACCCGCCTACGTGCTAAATGTTACTTTTACATAAAATGTTTATGTATATAATAGCTTAGGTGTCCAGTGCAAGAACATCATAATCATAATAGAAACCCCTCATACGCTTACAAAATTGGTTCAAAAAGGTTGAGAAACTGTATAAGAATCTTTCGTATGGAAAAAACTTTCAAGTTGAGTGTTATTTCTAACCCTCAACTGAATTTTTATATTGTATACGTCTAATAACCCACCAAATTTTAGTTGAGGGTTTGAAATATCACTCAACTTGAAAGTTTTTTCCATACGGGAATAATATAATAATATAATAATATAATAATATAATAATATAATAATATAATAATATAATAATATAATAATATAATAATATAATAATATAATAATATAATAATATAATAATATAATAATATAATAATATAATAATATAATAATACAATTCAAGAAAATAAATTTGCTGTTACGTGAATGTATAATTTTGATTTAGATTTTTATCGGGAATATGATCGACAGCGATGATAAGTGAAAATTTAGAAAAGGGGAAATAACAAAAGACAAAGTACAATAATGAAAGAGGGCGAAATAATGAAGGAAGGTATAATCAATGAAAATGATGCAAAATGGAAAAAATGAATGGAATCAGGGGAGATTAAGCAATCGAGATGGCATAAATGAAAAAGTATCGAAGCAGACGCATTTTTAAAAAGAAAAAAAGCTAAAAAATTGAGTTAAGAGAGCTTTTAAGGCAAAGTCATTATTACAATGATAAAGTATAAACAAATAAAATATGAAATATAAAGTATGAAGTATGAAATTTTCAATCAAATATATATATACTCTGAAAGCAGTGAATAAGAAATACATATTATATAGCTACACTTAACAGAATTTATTAACTAAAAGTCACTTTATTCAACATCTAAATAACAATCATAAAAGTTCATTCAAAAATGTTCTTTAAATATAACAGAATATAAAATCTACCTCAGCTCAGGCAAAGTATAAAAAGTTGTATCAAGAATGAAGTAGTAAATTATCAAAAAACACACATCATTATTTATTTAACAAACGACTAAAATCCCAATTTCCTCCCTAACTCATAGTCGATCACATCCTCTCACCCACGCGAACTCTTAAAAAACGCAGAATCAACATCTCGCATCGGCTCGATGTGTTTTCCGATGCAACGCACCGTTAATCGCAATGAAAACACCGCGCGCGATTCAAAATTAGACGTCGGATTAAGCTCCTCGCGCAATGATACATGTGCACCGAGGATTTTCTACGAAAACAAAGGGGCTCGCGGTGCGACTCCGAAATAAACTTGATATGAAAGGAAGCGCGGTAGAAAAAAAGGTGGAGTAGTGGAGGAGAGAGAAGCGAAGCTTTTTTGTGCGGCGGCGCGTAGTCCGCGTGTGAGTAATTTATTTTTAAAGCGATTCTCGGACTTGCACCGCATGCGCTTTTTATTCGTTTGTATGTTAGGCGGTGATTCGGGTGATCTTACGGTTTTCGGTTTTATGGGTGTGTCTTCTGTTTTTGTGTTTGTTTGATCGGAGAATGGCATTGGTCGGTGTGTGCATGGTATTGTGGGAACTTTTGGATTTTGAGATATTTGTAGAATAATGGTAGAAAATACAGTTTTAATCTGAAAATAACTTTTGAAATAAGAAAGAACAACGTTCAAAAATTCAATTGAGTGTACCACTGGAAAAGTAAATATATCATCTTTTTATTATTAATTTTAGACGGATCGTGAATCTCATGTACCCGTACTTAACAAAGAGATAGACAGTTTAATTAACAAATATGTAGAACATAACACATTTGTTAACAATCTTCCGGAGGAGCCCGAGGAGCCCGAGATGCCCGGGATGCCTGCCTGCACTTTCTCAATTCAATTGAAACGTGACGATATAATTGCAGCGAATAGGACAGTCAACTGTGATATAGATAAAGATACAAAATTTGAACATATTTTCAGTAAATCGATTAAAAAGAATTGTGCAGATTCCAGGAAATTATTCAAGAAGACTATAATACCACTTATTCTTTTGCAGAAAAGCAAGGTAAGCATTGTGTTGAGAAGCCCGAGATCCAGAGATAATGTAAGGTATCTGTAACCGTTTCTTGAAGTGAAACTTCGAGTATGAATTGATGAGAAGCGTCACGTTCGAATCGTCAGGTAACGGCAGATTTTCATAAACAGGCGAGCGGTTACCATGGCAACGGTCAATCAAAAACTCATATCAACGGTCTATTGCACTCGAGGCTCTCTAATATAACCTCCTCCTATAACCTCCGCAAATGTTCTGATATTTTTGATGGCAAAAATGAATTAGCATTATTAAAATTAATTAAATCATGCAATATAAATATTTTTAGGGTTATTTTACAAAATGCAGATTAAAGTAAAAGTTAAAAATTAATAAAGTTTAATTAATAAAGAAAAGTCTAGAATATATGAGAAGTGCTAAAATAACAATTCGTTGACTATTATCAAACATCTGTATTTTACTCAGAAATATTGTTTGCTGATCTTACATAGTATTTACTCCGGTTTACTATATTGTCAATCAAAGTAAACAATATTCTAAATACAATTCAGATTTTTGATAATCAAATGGCGCCATCAGCAACATACGCTTATGATTATATAACATAAAGTAGCATAGGATTAAATTTATTTTTAAGAATGAAGATTAAACTGAATTTGTTTTTAGGATAAGCGTAATATGGAATATATGCCAAAATGTCAGTCGATTCGCTTTTAACAAACTTTTAAATTTTATTAATAATATTGTTTGCCCAGAAGGCAGAATTTAATGCAGTTTTCCAATTTCTAATAAACGTAAACAATATTCTAATTTAAATTTAGGGTAGTTATTTTGGTATTTTTATGTTAAATACAGTCACAATCTAAAACCTTATTTCGAATATCTGAATTTTATTTATAATATTGTTTATGTTGATTTACAATATAATAAACTATAAGAAGAAATTAATTTTTATTATCACAAAAGAATAACAATATTCAATCAATTAACAGACGCAACTCATTTCAATCTGTATTCTATCAAAATAATATATATTGTACCACAATACAATGTTAAAATATTTAAATATTACAAATTATCATAAACTCAACATAACTTAAATAATCCATTTTAATATATAGTGTTACACTCGACAAATTATCATAATAGGAGCCACTAATTTTAGCCGGAGATTTCAATGTTAACTTTGATGATGAGAGTGAGCAACCATTCATAACATTCCTCAGAAATAAACTGCAATTATAAATGAATAATTATTTGCAACATTCCATAATTATTTATGGAACAACATTCTATGCAGTTTTTGTAAGATTTACACATAAAATAGAATCAATAACATTTTAAATAATAAATTTAGTAATAATGCTGAACTTAATGACAATTATTTGTTTTAAATAAAAATGATTTTCTATATAAACAAAATTCACGCACAAAATCCCTCGAAGTTTTAGATGGTAAATGTGTTAGAAATATGTACGTTTTTATAAAGTACACGTAATTTTCTTTAAATTGATTTATCAAACAATAATTTGCATGTTATTTTTGTTAAAGAAACATAAAATATAAATTTTATAAAAATTTGTAAAAATCGGAAAAAAAATTGTGTCTTATTATGTCTTAACATTAAAAATATGAACTTTTTCATAAGATAGACATAATATCCATCTCATTAATAGAATATCTATGAATAAGCTTAATGCTATTTCAGAGAATGAGAAATGGAATATTAATATCAAAATATTTATTACAAATGGCAAAATATTTTTTGTTCTTTTATACGTTAATCCTTTCAAATATATGTATATTTTCAAAAAGACCTAACTTCCTTATAATTTGTTATATCTAACATTCATATTAAAGCTATATTGTGACAGACAAATAAAAATATTAATTTAAAAAAATTTGTAAAGTTGCAATTTGTATTCTATGTATGTCTTTTACTGAATTTTCAACGTTATTTCAGAATTATTTAAAATTTTAAGATTTTCACAGACTGGCAATACTTAAACGCTTGTGTCTAATAAATTAGTTTTAGCATTATTTTATTTTAAGTGAATTTCTAGTATAAGATTTTAGCCGGAATCTGATAAATTATAAAATGCGTTTTGTTCAGGCTTAGCGAATTTACATACTTTAAAACTATTTTAAATGTTTATAATTTACAATTAATGGTTTACTTATTCAGCAAATCTTTACCTATAAGGAGATTTTGTGAATAATTCGATTGCGGCGATCGACATTAATAATATTATTCTAAAGGCCAAGTAGTAATGATAAGGTGCCTGTAGGGCAACAGTGATCACATAGTTTTTATGTCGGCTGTAGACGTGCTTGCATCATCACTATAGCTATCATAACTACTTGTTGGGACTAGCTATCCGTAGCTGTGTAGTCCATAGCCTTGTTCACACAGTCACGCCATCTTTCTCTATTGTTTGCGAGTTACATCCAATTCTCCTCATAACATCCTATTTCTCGTAGGTCCATTTTCATATTGTTCTTCCACCTTCATCTCGGTTTACCTGGGGTTCTTGTTCCTGTCGGCTTACCTGCAAGTACTCTAAGTGATGCTCTTTCGTTACCCATCCAAGCTACATGCCCAGTCCACCCTAGTCTTCGAGATTTAATCACTCTGGTAATGTTTGGCTGCTCGTATAGCTCGTGTATTGCTTGCTTATGTAAGATTATCTAGTAATCTCATCTATTTTGCCCCCAAAGAATCTTTCTAAGGACTCTATTCTCAAATACTCTAAATCTATTTTCTTGCCGTTTGGTTAACGTCCACAATTCGCATCCGTATATAAGTACTAGCATTATGATTTTTCTATATATTTCTAATTTAGTCTTTAGCAATAGTAATCGTGATTTTAGTAAGTTATTTACCGAATATAGGCATACATTTTCCGAATGCAGCCTCTCAATTCTTGATTTCTTTATAAGTTTCATTTTTGTGGCCTATTATCGTGCCCAGGTATTTAAAGTCGTCTACATTTGTTGAAGATTTGTCGGAGACTTTAAAGTCGGTAACAGCAATATCGGGCCCTGCTCTGCTAGTGACCATGTACTGGGTTTTCTCTTCACTTATTTCTAGGCCTATTTCTTTAGCTATTTTTATAAGTATTTCTACGGCTTCTCTGTTTTTTCCTATAATGTGCATGTTATCTGCGTATGCTGGCAATTGTGTTAGGGAGCCATTTATTATAATTCCCTCTTTACTTTCTTGTACCGCCCTGGCCAAATAGGAGGGTTGATAGAGCATCTCCGTGCTTTAGCCCGTTGTGAATGTCAAATGGCTGCGATAGGCTCTTACCTAACCTGACTATGCCCCGACTGTTATCTAGGCACATTCTGATTAAATTGACCAACTTCTTTGGTATCCCTAACAGTACTAAGACGTGAAACATTTTACATCTTATTATTGTGTCATACGCTTTCTTGAAATCAATGAATAATATGTGTACCGTTTCCCCGTATTCCTACTCCTTCTGCGGCGATCGATGTATTCATTTATATTGTACATATTTAAATAAATTCCAAACTAATTAATTCAACATAATATAACAAAGATGATTGATACTTATCAATAATTTTCATAAAGTTTATTCTGAAAATTATTGTTATGAGGTGGATCCATCGGGACGAGCCGTACCTAGACGGGAACTGCAAGTGGGACTTTGATTTTGCATTCGTAAAAATAAAAAAAATTATGGGAAAATACTTGAAATGTAATATTATTTGTGCAAAAAAAAATATTTTCTTATTCGACAAACGAATATTAAATAAAAAATGTGATTCATGAAGCGCCTATTTTGTATACAGCGTTTTAGACAGACATTTTACATTTATAGTTGATTATCTCCGATTTTTCATCCTTTACTTTTCTTAGAAATTCATCTGCTACACTTCGAACTCTTTAACATAATTTTTGTTCAATGACAGCTGTCTTAAATATTAAAAGTTATTAGAAAATGACCGCGATAGTTACCGAGACGCCGGAAGGCCAAGTGTGAAAAAGCTTGTGGTTTATCATTAAATTCTCTTTATTTTGGTCGTTTACCCCCCACTTTCTTTTTATTTTTAATTGAAAGTTTAGACACGTTTCTTTCAAGATGTAAAGTTTTAAATCTGGGTCGATGGATCCACCTTAAATAAGTAATAGTTTATTATTTTTTCTCATAAAATTATTTGCATAAAATTAAATAAGAAAGTTTCCACTTTCTAACTTTACATTACACTAAATTTAAATAATTTTCATACTTTTAAAAATGTACTAATTTAATTTTTAAATAGGGTGATCTATCCAATTACTGACACTTTAAACCCATCTTTTATTTATTACTTATTTTCTAACGATTATGCAGTAAAAATATAAATTTTTCTTCGACATTGTAAATATTTAGTATATCTAATTTATGAAAAGAATATCAGTAAGTCTTAAAATATTTATTTTCAATCGGAGTATTACTGACCACCCAATTACTGACACCCAGAGTATTTATGAAGTTTGTGTTGAAAACCAATTATATAATCTAGTTTACCATGTTAACGAAATAAATAACTAAAATTAAAGAGCACTTTTATTACGAAAACGGTAACTTATAACCGTTTAGTAATAGAAACAACAACGGTGAAAAGGTTACCTTACGCTCGCGCTGCAGAAAACGCCATTTTTATCGCTTTTACTTCTACCTCCGTACAATTAATTGAAGACTTATTAAAATTATTAGAAGATATAGTAATGGATTTACTTAAGAATCTTGCCAGTAACAGTTATAATTTTGTGTTACAAATTTCGTACATATTAATTTGCAAGATTCATTTGTTTTTTAACGGAAAATAACGCAAGGTGTCAGTAATAGCTAGTGGGGCAGTAATTGAGTTGATCACACTACATGCGAACCTTTTCAATAAATTCTTTTACAAAGATATATTGTGAAGTCAAAATAAAAATACAATAATTTTTATTTAAAAAACCTGTATATCGATAACGTTATTTAGTAATAATTGTTAAAGTAAATAATAAAATAATTCAATGAAAAGACACAAAACAATTATGTTAATATGCGAACATTTTTTATAAAGTTTATTCTGCCATTCAATGATTTATAATAAAATAATAATACTGTATTATTCCTGTAATACAATTCTTTATAAATAAGGTGATAAGAAAAGTTGCGTTTAACAAAATTCGAAAATTTCCTACTCTATTATAGATACATTATTCGAATTATCAAAAAGATTCCCGGGACTCTATATACACTGTATTTTTTCATCGATATTGTGAAATCGAGAAAGATGTCCTTTATTCCAAAAACAAACAACAACAACGCTTACGTTATCGATGAAAAAATTCGCCGAGGAAGCGCATTAAAATGCATCGCACCGCACTGCCCCGACGATATAATCATCCAATCTATTAGGCAATCATTACAACATTTCTTGGCGCAAAAAAGTCCTTTGCATCATAGTCACCAACAGGGAAAAAGATTTAATATCGTTCGATCGTGCCAAAAGTAGCGAGAAAACATTCTTTAGCGGTCGATTCCGTTACAACAGCGGGAGGCTCGGCCCATAGTTTATGAGCTTCGACTTCCAATCTGTAATATATAGGTTATTAGCTGTTTTTGCTATGATCTCTAAATTAGTAGTCTTTAATTTCTTATCATATTTTAGTAAATCGCCTTTTAATATACATTTAAATACAAGCAAATTGGAGATCAAGGAAAATAAATAAACGTTGAGTAATAATTTAATTCATTTAATCTTTAGGACTAAGGATACATTTTAAGGGGGGTAGTATCGCGATAGCCTTTTTGGTGCTATTTTCATCTGTAAAACAAAAATGTAAATAATTAAGGTATTGCAAAAAAAAACCTAAAAGTACAAAACATTTTTGACCAATTTCAGCCCTGGTGGGGTCCAAACTCACATTAGAACCTGAGATATACGGTTTTGAATTCACCAGGGCATAAATTGTTCCTTTTTAATACCATTTTGAACTGATTCTAGTTAGAAAATTCTATAATTGATTTAAAAAGAATTATAAGCTTATGATCAAAAATTGCATTACTGATTTCAAAATATCGTAAATAGAAAATCATTATAAAACCAAAACTAATCGAGGAACCTTTTTTTTCTGATTTCGTATACTAAAAACAGATCAAAATTCATAAAATTATTATAATTAGTAAAACATTTAAGTTTTGGAAAGTTAATTTATTATATCACCACAAGAAAACGAATGGATTATAAAAATCGTTATAGAGCAAAAATAAATTGACAAAATTTAAAATGTCTTATATTTTGAATTTTTATCAAAGAACAAAAAAAGACGAGCTTTTAATAGACAAAAAATACCGTATAATACCCAAGAAATAAGCGACCAAGTTAAAAAAAAAATTATAAAAATGAAAAATCATTGTAAAACAAAAATGTGTCAATGAATCTTAAAATTTCTTTTCTAAATTCCAAATCCTCATTAAGAAATAAAAAAAAAAGACCGCGCCGTTCTCGAGATATAAGCGCTCAAAAAAAAAAGGTTTGAAACAATACATAACCTCAAATATCTTGAAAAATAAAAGTCCTCATGATCTGGGCAAATAACTTAGCCAAGAGATAGTTAAAAGCTACCTTTCTGGAAATTTTCAAAAAGAATAATGCCGTTTTACTCAAGTTATCGTTCGACATAGAAAATCGATTTTTGCTACAAAATAATTTTTTATTCGGTACAAGAATAATAAAATAACTCAAAAATTTTGCTGAATGTTGCACTCCATGTTACTGATCATCTCAATTTTTTTCAATATATTTCCATTTCCGAGACATTTTCGAGAAATAACCATTTAAAAAACATGATGTTTTCTTATATAACAGAAAGAGCTTATAAAAAATTTCGGGTCAGAAAAGATAGGTATTTTAAGCTCTTTCAAATACATTATGACTAAATCGATAATATTATTTCTAAGGTATTACAAAAACTTATACTCAAAAATCGAAAAATCGGTAGAAACAAATATGTGTGTGGAGCATGTTCTTGGTTTGGTGTGCGTGTGTGCGTAAATGTGTGTGAAGTAGCATATGTATTTGTATGCATGTGCGTCTGTACGTAATTATCAATAAACATCATCGTATACCTTATCAATGATAATGAAGTCAACATCATGTGAATTGGACATCGAGAAATCCATATTTACATTTTTTAAAGTCTAAATAATGGACTTCCGGTTTACTTTCGGATCACTTCCGGTGATACGCACATAAGTATTGGTCTACATTTACAATTTACATGGTTACTGACCCCGACTCCTTGCTATCTTTAAAAAATACATGTTAATAAACGGATCCGGTCGATTATTAGTGAAATGGATATCGAAAATTTCATATTTACAATTTTAAAAGTCTAAAAGACAGACTTTTGGTTTACTTTCGGATCACTTCCGGTGATTCGCACATAAATATTGGTCCACATTTCCATTTTACATGGTCACTAACCCCCACCACCTTGCTACCTTCATAATCATCCATGATTATTATACTGATAAAAATTAATAAATGGTAAAAAAATGAAGAAAAATACGATTGGGAAGCAAAAGTAATGTACAATATACAAAAACATACCTATATTTATAATAGTTATAATAGATATTACAAATTATTTTAATATAAAACATCAATTATGCGTAATGAAACATTAAAAGTATCTTTTATCAGTTATTTTTTCGTATCTTATGTAGTAACACGCGTTCTACGCAGAGTTATTTTTACACCCAACGCTTCATATGTAAAGCACTTAATACATATATGTATTTAGAGTGCTCTAACAAAATTTCAATTTTCAGAATAAGGCACGCATTAAGCAACAATATTTAAAGTATTATGACATTTTTTATACGTTTGGTACACTTAAAGAAACGGGATTTCATTATACATAAAATATTTTGTTATTATAACGGGAACATTAATAAAAAAAATTATAATATATATATACATATATTATAAATATAAATTTTGTAAAGGTCTTGTGCCCATTGAATAAATAAAATAAAATAAAAATAATATATATATATATATATATATATATATATATATATATATATATATATATATATATATATATATATATATATATATATATATATATATATATATATATATATATTTTATTTTTATTTTATTTATTCAATGGGCACAAGACCTTTACAAAATTTATATTTATAATCTTAATATATACAAGAGAGCTTAGCGCATATCAATATTAATAGAATTTTAATACAATAAGTTTCAAAGAGTTTTTTAGCATGACAATATAAGTAATTTTCGACTTATCGACCTGTTGTAAATTCCAAAATCTTCGCAACCTATAAATAACGCTATAAAACGTCGAATATGATAATTACATTTCACTTCTTTTAGGCATCTAAATTTTTTTAACATTATAAACGCATGCTCTTCATTGAAATAAATTTTCTAATTCTGGGAAAACAAATTTGGATGTTAGCTGTTTATAAACAAAAATTAGATCGTTTAAGTTATGATTAGATTTAATCGTATTAATACCAAATTTACATGCTACATCACTAAAATCATGATCTAATCTGGCCATTGGTACATCAAATCTGAAAGATAGATGCCTTAAGAAGTAATGCTGAATTGATTCCAATATTTTTATTAAGTAGTCATGATACGGCGTCTATATTACAGATGCATAAAGTAAATTAGATAAAATTAGATTTTTATATAAGTGAAGCAAGGAAGTAGTTTTGGTAAATGACTTAGTGTTTCTTTTTATAAATTCAAGAAGGCCGAATGATTTAGCGATGACCTGATCAATATGTTTACTAAATGTTAATTTCGAGTCAATAATAATAGCGAGATCCTTAATAGATTCAACAATATCTAGATACCGGGAGCTTATACAGTAATCAAATGATTCAAAATAATAACTTTTATGAAAATAGATGACCTTACACTTTGACTCATTTAAATCTAAGTCATTTAAATTTGACTAGTCAACCAAATCATTCAATGTCCCTTGTAAAGACAAACTATCAGCATCAGACTTAATACTAGTAAACAATTTCGCGTCATCCGCATAAAGCAAGACATTACAGTTTTTTATACTATAACAGATATCATTAATAAATGCTGCAAATAAAATTGGCCCAATGTTGGGACCCTTGAGGGACCCCAAACATAGCGTGGAATGGAGAAGAGATCATACCTTTAATTCTAACATAACTAATTCTATTAGTCAAATACGATGAAAGCCATAATAACACTGAGCCTCTTATTTCGTAACTATGCAATTTACTCAAGAGCCTGGAATGATTACTGTTGAACTACCTTTTATAAAACCATGTTGTTCACGAGCAACATTCAAAAACAAAAAGTCTCTTAAACTGTTAGCCACCAGGGCATCAAGTATTATCTTAGAAAAACTAATAATTATATTAATATGCCTATAATTAGTAATATCTTGCTTAGGACCAGATTTGTGTGTTGGTGTAACAAATGATATTTTCCAAATCTATGGAAAAATGCCATTAAGGAGATTTGAAAGTGAAATAATAATCTCTACCTTACCAGCATCACATTTATATTTTTTGTCTCTGCAATTAATAAATATTTCTAAAAAACGCCATACCACCCCCTCCGTGTTCTTACCAGGAACCTGCAGTTAAATTTTCAAAAACTTTCATTATTAACTCTCTGAGAAAAATGCGTTTGAAAATATACAACTATAGTTAAATTTTAAAACGCATTTTTCTCCGGGAGTTAGTAATGAAAGTTTTTGAAAATTTAACTGAAGGTTCCTGATAAGAACACGGAGGGGGTGGTATGGCGTTTTTTCAAAAATATTTATTAATTGCAGAGACAAAAAATATAAATGTGATGCCGGTAAGGTATGGATTATTATTTCACTTTGACATCTTCTTAATAAATAAATTAATAAATACATAAATTAATAATTATATTAATAAATAAATTAGTCAATAAATAAATAAAGCAAAGTGGGAACCTTACTGTATTAAAATTTCTTCTCACAAACAATAAGAATTCCTACCGATCAAAACAATCGAGAGCTCTATAATTCCTTCCATTCATAATTCATAGACTTCTCAAAAGAGCGCCGCGAGTCAAGAAAGCGAGCAACCATCACGCATTACGATCCATTGAAATTCCACGACCGAGTCCTTTTTATTCTCTCTTCTACTTTACCGCCGTCGTCGAAATTGGTATTCGCCGCGGCCGAGCGCGGGACTCGCTCAAATATTTATATCGCTCGCGTCCGCGAATTTCCAAATTCTCGATCGCGCGCAATCATTAATTCGCTTTCTTTTTGGCGTGCGGCTGCAACAGAGGCAACGCGATTTGTCGCAATGCTCTGGTAGTGGATTGAGCCTGTGCACGGGTTTATGGTTGCATTGTTTTTAGAGCGATGAGGGTTAAAGCGTGAAGGATTGGATTGCTTACATTCGTTGGTAAATAGTGCGTAAGTTGTTGTAAGTATATCGTAATGGTTGGACTGAGTGTTAGTTTTATTGACACTTTATGTAAACGATTTTCGAAGGAAAGTTAATGTTAGTTTTATTTTATGGTTTTTATTACGGTTGTCAATTGATACGGAAGTATTTGTGGGATACTGCTGTGTATTATGTAAACATAACTTTCTTTAAAGTGGTCGTTGTGCGCAAGTGGACATACGTATTGGAGGAGAACTTTATAGTTGGATCCATAATTTTTAATCCAATTTCCGATGGTGAATTATGTACAACATTAAATGGAAACAACATCTGTAAACTTAAAAATGATCATCTTAGAGATTATTAATATACTAGATAATAACACTAGACATATAATTTTGAAAGTATAATCCGAACCCAGCTAATCCGAAACTCCGGATAATCCGAACCAGTTTTCGGGCAAAATTTCAATTTTTAAAATTAAGTTAGATAATAAATTTACCAAACTTGAAAAAAATTTAATTGAGGGAAAAAGCTAGCTCATTTAATATGTAGATTTTATTATAATATGCGTATTATAAGTATATATACATTATGATTACTAGATTGATAAAATATTCTTTTATTATTATATCATTATTTTCGTATGTATTATGAATACTATATTATTTTCATGTATTCTCAGAAATATTTGTAATTTTAAAACTATATATGTTTTATTTTGTAAAGAAACCTTATTATACAGTTTTGAAATATGATTTCATAAGTTTGCAGCTGTATCTTCGTAAAAATTAATGCCGCAAACTTACAGACTCCCAACTCCGATAATCCGAATTTCTAATCCGTATACGGCCCGGTCCCAATTAGTTAGGATTAGCGAGGGTTCTACTGTGTATTCGAACCTCTTATGATCTTCAAAATATAAGGTGACTATACCCAATATGTCCCACCTCGACTACACTAGCTATTATGCGATTAAACCAGTAAATAGGTGATGAATTACGTATACGATGTCAATAGAACCAAGCTTTTTGATCGGAAAGTTTTTTTTGGAAGCATAAGGAGATTAACCTGCAGTGCATTTTATCTTGGAAACGCTCAAGTAAGTTCGTCACTATAATTCTGAGTAAGTCATTATATTTCCTATATGTAATATTGAATAAAGAAGTTGGCCTACAAGTCGACATTGCCATTGATGTCACTACGTATCGTTAGCTTGTCAATGCCATAGTTTATTTTATCGTGTGGCTGTGTACCTTTTACTATAATAACAAGAAAATAATAACGGTTACTACAAGGAGGTAGGACTTATGACTAAACTGTCTATACAGAGAAAACAATATCCTAAATTTCATATCGTAAAATGACGATATCGTAACTTGAGCTATTTAAGCTGTTTAATTAAGCTATTTAAAGACGTATTTTTAACATACAAACTAATATTTTTACGACATATTGTACCCTCAGAAAAGAGAATCGACTTAAGGTTGACATATTAAGGTTCTAGTGTGGCGTTAGCGACTTTTTATAAAAATATAGACGTCGTTGAAACTTTCCATAAATGTTCTTTAAACATGCATTCAACTTTTAATATATTTAAAGAAAACATGGGATCAACGACCAAATTATCGACAAAACAAATCTTATGGGAATGAGCCGTTTGTCGCCTCTAATAGAATTATAAAAAATGAGTTATTAATAAATTTAATACGTAATTAAAGATTTTTTCACGAGAAATCTAATGACATGATCAAATTTATGTGTTAACGACTAAATAAAAAAGATATTGAAGATAAACGTTGAAAACGTATTTCTGCACATGCGCGTTGAGCGCTACGTCGCCGAATTAGCGTTTTTTACGGATTTAACTTAATAATTTTTGTTCTAAATGTTCAAATGTAGTTTACGATGCTATAGAATAAAATTTAAATAAAACAGTTAAATCAATATTAAAAGCATAAATGAAACCCCCATGGGGTACATTATGTTAAATTTTTATATACACCTAACATTGGCTTTGGACACAACTTTTTTAGTTTTTCATTAAGTTTTTATAGATAAAGAATTTAATTCAAAAACTAATTCGTTAAACAGAATGTCTAAACTCACATAATTCGATCGTTCAAACGTATCATTTTTACCCAGATTTATAAGAAATAAATCATAAAAAATACTGATATACATTATTTCATTAATCTTCAAATACCTTTTTAATCAATATTTCAAAATAATTATGAAAAAATTATAAAAGATAAACCGAAATATAACCGTTTATAAGTAATTTTATACTCTTTCAAATGCAAAATGAAGCGATCATAGAGCCCCCCTTGACTCAGAAGGTAAGACACTTGCCTACCGATACAAGGCGCTCAAGCTGTCAAGGTTCGATTCCTGATGAAAATTCTCGAGTATGTTTTCTTAGATTTTTGCGTCTGGTAAAGATCTTCTACTACGTATTGTGCTTTGGAGCAGGATGTATGCGCCCATATAGCCTCGGCAAAAGTGTCTAAGACGCTAGTAAGAACGTGATGAGTTTCGCTCTACCGACATCCCACAACACAACAAACAAGTATACAAAATACAAATGTAAAATACAAAATCACATATGCATTGTGGCATATCGGAGTTGCAAAAAAAAGGGGACACATATCCATTAAATACAAAGAAAGAAAGAATTAAACAAATGTATTATTTCTAAAATACAAAAATAATTTACCTTATTGATATCAGAATATCGTAAAATATCGTAAAATAAAGAAATCATCGTAAAACAAAAACGGATCGATGAATCTCAAAATTTATTTTTAATTCATAATCTTCATTAATCAGCAAAAAAATAAGCCCTGGGTTACAAGGAATAACCGCGCCGTTCTCGAGATATAAACAATCAAAAAAATTTTAAAAATACATAACCTCAAATAACTCGAAATGTAAAGGTCGTTATAATCTGCAACAATAATAAATTGATGATATTATTTCAAACATACCAAAAAACCCAAAATACTAAAACTCAAAAATCGAAAAACCGCTAAAAAACCTAAATACTTCAAAAAACAATACAAATCTTTTGAGAGCCCCCTTCTGTTAAAGAAAATAAAATCATTGAGCTCTGAAATATTAATTTTGGCCGTGAATGTTCGGAGTAATCTTTTTCTAAAAATAGTGTATTTTGACTCCTAATGTCTCAAATCATGTTTCTAACATGTTTTTAGCAAAACTTTCTTTTACCGTCACAAAGCTACCTCTATGAGGAAGCAAAAATACGCATGTATATATAACTCTTTTTATTATTTCTTTATCGATTCAATTATTCATTCTATACCGTATAAGACTCACCTTAAAATTACATTTTGTATGTATGTTTTCATACCTATAGATGAACTAATTTCATATAATAACTCCATTCTCAAGGTAATAAGAACACTCAAATACTCCAGTTTGTTCAACAAATATATATTTCATTCCCAAGCGCATATTTACACACGTTCGTCTCCTCTTTCACAGAGCTCTCGAAGACTGCACACACTCTCCATCTCTTCGACTGTAAAATATTTGCCCGAAAAAAAGTATACTAGAAATTTCTTTATCATCGTAGCTCTCTCTCTTTCCCTCGCTACTTTGCATTCCCCCAAAAATGCTCCGGGTCGATTCCGCTTTCTTTCGGCAAACTCCCTGCCTTCCCTCTGCATAAAATAAACTTTCCTCCTCTTCAAATTGTCTCGAAATACTTCGCTTCGACTGTAGGTAGACGCCCGTAAAATATCCGTACATGCGTTAGCTGTATAGAAATTTTGAATTTCTCGAGGCACTTGTGTTCTTCCGGCATAGAGAGGAGGAAAAAAGTCGGGTGCGCGAGGTGTATTCCTAAATGTTCTAGTTGGTCAGGTCCTTGAGCAAGGCGGCTGTGGCCGCGGGATTATCGGCTGGCACCTGCGAAAGAGAAAACGCAGATTATAGTTACTCGCTACAGTGAGATAAAGTAAGAGAGCGAGTTATAGATATACGATTTAAGAGATAGTGTTTTTTGTTTCATTTTGTGTGTGTGTATGGCTTAGCGGTAACAGTTTAGTTGTCCAACAAGATTAGGATTTCAATTTTTTTTCAATACCCCAGCTGTAATAGAGTCTAAATAAAGTAATTAGAGAATTTCTGTACACGGATATAAATAGTTAGGTTATGCGAACATTTTTTATTCAGTTGAGTATAGTTTGTTGACGCAATAAAATATTTAGTTGTCACAATTAAATATTTTACTGCATCGAATATCGTTGAGTTGGGACAACTAAATATTTAATTCCATCAAGCACTCGTATATTTCAGTTGTGACACAACTAAATATTTAATAGCGTGAGCGTAAACTAAATAAAATAATGTTCGCATACAAAATTATTTCCATCAGTGTATACGACACAATAGAAAGTGTTGAGCAAAAGAACTTGTTAAAATAGTTTTGCTTACAAACAATTTGTTTACACGATTTAAAAGAAGTAATATTATACTAATATTACTTTTATGATAACCATTTGTATGAATTATTATCATTTATATGCAGTGCACCATATGCAAACACGATTCTACATCAGTGCTAGTAAAACAGAAAAGGAAAGTAATTTATGCTTTCATAAATATTGACAAATGTAATTTGAACCTTTACAATAGCAATGAAAACAGAAAATTACAGTGTAAAATCTATAGTCGCTATTATAATAAAACTAGCTGTTAATTTTGTTTTTATTCGATATGTGCTTTACTATAGGTACTTTGATTGCAAACTAAACAGCACGGCTCTTCTTTTTCGGCTTTCTACCGCTGTAAAGCCTTTAAAGTACTTAAAAATGTTGAAATATTTTCACTGTCTTGCGGTGCGTTATTATTTCGCCGTTTCCGACTTTGCGCGCACGCGGGCCCCTTAGTAAGAGAAAAATAATTCTAATAACCGGGTGCGATCCGAATGCGGAAACATATTATGAGTATAAATTAATCGGCGAGGAAATTAATATGCTGTCACAGGAGGTGCTTGTAATAGATGAGTCTTCTTACATTTGGTATATTACTTTTTATTAGTTTTATGATTCCTATAGAGCAAAAATGAAGTATAAGAATCCAAATTTGGAATTAGATTTTTAAATTCATTTCGCATTTTCACACATTTATCAATATATTTTACAGTTCCTAATATTTGCTAATATTGTTACACATGTTTGTTAAATATTCTTAAATTTTCTTATATTTTTACATATTTTTGTATGTTTATTTACATTTCAAATTTATATACAAAGTATTTGTACTGGCATATATAAGACATACATGCTTTTGAATATTGTACAAATATAGTAACTGTGTAAAAATATTTCTCGTATCTAGAATGATATATTACAATAATCTTTAACAAAAAAGCTACCAACTGATTTGGTACTCGGCTTTCTCAAAGAAGTCTTTTATTAATTTTTATTTTTAAATGTTTCAGAAACAATTCTGCAATGACTTTTGAAATCAAGAAATCTTCGGAGGATAACAAAAATATGCATTTTTTGACATTATATTTATTTTTATCTTTTTTTTCTTTTTCTGAACGAGTAATGAATCTTATGACTTTAAAATTTAAAGAAATCTAGTGCTATATGGATACTATAAGATAAGAAACCTTATTTGTATACCAATTTATATTAATTTATCGTTTAAATATTGTTATATTCATTGTTCGGGGTTTTTAATTGAACAGACTGGAAAGGTTTCTGTCTATAGGCTATAAAATCTTAAATATTTAGGACATCTATAGACCAAATTGACTAAAAAGAATAAGCTTCAATTCCTACCAAATATATTATCATAGAAAATTTCAATGTAAAACATAGAAAATCACTTCAGTTATTATGGTCTAAAAAATGCATTTTTTTACATTTTATTTGTTTTCTCAAGAAGCAATGAACCTTCTGACTTAAAAATTTACAAGAATATACCTCTATATGAAGTCAATATCAAATAAAAATTTGATTGCATTATGTTCTATACTTTTCAAGTTAAAAAAGTCTTCAATACACAGTATAACAAAGGAAGAACGGCACATTTCTGATCTCATCGATTCTGATCTTAAAATAAAGGGTTTAATGGATACTTTCTTATGCAAAAAATTCGATTCCCAAAAACTAATCCTTCATAGAACATATTCCAAAAAACCAAAATTCTGAAATTTTAAAATATTCGCGAAAAATTCGTTAAAAATTTCGAGCTACTCCCAGGTATCGATAACAAACATCCATGCAAATTTTGGTTTGGTTTCACTGCAAAATATTCGACCACCGATGAGCTACACACACACACTCACACACATTCACACACACCCACAAACTCACACACGCACATGCATATACACACACACACATGCACACACATACACACACAGACACGCACGTACGCACGCACGCACGCACGCACGCAAGCACACACACACACACACCCATACACACACATACACACATACACACATACACACATACACACATACACACATACACACGCGCGCGCACATTCATACGGTGGACGTTTTTTAGGAGCATATAATATATTTTTACGTTATAAAAAGACAAAAATATGTAGATCAAAATCATGCTTTCTCTTTGAGCAAGCAATACCGTTACCGACCATCTGATTAAGAAAACGACTTAATTATCTTTTCTAAATGTTTTAGATTGAACTATTGATGCGGTAATGAAATTATTGCGTATCACGAAGCAGTGCGTACTACTGTTGTTGAATCGTAAATAGATGTTTCGAAGAGAATGGCAATGCTTATTTTGGGCATCAGAAAGTAAAAGAAATGGTTACCTATCTATAGACTTAATTAAGACATTAAAAATCCGTCGAGTTACTATTGTATTAAATTACCCAATGAGGATTAAGTTAATAGCAATCATACAATAAATTGCAAGAGACGAGCAACTGGAAATTTTTGAACTTATTCCTACCTGAATAACGAAAACTTTATGATATTAAGAAATAAATCTTGAGAAAACATGTTAGATATGTGTTTCTGAGAAATTGAAATCGAAATACATTATTTGTAAACAAATGTCAGTATGAATGTATATATGTATCTGTTTTCTTTGTATTTATTTATTTATTTCTATTTATTTTTTTGCCTGAAAAATAAAAATGTATGTACAGAATACTGATGTAACTTCAAAAAATTCGAACGTGATATTTTGGGCTTCTTTGATTCCATTTTATTACATCTTTAATAATGAAATTTTAGAAAAGGTAAAAGTGTGATATTTATTTTAATAATGCCATATTTAAAATTACGATTTTGGTCATATGAAGCATTTTCATACGCAAAGACGCCGTAAACGCTTTGTCATAAGCAAGAAAGACGTAAGTTTTGTATAATTACGGCTTTTTGGTTAAAAATAAGTCAAGGTTTGTAGCTGCTTTTCTTATGAAAAGGCGATAGTTTTTATAGGTAACTTATTAAATTATTTTCTATAAGAATAGTAGTAATTTATCTAAAAGTTCACTTTAATCAGCAACGACTAAATGTTTATAAGTTTTAATATAAAAAGCGTTTAATATAAAAAACAATTAGGCATTACTCCTTAAAGTTTATACATTTTACAATTTTTACAGTGAACTTGTAGATAAATCTTTAAGGAAGAACATAAGCCCCGAAATATTAAAAATGTTTGACAAGTCAAGACAATTCTTTAATTTAAGTGACATTTTTTTAAATTCATAATATTTGCGCTTCTGATGTCACATATTATTCTATTTATATCAGATACTCTTTACAAGCTTTCATATAATTTTTTTATGGTAAATAATAAGCGCTTCAACCTCCTTAAAGCGGCAGTATTGTTAATATAAAGTATAAATTATTCGAACTAATTACATGCATGGAAATGCATAGAAATAAATGCATGTCACATATTACACACATATTCCACACTGAAAGAACTCAGGATAATTTCCCCCGCGCACTGCAGATGTCGATCCAGCAGCGTAGACATCGAGTCACCACGTTATGTTAGTCGCCGAGCATGCTGGCCTCTACACGGAAAAGTTGGTTCTACGCAACTGGTCTTTCAGCTTTCAGTGCGCGGGGTACTGTATTACCTCCAAACATTCTTTTTACATGTTTCGGCAACGAACCTCAGAATTATATTGACTTGCAAAAATGTATTAGCTTGTATAACAGAATGTAAAAAAAAACATTTAAAATCACTGTATGTTTAAAACGTTGGTAAATTTGTATTTACATAAATTTATATTTACTTTACAACAGAGCTTGTAGCTGTTTAAAATAATAGTTGCAGAAAAATTGCCATGGCGCTAGTGACGTGCATGAATCGAAATTCTCCAATGAGGTTTGCGAGAACGAGTATTCGATCCAATGAGGTTGCAAGATATCAACAAAATTCAAACAAATTTGATCAGATATTTTAAAGGTAATCATTTTTCAAAAATCTATATATTATATTCTCA
This sequence comes from Gastracanthus pulcherrimus, assembly GCA_949152435.1. NCBI lineage: Eukaryota > Metazoa > Arthropoda > Insecta > Hymenoptera > Pteromalidae > Gastracanthus > Gastracanthus pulcherrimus. Next base: position 9,361,544 of record OX424575.1, read on the forward strand.
TTCAGCAATTTATATAGCACCGAAATTCGCCAAATTCATTATTTAAAAATTCATTATTTTCTTTTAGAAAGCAAAACTTTATTACTAAAATCGAACACTATAATCAGTGAAATTTTAAAATATTTTTTAAATAAATTAACTTCGGAAGAGTGGAAGTTTTATATTCGATACGTGTTTTTTTTAATTTTTAAGCATGTTTTTTTGAGAACAAAATTATCTTATAAATAAAGTTCAATGATTTTATTTATGAGAAAAAATAATATAATACAGTAACGTCTCGTTCAGAACCGACCTCTTAACTGTCGAGCTGAGAAACACTGAGAGAAAATTGTTGTAGCTTTTCAAGTTCCTAAAAAAGATTTAATAGTTACCTTAGATCGGCTATAACTTAAAAACGAAGCGTAGATGATGATTAATTTAATTTTATAATTTTAATAGAGTGGTCGCGTTTCGGGTCATAGTGTTACTGGTAAATACGGGGAACCACTTTTTTCATTCATTTTTCAATTTTAAGAAAACATCTCTATGGAAAGTTGTTCTTTGTGATTAGAACAACAACTTTCCATAGAGAGATTTACTCAAAATTGAAAATGAAATGAAAAAAGTGGATCCTCGTATTTGTCGGTGACAGGTGGCTTTAGCATCACCTTAAAACGGAAAGTATATGAATTATAAAGGAAACATCAATTTTAGACTGACGTAGTTATGATCAAAAGTGAGATGTAGGATCTTTGGATTAATATTAGTTTATTACTGTATGGACCAGTTTCTAGAAATGAAAATATATGCTTTAGCAGCGATTTATCTAATTTTTCCCAGATTTTTAGACATTTATCGAAACTTGTTTAATCGCTAGAGCTGAAATAAACTCATCTTCATGGAGTTTTCGTTGAAATCGCCATATTTTATTGAAATAAGACCCGAAACGAGTTAACTTTGGATGAGTGTAACTCAAAATCTATATGGTACAGCACTCTGAAATTTTTGCAGAGATATTCTTTGAGATAAAAATTGATTTTGTTAAAAATTTCAGAAGATTCTCGAGACTTGATTTAAGGGGATAACTACCTTAAAAAACAGAACCTCGAACATAACTCCACTTTTCGTGCACGATTATGATTATGATCGAGAGGTGGGCCAACGGTACTGATCGACTGACCTAGTCCCGACCGTAATTCACTTATCGACATTATGTCAAATTTAAACACTTTAGACCTACTATTATTAAAATTAAGATTCAGATTAACTAATTACCCCTGTGGAAATCGTGAAATGTAATAAAATCATAAAATGCAACGTTCACTTAAACTTCGACCTCGGATAAATAATAATAATAATAATAATAATATTAAAATGTAAGAAAACGTAAGAAACGCAGAAAAATGTAAGAAATAGTAAAAAAACGTATAACAATGTAGAAAAACGCAACAAAGCGTAACATACTATTCGATTTCGAATGATTTGTACGTTTTATTATGTTTTCATATATATTCTTACGTTATTTTACGTTTTCTTACATTTTGTTACTCTAGATTACATTTTCCAACTAAAAATTTCACTCACTGGAAGCACCCAAGATAGAATTCCATAGTGTCAAACATTCAAAATTTCGAAGTGTCATATTATCTAAGTGTCAGTGATAATTCTTAAGTAACTTAAAAGTTTGTAACTTAAAAAATGTAAAAAATGTCCGAAATTTTCTTATGTTTTCTTACGTTTACTTACGTTGTTTTACGTTTCATTATCTTTCTCATTTTCACTGGGGTTGCAAAAAGTTTTGAATTTTACTTCTTTGTATACATTTTCTTGTCAGAATAATCTCAACACTTTCTTCTACCCACTTTAACTGGCACAACTACCCTATTTAATAGATTATAGTTTGTTCAGCATTTATAGGTTATATGTTCTTTTTCAAGATATTATTATTTTAACACTTCATAAAAAAACTATCTATTGGGTTTCATTGTTCTAATAAAAGACTAGTTTACTTTATATTATAAAAAATATTACATTTGAATAGTCACGGTATTGATATTTTTTTATTTATATAATTTTTTGCGTTATAAAACTTAGCCAATTATAGATCAGAAAAGCACACGTGTGCTTCTGTTAATTCTTGCGCTTATACGAATTCATGTATTGTGACATATTCATACATGCAAACACAACATGCAAAACTGGAGCAAGTCACCAAGAAATTGATTCATTATAAAAGTTTATTTTCTTGAAAACAATGAACAGCATTACACAATATATCTAAAACAATTCACTTGAATACCGATTTAAACCTTTCTAAGCACTTTAGTCGAAAAGTACAGCTTCGCAGTATAACATCGCCTGCTATAAAAACTGAAAATACGCTAAATATTGTTCTTTATTATACAAAAAAATTGTTAACTTAATACGGAATCGGAGTCGATCGTCAATCGAAATGTCGGAGTTAGAACAAATCTACTGTAGGATAAATGGAGAATATGAGATCGATGAGAGTGTTAAAAAAGAAGAAAGTGAAGTGCGAAAATTTTACGCGAATAAAACGCTGTTCATCACCGGAGCAACGGGATTTATGGGAAAATGTTTAATCGAAAAATTATTAAGGGACTGTCCAGGCTTAAAGCACATTTATTTATTGATGAGGCCGAAAAGGAACAATTCTGTAGATGAAAGGCTAAGCAAATTTTTTCAACATGAGGTAATATATATGTATTTAAAAAACTCTTTCATGTTTACTTCTGTAACAAAACTAAAATCATTGTTTCTTATGTAATTGTAGATTTTTGCCAAAGTAAGACAAATCAATCCTAGTTTTGAGAAAAAGGTAACAGCTATGGAGGGCGACCTTTCTTTAAAAAACTTAGGAATATCAGACGAAAATCGAGATATTTTGAAAAAAGAAACGAACATAATTGTTCATAACGCCGCCAATGTTAGATTTAACGAGAGAGTACACATATCTTTGAAAGTTAATGTTCTGGGAACGATGTATATGTTCGACTTAGCCGAAGAATGCATCGATCTCGAAGCGTTCGTATACGTGTCAAGTGCTTTTTCGCACTTGTATAACACGCGTATAGAAGAGAAATTTTACGAACCCCCTGGAGATTTGAAGATGGTTTACGACATGATAGATGCTGATGTGAAAACTGCAAACGGATTAACTGACGAAGCAGTAAGACAGTTAATAGGGGACCACCCCTTTATTTATACATTTACAAAAGCAATGTCAGAGGAATTAGTGAGACAACGTTCGGAAAAAGCCAATTTTGCTTGTGGAATTTACAGACCAAGTATCGGTATGTAAACTTTGAAGAATCTATACATATTTCTTTATATCCTAAACAATATTATGATATATATTATGTAACATAATTTTAGAACTATTTTATACAATCCGTTATAGGGATAATTACGACGTCTTTCAAACGTAAAAAATTTTCTTTTTTATTAGTCCATAAAACTCTTTTTTAATTGAAGGCAAACAATCTAAATTTTTTTACTAGATATACTTGGTAATATCTTTAATTTAATCGTTGTAAAGCCCCAAGATTTTGATCCTACACATAACATTAAATTACCAATTTTAAGAAACGTCGTTAATGAACAAATATTGAAAAAATGTTTTATTAAGACATCGATTAAACTGCATGGTTAAAGTTTTAGTACATATCAAAGGGAGTCAAATAAATGTCGCAAAAAAATTTCGTTCATTGTAAATACGATATTAACCCGTTTATCGTGCATCTTTATTTCATAATTGTTTCTTTTTTTATTTTTATGGTCATGAAAAATAAGTTATTAGCTCGATTTTGATGTTAAAATGTTTTATGAGACACCTGAATTGTTAGCTAAATTTTCGTAAGATTTTATTGTATCATATTTAACATGTTAGTACAATAATCATAAAAAATAATTTGTCCCATATATTGGACAAAACAGTCAATAGGTTAACAATGATCATTTACATACGATCAAGTTTTTAGGTTGTACAACGGTTAAATTAAAGATATGATACCAAATATTTATAGTAAAAAGATTTACAGATTTTTGGCTTTTAAGTATAAAAGGTTTCTCAACAAGTGCATGCAAGAGACCCTTTTCCATGCTTGTAAAGAAATAAGTTTAAACTAACGAAAATTAAATTTTTAATTTAGTTTCTCAAATTTTATATTTTTTAAATAGCATGTTTAGCACGAGTTACTGAGTATATAAATGGCTCCTAGTAAGAAAGACGTATCTCATGAGCTCCGATTAGAAAATACGTATCTTTATGTAGGTTATTTGCTAAATCAACTTTTAGGTTATAAAACTATTACTAGAAAGTTTAGATTGCGTTTTTTATTTATTTATTAATACTAATTGATATATAATTATGATCTTTATCTTAAAGGTAGCAGAAAATATCATAAAATAGATATTTTTTTAGTCGGAACTCGTAAGATACTTCAATAGGACCCATCAATATATAATAATTCTGTTTTTAAATAATATTCATTGTAACGATTGTATTATAACAATTTTATATTGTTCGAGGAGAAATAGAAAGAAAGGGACAAAATGAAAGCGAAGGAGAGGGGCTCAGAGGGAGGGTCATGGTACTTCAAAGTAATTAAGGGAGGGGCACTGTGGATAATAATGATATATAAATTTTATTTACAAATTAATGGTGCTCATAAATAATTGTCTCTTAGATTTTGATGATATTTTTATGTGTCCAGAAGATCAATATGAGTTATATTATTTTCAAATCTTATTTTCTGTTTTATACTTATTTATAGTGACATCCGTATATAAGGAGCCCCTAGCTGGCTGGGTTGACAACCTAAATGGACCAGTTTTAGCAGTTTTGGGCTTTGGTTTAGGAGTAGTTCACACCGGTTATTATCCTAGCAAACGGATCGCGATAGATTTTGTACCGTGTGACATGAGCATCAACGCCTTGCTTGCAGTAACGTGGGATCTTCCCCAAAAATGGTAAATGAATAGTTTTTCAAGTAAGAGATATTAAATATTGAATAAAAAATTGTCGTTCTTCAATGAATTAAGGGCTTCGGAGAAGAAAGCCGTGATATACAATTACGGCAGTTCGACTACATCAAATCCAACTAGCTTAAAGAGCATGTATGAGTATATAAAAAATGAAGAGAATATTAATCGCTCCTCAAACGCCATATGGATGAATTTTTGTGTTATTACGAGTAATTTTTGGCTGTTTATGAGTCTTCACGTACTTTTTCACGTTATTCCCGCATTTCTCGTGGACTTTATTCTTCTGCTGACCTTCAGAAAACCGAGGTGAGAACAGCTAACACTATCTAAATATGTTATTTTTTTGGTTTGTTAAAATTTGTTTGTTAATTTTAAGATATACATTTATTTGACGATTAACAAACTTCAAATAAAAAAAATCGAAAAACGTCTATGGCATTTTAAAAATTATTCAATTAAAAAATTATTTTAAGACCTGCATGAATTAAAAAGTTTTAAAATGGACAAAGTTATCATCGTTCAAGGAAAATAATTAACATTGTCTCTTTTGAATATTTAAATGTGTTTTACTCAAAACTTGTTTTTCTACCTTCAAAAAACATGCTACGTTTTATTATATTTTGATTTAAATGAATGTATATTTGTTCCAGGGAATTATTAAAAGATAAAAGTTAATTTTTATTCAATGAATGCAAAAACCACTTAAGCCGATTTAAGGTGGCTCTCTAGCAAAATCAAATTTTTCGACAGTTTTGATTTTTATGAATAGATACTTACATATTATATTTGTACTGATATTATGAAGTTATATAAGAATTTTCAGCCATTTACCTCTCTTAGATTTAGAGTTATCCTAGGAAATGTGTTAAATTTGGATAAAAATAGAGTTACGAGGAAAGTCATCCTGAGCACACCTAATTTTTGAACTTGAATTAAATTTTTAGGATATGTTCTTTAATGTAACAGAGAAGTGTGTATTTTGTTTTTCTCTAAAATTCATTATTATTTTTTAATAAATAAAATATTATTGATTTATGATTTTGCTTAAAAAAACACTAGTTTTACAATAATTTTGCGTGTGATGGCCTTTAATAAATAAAGCTGTTCAAAATAATTTCAAAAACGAAATACAGAATTTTATTCTAAATACTTTGAAGAATATTCTCCTAAATTTTAGCCGGATTCATTAATTTGGTGTGCGACAGGATAAAATTAAAGTTTAAAAATAAAATTAGTGAGAAAATAGTGTTTTTATCAAAATAGTGGCTTTATTGAATAAACTCATCATAATTTTAGAAAACTATTTTAGAAAACTATAACTATATATATATTTTACATATTAATAACTCTTAGAGCACACCTGACTAGTATGATACGGTATTTAACCTCCTAAACTTGAAGCCAAAAATTATTATTCAATTCATGAAAAACGTAAATTTATGCATAAAAGTGAAAAATTACGTTAAATGACAAAAAACTCTTTTTGCAAAGCGTTCGTTTTTCATTATAATTAATACCATCATAAAAATATTTTTATATGATGTGTTAATCATTTAACTAATGTTTGAAGCAAAAAAATTATTTCGAATTTTTGGTCGAAAATCACTATAGAGCCACCTTAAGGAGGTTGAAGCTCTTGTCATTAACCATCAGAAAGAAAACGATATAAAAGCTTGTAAAGATTATCTAGTCTAAAAAATGAAGTATATTAAATAAGGGTGCCTGATGAAATGGAGAAAAATTATTTCAACAAAATCGTTACGTCAGAAGCGTAAATATTATCAATTTAAAAAATATGCTAAGTATATGTTTTTACAAATTTATCTACAAGTACACCGTTTAAAAATTATAAAATAATTCAACTTTATAGAGCAAAGACTAATAATTGTTTACATACAAAAATGCGTTTATTGTAATTTTAAACTTAATTTCAATGACATTTAATATGTGTCTTATAATACAGAGATAAAGTATACATATTTATGACTTGTGGATTATTACTTTAATTTTAAAATCTTATTCAACTTCAAATAATATACGCTGATACCAGAATATTAAATTTCAATCTTATAATATGAAAAATGATTTAAAACGAAACAAAAAAGTTCTCCTATTTTTTATAGCATTTCTACAGCTTAAAATAATTTTACAGGCAAAATAATAACAATCTTTTTTAGAAATTTATGATTTATCTAAAAACTATTTAAGCCTTCCTTCATATTATATTCGATATAAAAGAATAAAACTTTGTAAATTTGTGAAAAAAATCTTTGCAGGCATATTCTACCATATTTTATTTGTATAAAATAAGATATTGGAACATAATGTTTTCGTTACGTAATAAATAAATCATCACTTTTAAAACTTTAAACGCAAATATCGCAAAACAAAAGAAATCGACTTTTTGCACGCAACTCCTCAAACAGGGTTTAGATAAAAAAGGTTCAAAATTGGTATTCGGAGTTTAAATATGTCATGCAAACTCTGGTGGCCTATGCTCTTGACGGCCATTTTTCATTAATATAGATATAGTTCTCTATGTTAAAATAATAACATGTCTGCTATGAGCATAGGTTTTCACTAGCGCCACCGTTGGCGCGGTGGATGTTTTCTTCCCAAATAGGGAAGATTCAGATAACCCGAGACTCTAATATCCCGAGACTAAGGACTCAAACATTTTACTCAATATTATTCTTAGTATTACTAATTATCAAAAATTAAGAAAAATATGACATTGCTAAAAATGGCATTTTCGTGTATAATAAAATTACGAAAATAGCTGATAAAATAGTTCTTGCGCTAATTTCAAGTTTTTTTTAAAGCATTTAAACTGACATAATTGTAGTAGATTGTACGTACAAAGAAAAATACAAACTGATATTCATAAATTGCATTATCGATTTTAGAATATCATTAATTAAGTAGAAACATTATTATAAACAAAATCAAATCGACGAATCTTAAAAATTACTTTTTGATTTTAAATCAAAGAAAAACGAAAGTACAGTGGTCAATAATTTAGTTTTTATTTGAAATTTAGATTTAAATGAAACTTCGGAAACAACACTTTTGTATTGTTTAACGCGATAAACCTATTTTTACAAGAAATAATAAATAAATATTTATTTTGTTGCAGAGCTGTACCATTAGTATGGAAAATAACGAAACGTATTGATCTGGTCAATTATTTTGGCGCTACCGAATGGAAAATTTACATGCCCAACACGTCGAAGGTCATAAATCGTCTGAATGCCGTTGATCAAGAATTGTTTTACAGTGACGTGAGAAAACTCGATTGGGATGAGTATACTCTTATTCTGTGGAGAGGTATCAGAGTGCACATTATGAAGGAAGATATAAACAGTAATGCGGGTTTACGCAGATACGCATTGCTCTGGTATGCACACTATGGACTGATCACCGTATTAGTTTTGACGTTTTTCTATTTCGTTATGAGATTAGTGTTTTAGGTGATTGTTAATCATCTTTTGCCTATCATTTATTAATTATAGATTTTTTTACGTTTTTACACTGTATAATAAAGATTTTTATATTTTATATGAACGAGAGGATGCTGAGACTAGAAAGTATTTACCGGTCATAAACGGTAATAGAAATATTGTTTTGCATCCTCGTTCCACCCATTGCAAAATGATTTCGCATAGTTTTGTTTTGTAAGCATGACCCGCGTCTTAGGATGCATTTAGATGGAGTCTTAAGACCTCAAGTTTTTAAGCGGAAATTTTGAATTGCGTTGACTTTTGTATCTCTAATTACATTTGTTATTGGTCTAATGTATTTTAAGATAGTAATTACAGTCTCTGCATTAAAGTTAAATATTTTGTTGTATGGATTTTATAACAATATATTAATAAAATAGTAATTAGAGTAGCGCTAGTCAACCCATTTCAAATCACCTGCTCGAAAACTTAAGGTTTTAAGACTTCATATAAACGCACCCGAGATCCGCTTTCATACAGTGCATTATTCGCACCGAATTGACTTAATTTTAACGTTATGTCAACTGGAGTTAACAATATGTCATCAATACGTCGATTCGCTGCTAATAATTCACTGTATGAAAAAGGAACTTTAAACAGGGTTGTCCTGCACTACCTCACTGATAAGTTCAAATATTTCTATATTTCTATATTATGTATATACATGTGTATATTAACCGTGATTTATAATGAACTCATAAATAACTAAAGAATAATATTTTTCTTCACAAATTTTTCATTCTTGAAGGTTATAAAGATTTCTGAAAAGAGTCACGTGATTTTAATTTTTTTACGTGACTATAATATTTTAGTGTTCATAAGTTTCATGGATTTTTTCCTGAACTTTCCATCATCAGTTCTACAGATACAATTTTTTTCTAAAGGTGTTTATATATAATAAAAGAATAACTACAACAATTCCAAATATTCAAGCACTTTTGTAAATTTAAGCTTTTTCAAATAGTTGCATTGAATTGACTATATTACTTCTATAATACAAAATAAAATAAAAAACAGAAAACATAACTGAAACCGTATGTGTGGAACGGGTGGAATGTATTCTCGACTTTTTTTTTTACTATCACAGAGCTTCCCTTGCGAAGAAGCGGAAATAAAAATTCAGTTTACGAATTAATTGGTTGGTTTTTTGTTAATATGTAAATAAAAATTTAAAACGTTAAACTACTTGAATAAAATTATTTAATTTTTTCTTTCAAGTAATCTAATCATATTTTTTTGTAAAAAAAGCTGTATTGAAATTATGTGTAATAAAGTGTACGTGTAAAGCATAAGTACTATTATATAGTTACTTTTAAACAGATTTACAGTGAGGAATTGTAATTATTCTAGATCAGCTATTATAGAGCACATAAACACACACTTATATATATATATATATATATATATATATATATATATATATATATATATATATATATATATATTATACCAAGGGCTTTTTTTAGTCCGTATATATTTTAAATAAATAAATAAATATTAGTGTGATTGTCAAAATTGAATAATTCTTGTCCCTTCTATTTTACAAGGTAACAGAGCGTTATGTTATGTTACGTTATGTGGATCCTAAAAATGTAATAGAACTATACTACCGCAAACAACAATCTGCCTAATTTTCAGAATATCAAGTATTTTTGACGTAATAATCAAAATCTATGCAAAATGTCTAGTTCGTTCCTTGCTCCAAACCTCAATTTCACGCGAATATGCCAAGAAGTTTAGTAATAAACTAAATTTTAATCAACAAATATTACACTAAGGATGAATCTAAGACTTATTAATCCAAAACTCCCCATCAATAACCTAAATTAAAGCGCAAGTGATTTCAACTTTTAACTCTATATTTTGTATTAAAGTTGGCATATTTATTAGTATTGTTTTATAAAAAGAATTGATTAATGTTGCGCTTCTACTACCGTACCTTTATTACATGTTTTGTCCCATCCGGCGAAAAATTCTTAAAAGGAGCATTCAGTTTTAAAAATAAATATCAGTATCGAATTTGTCGTTTAAAAATATAGAGGAATTATTTTTCTTTTTAATCTTTCATGCATCTGGTGCATTTAAATAACATACTACTGAAAACATCCACAAATGTTGGAATAAAATTTCTTACTTCCGCATATGCGGGAATAATAGTACATTGTGCAACTAGGCGAAAAATGGGCTTTTTCTAAATGAGGATAATAATGAGTGAGCATGAGTGCTCAAATCATCATTCGAGTCTGAAAAAGCCCATTCCACCCGTGTTACACACCATATTTTTTTTAACAAGTGTGTGAATAGGGCCTTATCATGCATGCAAACGGAATGAGGAAATGGGCATTTCGAGTCGTTCACCAGCCCTACGGAATAAAGCGAATAACTTTTTTCAAAATTTTGATCTTTTTTCAAAATTTTAAATGTTTTTCAAAATTTAGAGTAAATTTGGAGAATATAAAATTTTGACATTATTTTCAGAGATTTTCAGGAGCGGGAATGGCCATCCCCTCCCGCTCCGACAAAGACGCTCGGATTGCCCAGTTTTCCATTCGTTTTGCCAGCATGGAAAGGGTCTTTTTCACGCACGTGTTGAGAAAAATTAATTATTTCCGCTTATCAGTTTTTCTAGTTTATCCTCTTATATTTAATTTTTACATTAATATATTATAATCATACTCTGCTTTAAAAAAATAGAAAAAAAAACTACATAACTTACTATTTTATACAAAATAAATATTTATTGTTCGGATGTATTTGACATTTTATACATAATATTTAATTTTTATATAAAGTTAATTTCGTATGGACAGTGGGTGACTGGGTACCACTTTTCAAGTCAACGAAGTAGCTACAGTTAAGTCTTGAATAAAGTTTTATATGCAACACGAGAGTAAAGTCGATCAATCTCGCGGGAATAATTTACGACTTTACTTTACTCCCATGGCGCATAATGTACTATTTTTCCCGGGCGGGAAGAAAATGCTACTTTTTATTTTTTACTCAAATTTGCGGGAGAGAAGTAGATAAGATAGAATCATATGCTACTTTTATCTCGCTTTTCAGGTCAATAAAGTGGCCATTGTGGTTGAGTCGGGAATAATAGTACATTATGTAACCAGGGAATACTCGACTTTATTCCCGTGTTGCATATAGAACTTTATTCCCGAGTCAACTGTGGCCATTTATTGACTTGAAAAGAGGAATTTCCGATAAGAACTAGAATTTATTGAAGACAAATATTAATATAGAGAAAAATAATTGAAAAAAAATGCAGCTTCGGGGAAAATGTTTGCGGAAAATAGTGCTACTTTGTCCCACAAATGCGGGAAAACGTAGATTTGGAGGAATCATATGCTACTTTTATCCCACTTTTAAGGTCAATAAAGTGGAGTTAATAGCTTCTGTGTATATAACATAACATGGCAAAATTTCAGACTGTTTTAAACTATACATCAACAGAGTAAGAGAGAAAATAAGCTTCTTATCTTATTCAATAATATTTTTTGTACGCTTTATTTTGACATATTAAAAAGTAAAAGCGTTCTGTGAGTGCATGTCTATTTACTAGCTATGTGTTTGCATATTTGCCGAATTTAGTACATTAACTCTCGAATACTAGTCTTGACTTTGAAAATATTCTACCCATTATTGTGTACCACTCCATATATCATATTTGTTATTTTCGGTTTCAAAGACTTTATTTTTATGAAAATCGTACTCTTGAAAAGAGCCAACTTTTTGGTAGTAATTCATTAACTGTTAAAGCAAATAAACAGGCATTTTCAATAATTTTTAATAGACGTAGTTTTTAACAGTGTATAAATGAGGTCTATATATAGATATAATTTTGTGTAAATTTTATAGATATTTGTCACTTTCACTGACAAAAATGTCAATAGTTTCCACGTGTGTTTACTACCGGGCAGTATGGAAATTCGGCCGCTATACAAATATCATACAAGTGGTGCTATTGAACACTACACCGCACGAGTTTCACACACTATTTTTTATCATAAGTGTTGGGAATATGACATACATTGCGTGGAGGATTTGTGTACGCTAAACCGTCAGGGAATATGTCATTTTTCCAGCACGAATGATGAAAAAGAAATTATTGAACTAAAATAAATTGATCTACCATTCCTAATCTGACAGACAAAAGTTTTTCGATTCTTACCATATGACCAGCTCGGTTTATCCAGTAGAAGGCCAGGTTGCCGTATCTCTTGCGGTAGCCCTCGATGATTCCGTCGACGACTACTGGTGTTCTCTGACTGTACTGCCATTTGTCGGCGTTCTTCCACTTCAGTCGCTCCACCCACAAAAGTGTTCCTGTACAATGAGTTCTTACGTTAAAAATATGTTTAACCATTTTAATGAAATGAAAATAATTAATAAATGTATTGATAAATGCCTATGGAATCGTGATAATACTATTTTACTTTTCTTTATGGTGCCTACCATTGGTAGGTCTATATACTCAAAAGTTCCAATTTTGTATTATATGTTGAGTATGACTACAGAAAAATTGAAGCATTTTCTTCATTTTTTCTCGCAAAAAGTACTGCATGTAAACTTCTCTCTAAATTTTTCTCTCTAATAGAAGTATAGAACAAAACATTTTTTTATACTAATAAAATGCATATTTGTTTATTTATTTTACAATATACAACTATTTTCTAGCTGGTAAAAAAATTTACTAATTTTCATTAAAAATTAACAAAATGGCGGCGATTTTAGCAAAAGTGTCTTAAAAAGTACGTTTCTTTACATCGTACTTAGTATATATGGCTAAAACCATATATGGTAAGTATGTCAGTTCCTGTGTTCTGCGTCAGTTACTGTGCCCTATGGTAATTTTCTTTAAAAAACAATAAAATCATAAAGTAACTCGATACAAAAGTTGTTTATATGGAATACTACTATTCACACAAACATACACACTCACACTCACACACGTGCACACACATACACACACTCGCATCCATACAGACTTTTTCTAAAAATAGTGTATTTGATTCCTATTGTCTCAAAAGATGTTTCTAACATGTTTTTAACAAAACTTTTTTTCTTACTATCACAAAGCTTCCTCTATGAATAAGCAAAACTATTATGGTTTTCGAACGATTCAATAAAATTTGGTGCATATGCAACATTATGTACATTCGATGGTAAGATATTCGTGGTCTAGCTGACGATATCTGACGTTACATTTACATCTTATAGTGTAGGTACTATCAAAGACCGAGTAAAGTGTATATTGAATACACAATAAATATAAAATTTCCCCTTATAGATCGAAAATAATTATTACTAAAGTAATTATACTTTATAATTTTAATTAATTACACGTTTTTTTAGAAAATAAAGAAAAACTAGTTTTTGATCAATTAAATATTCAACAGGCCCAATTTTAAATTAGATTCTTTGTAGGAAATTGAATGCCTCGATTGAACTTGATACTTGAAACTGTCAGATTTCTAAATTTCGCCATTCTCATTCTTGACGAGCCATTCAGCTGTTTTGGCCACTTCGAAGCAATTTCCTTTTATGAGCATTCTAATTTTTAAACATAAAACGCTAGAAATCATAATGGTCTATCTAATTTTATTAGCAAAATTTTTTATTACAGGCGCAGTTGTTTTTTCTTCCGACACAAAGCGATACGCGCGCTAAAATCGAAAGTAACGTTGCGTACGCGGACGCGGTTATCAAGATTTGGCTAGGTGTCAAAGTTATAGACGTGAGCACTTTGCGTTAGAAACTCTGTAACAGGGTTTATTGCTATTGTTCAATCGGGTTGCTGTGTCACTTTCGATGAAATGGATGATTTCGAAAAAGGTGACGATAGAGTGTACGAGGCGATTGCATTCACGTTTAGATTTAGTGAGTAAAATGTTAAGATACAAGTGAATCAATAGATTCACCTTCTTGTGAATTTTCTTAAGAATATTCTGTCTGTTTGAGTTGAACAATCACAAAATTTCAAATGACTACTAACAGAAAAAGAATGAAAATTCTCTTGTCAATGAAAGTTTAGTTGTATTTTGATAATTTTTATTCCAAAAGAATAAACATTTAAGTAGCTAAATTAAAGCGTGTGGTTTTTCTAATATTAATTTTTTCAATATTGTATGAATATTTATCTTTAAAAAATATTATATAATCTGCAGATGTTCATGATTCTACTAATAGTGCAAAGATGCGTGTACAATAATTGAAACAGTTATCTTTTACGAGCCACTGATTTGATAGTAATTATTATCGTAATCGACGCTTTAAACATTATTACTAGTTACTAAGCGAGAGCTATATTTCAGGAAGACAGAATAATAGCATTTCCAATTGCTACTTTTAACAGTTTAAATCTTTGCACTTGGAAAAAGCGCACAGTAATACATATCATTTCAAACTGTACATAGTAATGATAGGTTTTTCTCGGAGAAATGAATTTCTCCGTGAGCATCTGTAACTACGTAACTACACTTTCAATTTTAGTGCAGAATTTGTAAAGTTCGTCGCAAAAGGCGGAAGATGATTAGTTTTAAATAGTACTTTGATTTTATTATAATTTCCTTTAATTTTAGCAATAAATTAAATGTTTTGAAGCGGTATTCTATCCGCATTTATACGAAAATCAAAATTATTTTTATACCACTCTAACCTCAAAATCAGAACTCTGATATGATTTTTCGACGCTCGAGGTATAAAATACGGTTCAAAACAAGTGCGTAAGTAGATTATTTACCTCGTGTGACTTTTCACTCTCGCTTCGCTCCAGCGAAAAACGTCACATGAGGCAAATACTCTACTTCCGTACCCGTGTCGAAATGTACTATTAACAATAAAAATCTATATTTTACTATTTTAATAACATTATTAATATATTTCTATTACGCCTAAGACGTCATAAACGTACTCATGCATTCCTTAAGAAAATAAAACATGCATTTAATGTATTACATCATCACCAATGACAAAAAGCACCAATAAAAAAACAATTTCAATCAACAATAATTCAATCTTAAAACAGTAACAAATCGCGAAGAATCCGCGCCCAGTTGCGATAACTTTCACTTACATACTATGCGCTTAAATCGTGAAACTTATTATCGAAACTACATAATGCGAATTTCAATGCTGCGCATACCGTATCCGGCATAACAAGAAACGAAAAAAGCAAAAGAACACTCGCAAAATTACACCCGCGATAAAATATATGTACGGCTTACGTAACGGTAGTTTACGCAAACGTAAAAATAATGTAAAAGCGTATGCGTGTATGCGTGTGTGTGGGTGATATACCTGGCGTATCGACGATCAGATCCAGTTGGCCGGTGTACACGAAGACTTTGAGGCTCGTCTCGTCCAGCAAGCGCTCCACTGCACACGTAACACACAAGAGGAAGATTAATAAAAGAAAAATGTAATTCGCTCGGGGGGTGTGTCGAGCTCGTCGGCAACTTCTCGAGTGAAAAGGAGGACAAGTTTGATTTTTCGCCGAGATCGCGATTTTGAGGTAATCGATGATTATGAGGCTAGTTCGAGGTGGAACGAAGATTGGAGCTGATATGATTTTTAAGGGTTTGGATATTATGAGTATAATGGTTTGGTATTGTTACTTTGTTAAGTAGATAATAGTCAAATTACATAAATCTTTTGTTTTGAAAGATGTATATCGGGGAACTGATTGCTTTTTATAGTCCTCTGTATCGACGAGGTTGTTAAATAATTAAGATTACTACGAAGTATCAGAACTATGGGTTTTGATCAGACTGTGAGGGATGTTTTGGAGCAGTTAACAAAACAGCTGCTAATTCATTGCTACTTAACTTCCTTTAATTTAATTACATGTTTCGATATGAAATTATTTGTTCTAAAATATTAATTCGATTGGCTAGAGTTTTCTTAATAACTCTACTAGTTAAACATAATTCATTCAGAAGATTTCCATCATTAGTTTCTAGAACATGACCTATTTAAAAAGAAATTGGATTTCGTGTATAACAAATTAACAGCGATAGCTAATCAAAAAATTCTTGCGTCAATGCAGTTAGCAGCATTTTTTAATTTTGTGTTAAACTCCAATTTTGACAGGTTTATTTGTTCTATTATTTGTCAAATTCGATAGAATTTCAATACCTTTTATCCTTCAGTATCTCAAAATCATTCAAAGTGTTATCAAAATTCAGGATCCGGAGTTCTGATACTCTCTTATAGTTATAATATTACTATCGAATATTTCAAACATATTAATATGAAATATATTTTCTATCAGTTCGAATCTGCACTGCGATAAAAGTTATATTGTCGGGCACAATATGACAGTAAAACACCGATAAATTATTTCATTATTATATATTGAAAATTTGTATTTTTAATTAATGTTTAATAATTAAATCAAATAATAATAGAATACATTTTACCAGTTGAAGCATATATTGATTTCTTTTTTTGAATATCTATCAATATGATTTTACCCAACTAATCTGTCTATGGACTGAGTGTAGAAGAATGTATAATAAATGTGCTAAAATAATTATAGAAAACAGCATTTTTTTCAGAAGAAATGCGTGCTAAAGGCTCATTACAATCCTTTACCTGAATAAATTATACGGAGTATTAAATTGAATCAGTGTCAATTAACAAAATCGATTTAATCGAATCAATCTTCTTATTTTGCGAGTGAGTAAAAAGCTGCCTCTATCGTGAAGATACTGCAGGGCATAGTGTACGTACCGACTTCGGTGACGGGCTTCATGAAGTCGCCGTAGAGCATGCTGAAGACGGGGCCGCGCTGCGCGCCCCAGGTCTGCGTGACATTTAGGGCCTGCTTGACGTGGCCGTTCATCAGTCGGTCCAGGGACGCGTCGTCGCGCAGTACAGTTTCACGGAACGTAGCTGTAACATTGAAAATCGTAGATTTCAGAATTGTGGTTTAGATTTGATTTGATGTTGCCGTACGATGTTCTGATACTTGACGACGATTCATTCTTTTGAGGTGAAGTTTTACTACTGATTTTCTTACGGAAACTCAAATTTTTTCGTTATTGCATGTTCTTGATGATTGTAATTAAAGTAACTTTTTGAGACACCTGCAGGATGTTGGAAATTTGGCAATGAACCAACTTACAGTGTAGGTAAAAGTGTCATAATAATATTTACAAACGAAATAATTTTTAAAATAGCATTCTATGAGTTACATGATGAAATGTGAATGAAATGAACATTTATATGATAAAATGACTCTGTTGCTTGATGATATACATTCCAATCTATATAAATTAAGAAGTTATTGGTCTCGAGCTACTGAAATTATTTTTTTCATCATAGTTTATTCGCTGAGAGCGTCTGCTTGGATAAATTAAGTAATCCCAGCGCCCATAGTGACGAAAAGTGTCAAAAATATTTACCCGTAAATGTATTACTATATATATTGTCGATACATATGACCTAACCTTGAAAGTCATTGAGAAGAAAGTAATTTAGTCAGCTTAAAATGATTTTCTTGTGTTTTTTTATACATCAAATGAATGCTGCACCTATATAGATTCATACTGTAGATAATAATTGGAAGACAATCTTTATTTCCGTTGTTATCTCAGTTTGTAACAAATTCCCCATATGATGTGTGTTGAATTGACCAACATTAATGTTAATATCATGTCAAGCCAGATGGCGCGTCATGTCATGCTCACAGCGAATAGGTCTGTTGTGTAAATTCCAGCCACTACCAAACTATATGAGTTAATAGAAGCTAAAATCTTTACCAAAAAGGGAAGAAATCCATACAGTGCACCTTACACTAGAGTGTCGAGAAAAATAATTCTACAAGCTCGTGGAGAATAATAGCCTCTTATATACGAACATATATAGGAACCAAAAAGTACTTGATAAAAGTTGATTTACCTCGTGCCAATGCTTGGGCGTCTCGGTACTTGATGCGCAGTCTTCTTCCGCCGCTCACCTTCGTGAGGATGTTGTAGAAGTCGATGTTGCCCGTCTCCCTCAGGATCACGTTCTCCGTCTGGCTCCAGAGGGTTGTGGCCGTGGTCCAGTCGCCGTTGTCCACCGCGTTCTTCGTCATCAGGGCCCACTTTTCGATCTCCTTGAAGCCCTCTGTGTCTACCATTCCCTATAATAATCATCATGGTACGATCGATTAAGGATTGGTCAAAGTCAATTAAATATTCATACTTCCAATTTTCGTAGAAGATTTCGTACAAGATTTGAGTATTGTCTATAAAATTCCTTCTATATTATGCAGTCAATGTTTCTTATTTTTTCTTTAATTTTGTACGGCTTATGTTTATCGTATTATTTCAGACCATACCCGAAAGATTTTGCTTTTGGATTTCGGGATCAAAGATATTACTACTGAATTGTTTAATGAAAATGTTACGAAGGTATAAAAAAGTAGCTCCAAATCAAAATTCGTACCATTTTATAAATTTTTCAACAACCTTTACACAGTTTCGACGTTTCATTTAAAAATTGCAATATTTGCAATTACATATAGATTTTTTACTGTAGAATTTTCTGAATTCTCTTAAAGAATTCATATAGTATTCTTTTTTTAAGAGTTAATTCGTTGACTAGCAATCGTATGTATCCCTTTTTAAAAATGCTATCAAAATGTGTTATAAAACCAAATAATAATTGCCCTTTCTTATATAATACATACCATTATACAAGGCTCCAAGCAAATATTGCTTTTCAAATAAAATCCGCAGGCTCGATTCTTGACAATTTATTTAAATGACATTCCTCCTAATATTTAAATATTTACTTAAAACTTTAATTTGTACAATTAATATACATGAACAGGACAATGATGTCCTGGCTTCATATAATTCAGTTTACACATTTACTTACAACTAATAATTCATTGCTTGATCGGTATAAAAATTCCAATCATCCGATTATCCCGTCCAAAAATACGCGAATTCGATTGTGCAACGTTGCGGTATGCGCGAGAGAAACTTCCGGGTATCGAGCAAAAAATAGCGAGAATTTCACGAAAATAAAACTGGTTCTCTGGTTAATAATGCATGCGAGGGGACTAACCGTTTGCAGGAGGAATGGCGCCCAGGTGAGCACGCTGTCGACCGGAGAGATCCAGGAGTCGCCGAGGCCGACGCCTTTCAGGTTGCTCTCGATGGATCCTGCCTTCTCGGCCTGGGTGAAAAAAATAACGCAAAGATATAAATTAATTCGATTAGTTGAGAAGAGGTATGTTTTATTTGGGTAGACGTGGAACTATAGATTATATTAATTATATGGATGATTCGACGCAAAAATGCAAATTCGTGTCTCTGCTTGATAAGGCTTTTTTTATGCTGACTTGAGTGGTTGGGATGGAATTAATCGATTGTTAATAGTTTTTTTAACTTATACTGTAACACACCCATTTTTAATTTAGTCTCAAATTGTAAACTGTGTGGATGTATTCAAATAATTTTCATTTTATAAAAGAATTATATGAATATACTTTATATCTTTTTCAAGGTATCCGGTGCTGAGTAAGAACACACACTTTTGTTGGATTCTTTATTAAATTGTATTTAATTAGATAATTAGAAATTCAGGTATTTTCAAAGTCGAATGACTGTATAAAATACAAAAAAAAATGAGAAAACATTTTTAGTCATTGTTTAATATTCGGAAAATATTTTTAGCGTTAACGAAAATTTGTAACATATTTTAAGCGATAGATAATTTTTCGGAATGGATTTTTAGCAGTAGTTAAAAGCACAGGAAGCATTTTTATCGACAGTTAAAAATTAGAAAAGCATTTTTAGTTATAGTGAAAAATTCTGAAAGCAATAGTTTAAAGTTTGGAAAGCATTTTTATCGATAGTTGAATATTCGGAAAGATTTTATGGCGATCAATAGATAAACGTTTGGAAATGATCTTTAACGATAATTACAAATTTGGAAAGTATCTTTAGCAACAGTTCAAAATTTGGAAAACATTTTTACCAATAGTTAGAGATTTAGATATTTTTTTATGGGTGACAGTTGAATATTTGGAAAGCATTTTTAATAATTGTTAATAGTTAAAAAAATATATTTAGCGATAGATAAAGTTTAGAAAAATACTTTAGATATAAATTTGGAAGAAATCTTTGATAGCTGTAATTAAAAATTCGGAAAGCACTTTTAATAATTGTTAATATCTCGGAAAATATTTTTAGCGATAGATAAAATTACGGAATGCTTTTTCAGGGATGGTTAATAGTTCGTTAATATTTGAATCACTAAATGATCATTAAAATCGTGTATTATTAACACCTGTATAATAAAATTTATTTCTATAATATAAAACTAATAAAAGACCAATAATTCAATAATAGAGGTATTGTATTTGACTATAATTGGTTTAAACTTGGGTGTTATAAAGGTAACAATAATGTAAATATTGTAATTATCAAATCAATTTATAAATAAATTCATACTTATTTATTTGATTTTAAGCGTACCTTGTACCAGACGAGAGCAA
Source organism: Gastracanthus pulcherrimus (assembly GCA_949152435.1). Classification (NCBI taxonomy): domain Eukaryota; kingdom Metazoa; phylum Arthropoda; class Insecta; order Hymenoptera; family Pteromalidae; genus Gastracanthus; species Gastracanthus pulcherrimus. The sequence goes on from OX424575.1 coordinate 9,382,532, forward strand.
ATTCAGCGGCCATCTTGCCGCCATAAGACTCGGAGGTGATGTAGACTGGCACGTTGCGGAACTCGGGCAGCCTCTTGTAGAAGTCGCGCATCACCTCCAGTAGATCGGTGGCAATTTGGGCGTTAGTCGTGGCGAAGGCCTTCGAGTTATCAGCGTAGCTGAAGCCCGTGCCCACCGGGTTATCGATGAATAGGACATTGTAGTCCTTCACCTGTTCAAAGAAGAATAAAATTGACTATTTATATTTAATCCAAGATATTATGCTTGCGAGGAGAGAGGACATATCTATATCGGTTGTATCGGTAAAGAGAGAACCTTTTTAACGTATATAGTTATTAATTTAGTGAGAACTAGCATCCCCCTTTGCGGCGTTGCCGGCGATTTTTGCAAAGCATCATACAAAGACTGAACATTCATATATATACAGTCAGTCAGTCACTCAGAATATGTCCTTTTATATATATACTATTTTTAGTTTAGAATAAACGTTTTTTTAATTTTTTGATATCATTGTTAGAACACTGGTGGTCACTGTTACCATCCGTTACCAATAAATATCGATCCATATCAATAAATTATTCTGAGATGACATAAAACTATGATTTACTTACAGATTGAGCACCGGTTTCTGATCAGAACCGAATTCCTGATATATTTTTAAAATACATTAATGTCTTTAATTTATTATAACAAAGATATAATTAAAGCATCAAGAAATAGCAATAAGCAGTTTAAAATGTATATTGAAAGTTTAAAAGCACTACTTAGCAAATTTTTTTAAATACAAATAAATATGTCAGGAATGAGTTTTAGCTGATCAACAACCGGTAACGTGGAAAACTTGGTAAACATTTTTATTCAAAATCAGTTGATGAATGATTTAATTTCCAGTAGAGAAGCTTCCGTAATAATGAATTGAGTGTTTAAGCAGAAGAAGATCACATAAAACTGGATCAAATTTCTCAACTGCTTTTCAAATCCCAAATAAATCTCTCGCTCATCCCAGATAACCGATCAACAAACTTAAATCAAACGGCGCAAGCCCATAAAACTACTTCTTATCTACACCTTCACCTAACCCAGACACTTAAAACTCCATAAACCAAAATCTTCTAATCACCCAAAAGGGAACGAAAAGAAAAGAATCGCTCGATCATGCCAATTAAAAAAAAATAAAAATGAAATTAAAAAAGTGAAAGCGCACATAGATGATCATCTATTGTAGCTCAACATTTTTTTCTGGAAATGACAAGATACATATCAGATAAATTATCAAATTAAAAAAAATACAATAAGGCAGTTCATATTTTCATCTTTCTAATTAAACGATCAACTCCAGCAAATAATCGATCAAGGAATCCAATTTGAATTAAATTTAATATTTAGATATCAATTTTTACAGCTCTTTATGTATACTTTGACAATTTCAGTCACTAAACTCGAACTTTATTCAAATATTAACGCTGTCTAAAAACCCTAAAATTCCGGATAAGTTCGGAAAGTTTCGGCCAGAGTTGGTTCCAAAATCCGCACGATCCCTAAAAGAAATGGAAGGATCCTTAAAGTTTCGAATCCGGGGCCTTTCGAATTCATCCTGATTTCGATTCCGAATCTTTCCCGAACTTCCCGTACCTTTTAACTAGGGTAAAGTCTTTTCTAAAAGTTCTACTTATTTGTCTAAACTATCCGCTATTTCGTGATCTAAATAGCCATTGAGAAGCACTACATGTTCCGTCATTCTTAATTTAATTATAAACCCGTTCCTCTCGCAGTTATAGCAGATAAATTCCAAAACTCATCGCCAGTGCTCTCCTTGTCAGTTTCATTGCAACAAAAACCACGCACAGTCATTTAAAGGATTCATAGCTGTTTGAATAAGTGTTTTTTTCACTATAATTAGTTTTCATGTGCAGGAGCTGCGTGCAACAATGCTTTTAAATAATCCTTGCAATCATCTTCTACCCCTACAATGTCCATAGAACAATCAGCTTTTGCATACACGCGTTTAGCAGCCGACGTACCCAGGTGTAGTTGCGGGGATTGAGATTGACGTCGTAGGGGCCGAGCTCCTCGAAGTTGCCGTAGCCGGTGGACGAGCCGCCTGGACCTCCCTGCAGCCAGATCACCAGGGGCTTTTGCTCGTAGCTCGTCTGCTTGTCGGTCGTGTAGTAGAGCCACCAGAACATGTGGGCGCCCGGGCGCACGGTCGTGTGGCCCCAGTCCTGCTGGCCATCGCCCACTCCGACCTTGCCCTGAACTGCAATGAGAAAGAGGAGGAGTTGTAAGGGTTGGTAGGAGGTATTTGTAATCGAATGATAGATTTTTGAGATTGGCCAGGTGGACATTATTTTCTTTTGGTCGCTGTTTGGTCCATGTTGGATAGCAGTAAAAACAAAATAAGTCGACCACTTTTGTTGAAATTTAAAACCAAAATCTAGAAATATATTACTAACATACATGCAAAGTTTAGTGAGGTTTAATCGGGGAACATTCGAAAGCAGATGTGCAACATTTATAAAACGTAATTTTTCGGAAAATGCCATTTCGTTCCTCAAGTAATATAATCTAGTTTAACGTGAAAAAAATGTCGAAAATTTTTATTAAAACGATGTAAGTGTACGTATATGAGCTATTGCACAGAAAATCGGAAACAACTCGATCAAAAAAAAAAAAAAAAATTTGTTGAGTGTACACTTACCTGTTTTTTTCTGAATGCTTTTGGCATTATTAAAAAGAGAAAAATAGTGAACAATACCCTTTCAAGTACCAAGTTTGATCTATGGTAACATTACCATTAAGCAATTTGTGTTTAATAAAGGTTCTTATTGAGTCGTTCATACCTCGGCTCCTATTGGTCGAAAAATTGTTTTTCAAAACAGAAAATTAAAGTAGAATAAACTTCAATTGCAGACGTCAACGATAAAATATTATTTCTATGATAAGTTATACATAAATAAAGATAGTGATAAGAAACATAAAAAATAACAAAAACGTTGAAAATGACGAGAAAAAACAAAATCTTTCATTTTCGCGTATTTTTGACGTTTTTTATCAGTATCTTTATTTGTGTAACTTTTCATGGAAATATTTTATATTTATCGTTGATGTCTCAAATTAAAGCTCTTGACGTCTACTTTAATCTTCTGCTATGAAAAAAGTGTTTTCGACCAATGGGAGCCGAGTTATTAACGACTCAATAAGAGTATTTATTAAACACAATTTTCTTAATGGTAATGTGACCGTAGATCAAACTTGGCACTAGAAAGGGTATGGTTCACTATTTTTCCCATTTTTCGAATGCGAAAAGTATTCGAAAAAACCGGGTCTGTCAAATATGCAGTCAAAAAATTGTATTTTTATTTTTTTGGTTGAGTTATTTCCGATTTTCTGTACAATTGCTCAGATATCTATATAAGAATATAAACATAATACATTATCACTGTAACTTTGAAAGGAAAAAAATAAAAGTATTTAAAATGTCGCACACACACACACGCACGCACGCACACATGTACACACACACACACACACACACACACACACACACACACACACACACACACACACACACACACACACACACACACACACACACACACACACACACACACACACACACACACACACACACACACACACACACACACACACACACACACACACACACACACACACACACACACACACACACACACACACACACACACACACACACACACACACATACACATCCATACGCCGGACATCTTTTGAGAGTAGCTTATTTGAACTCTTCCAGTCATATAGTATGTTGTTACGTTAAAGGGGCAGGCCTGGTTAAATAAAAGAACATACTTTTTTCACGAGTCCACAAAACTTATTACGTTTAAAAGCAGTCATTCTGAAAAATATTATACTATAAAAACACAATACTATCTTAAATTTTACCGTTGTAAAACTTCAATTTACACATGCTACGAACTTGCCAATTCTTTACCTCCCTAGTTGCGTAATATACTGTTTTGACGGTTATTCGACTCCTTTTGACATGTATTATAAAAAAGAGCGGTGTACTTTTTCGATAAAATTTTTTATTATTTTTTTTTTATTTCCAATCGATATTAAATAAAAATTCTTTTAATATGAAAAAAAAATATTGATCGTTTAAAAAGTACTCAGCTCTTTTTGTAATACATGTCAAAAAGAGTCGAATAACCGTCGAAAAAAATGTTCGTGTATCATGTCACCTCGAATCGTGTAAGGATCAAAGTTCCTTTAATAAATATTGTATTGGAAATAATGATTTATTGTGACGTGTAGAATCGAGATTTTGAGGTTTTAGAATTGAAAAATGTAAGATAGTATTGTGTTTTAATAGTATACAAATTTTCAGAATGATTGCTTTTAAACATAAAAAGTTTTGTGGACTCGTGAAAGAAAAGTATTTCTTTTGGGTTTAACCCAGGCCTGCCCCCTTAAAAAATGCAAAAAAAATTCTTTTGTCAAAACAATGCTTTCTCTTTTAGAAAGCAATAATTAAAACTGTCTCTTTTAAATAAATACTGCTATAACACTCATTCCTAACAAATAAAATATCTTCACTAATAATAAGAAATATTTTGTTACACGAATTTATAATATATCCTCAAGCCATATACATTATAATTCACAACGAAGCATAATGTAATTCCACGCTCCAGCAAACCTAAAAATTCATTACAAAACATCTCGCACCCAGATTAAAATATACACCGATAACAATCGACACCTCGCGCGCATCATTGCGTAAAATCTCAAACACGTATCAATCTCACTCGATCACGTCTTTATCAACCATTCCGTGCATCGATGCCCACCGTAGATACACGCTCGCGCGTTCAACTCCCTGATGCCGATTCCGATTTCGATGTCGATTTCGATTTCAAATCGTGAGACACAGCTCGTGGCTATCGAACAAAAAACTGCTTGTTTCTTTTCTTCGTAAAACGTCTTTTAAAAATGGAATAAAAGAGGAGAGCCGTCGCCGGTAGCTCGCGACTTCCGCGCGCGCGTCTATGTTTGCCTTCGGCTATAAAAGAGGCTCGGCGCACTCAGGAGAGTAAACGAACGCCTCTGCGGTCGGACGCGTCTTTAACGAGGCGCCTTTTACCTTTTCAGCGCTGCGTGGAAAGCGCGCGTTCACGTGTGTTTAGAAGAAAAATCGACACTGAATGACCGCGTGATTGAATGGGTATAATTGCTGGGTTGTGAAAAATCCGTCGCATTTCAGACGGTTGGTTACTGTGCAGTGGAGTTTTATTGGGTGTATCTTAATTTGGTTAGATTTGTGTGACGATGAGTTGTATTTGTTGATGGTGTTTTGATTTGGCGGAAGTTTTCGTAATAGAATTTTCGAATGAATTTAATGTGAGAAGGGAAGTTCAGAAGTAGAGAAATTTTACTAGGATCAATCGTTCGGTTGATAATCAATTATTGATTCTTGTCTAGTAATGTACAGCGTTTAGATATGAAAAATTAATTAGACTAATTGATTCTAAGGTAGGTTTTGCACGCAAGCACGTATACATTTTTATTGATTTTCGTAAGGTGTAATATGATAAATAAAAACTTATCCGTGAATTTTAATATAAATTATCACACATCATGTCGCAATTAAAAAACGAAGAACATAGGTGTGGCGATAGGAACTCACAAGATTCATTTCACTCATCTGTGTGCATGTTCCAAATTTTAAGTAACCATTTATTAATTTAACAACATATATTTCAATTTCAAGTGACTTAATTTTAACTATCGTGCCAGACTGCAACTACTGTAAAAATTTTTGAGTCGTCTAAAATGTTTAAGGGATCGAGTTTTCCATTTTGCTTTGAAATCAGTCCATGAACTAATTCTACAATTACGAACTAAATATTAAACTAAATATTTAGCAACATTTTCAAAAGCACATTCTTACAATTAACACAAAGCAAAACTCTTGTTTACAAACACACCGCAGACCCCCGTCGTCGATTAGCACCACATGGAAGCACAAACATGGCGACGTTAAATAATAATAATAAAAAAAAAAAAAAAAACTCTTCACAGTCGTATAAATATACCATCATTTTAACAATTACATTTTACACGGTAAAGTAGTCTTAGTAAAAGTTGATTGAGCAAAATTTACCAAATTCCAGTTGAGTAAAATGTAATGGATCAGCCAACTTTTGTAAAGCTATTTTGGCGTATCAAAAAAGTGATTGTAACTCTTTATAAGTTTCTATATATGTAAGAATTTAATTATATGGTAGCAATATATGCTTATACTCAGTTAAAATACTTAATATTAAACTTAAATCTACAAAAATTTTAATCGATTGACATGTATATTTTACTCGATTAATTTAATCGACTGTCTTAAGGAACAACTGTTAATTAACAAATAAATACATAAAATTAAACAAACATTATTAAACTTATTCAAACGCTGTTTATTTGTTTGCCTTAGAATTTGCCCAAAAACTACTCTAGCTCAACCGCTTAAGCGAAAATTGCTCAAGTGCATCAAGTAAAATTTGCTCAAATCTATAGTAGGTAAATCCAACTTAGCACTCCGCAGAACAATTTTTTTAGAAAAATCTTCTCGATCGCCAGGTAATGCTCAACTAACTATGAGAGTATCACAGGTTTGGTAAACGAAATTTGATGAGGCTTTGAGAGGTGTCTTCCGACACCTTCAAATTGAGTTTAGCACTCTTAGTTTCTTCCAACGGAGCCTTATTCTCGAAGTATAAGACAATTGATCCCAATTATTTGAAAGATTCATCGACTTTTCGTGCAATCTTTATCACATTCTTTAAACACAATTAATTCGGAACAGATTAATAAGTATGTATAAAACAAAGCTGAAATTAAAGCTCTTTCCTTTTAAAATATTATATCTAGCGAATGATTTTTCACTAAAACATCTCACAATCGTGGCCAATCGTCACGTACTTCAAGAATAAAGTTCCACTGGAACAAACCAAGAGCGCTTATACACTTCATTCTCACGTATCAGCAAGTACCTCTCGAATCCTAATCAAATTTCCTTTCCCAAAACTTCTGACCCTCTCCTACGAGTACAAGACCTTTCTCCCGTGATGCGCAATCTGTTATTCGCTTACCGCTGCCGAGGCACACGAGGCACACGAGCCCGCCGACGACGCTTAGCCGTGTCATCGTCGCGACGAGTGTTGATCGATAACTGACGACCGCGATCCGCGCCGCGCGTCGCCTTTACCCCTATTTTTTCCTTTTTTTCTTAACGCGTCGCTCGCTAATTATCGCGCCGCTGAGATTAGATTAGAAGTGCGTAGAGCTTTGTGCGCGCTCGGGTTGAAGCACCTTGCCAGGCGCTGGAATTTCGAGCGCTATGGGCGATAGGTGAGTTGTCTATTTCTGCGATGGAGGTGTAGTTATCTGGCGTGCGAACTTTTTGCGGCGTGGGATGGAATGAAGTTTGATGAGCGAGGTGAATGGATAAGGATGGATGGAATATTATGTTGTTGGAGAGGGAGGTTCTTTGCTTGGTGGTGCTTTATTGTGGTATCGCCGTTTCAAATTTTACGGAAGATAGCTAGATTTTTGTTTCAATCTGACTGTATCTCCGGTTTACTGGCCATGCAAATAATCGAGTCACATGTTTTAGAAACATTTGTATTTATTGTATCGAAACGTTTATACGTGTGCTTGAAAGTTGATGGACTACAGCGTTTAGTGTTGCTAAACTCACCCATCACCGACAATTATGAGGACCCAGTTATTTTGTTAACATTTTAATTTTGAGTAATAGTCTATTATCTGAAATGTTTTTATCAAAATTCAGAACAACAACTCTCCGAAGAGATGTTTTGTTAAAATTGAAAATCAAACGTAAAAAGTGATTCTTGATTTTTGTCCATAACAGGAGAGCTTAGCATCGCCTTAAAGGGTTACATTTTTCAAATAATCGTAACAAATGTATCGGTTGCGGGACAGTCGATTGACGGTCAATTGACAATTTTTTAACGAGAGTTCTGACGGTCTCACAATCCTAGGTACACTCGACTGAACAAACATCTGATAGAATTTGTTAGAATCATTTTGAAATCCTCCAATGAGAATAGCGAAAACGAGCATTCGATCCAATAAAGTGACCGTATTTCAAAAAAATTCAAACATATTCTATCAGATGTTTGTTCTGTTGAGTGTACACCCCGCCAAAGGTCGCATGGTAAATCTTTCAATACCAATATAATGAGAGCGATTGCAGTGCACTAAATCAAATCAAAAGTTGTTGAGTTAAACTTGCTTATACAGGTATTTCTTAATATTCTCCAAACTACAAAACATATTTTTCTCGAAACAGAAAGAAGTGTCATATATTAGAATTATAAATAAGTAAAAAATATAGTGTTTTTGGTTAATGCAAATCATGGTGCAATAGGAATTGTTAAAATTCTTCAATTCACAATGATTTTTTATACGACTGTACAACTTCCTTAAGAAATTAAATTGCAATTCTGGTCAGGTAGTAATGAACTGTTGTAAGTTGTTATCTTATCACAATAGTTCCTAACAGAAGAATTTGTGACAAGCCAGTGGCATTAGCTTAAAACAAAACTAGTTTTTCTAAACAGATTAAAGGATTTGTTCAGTTTGTTTGAATGAAAATGTCAAAGAAATTAAATTTTGTATTTCATTGAATGATAAAGAACTGACTATTTCATCATTTTATGTGTACAACAAAGATATATTGGGAATTTAAAGATTTAATTCATTATTTTGAAGAAAGCCGTCAATAGCATGTTTTTATTTCTTTTAATTAAATTTAGGCGCAGATTTCTTTTAAACTGGCTATAACTTTCTCATAAAGTTTTGATTAAAGTATTTTTAATACAAGTAATCAAAAAATCTCATTACCATTATTTCGTCACTTGTTTCTCATCACTTCTCATACAGTCGGCATTTACTTCCAAGAAAATTTCTCGACGTCAATAAAATATATCATTCTCAATTTTGATAAAATAAAGAAAAGTTTGTGTTGTGCTCGATGAACTTGGGATTCCACATAAATGTTTGATTTATACAAGGATTAAAAAATTACATTATCAATTCTGTTGATAAATATTTGACTTAATTGATTTTAAGTATACTGTTTATTTATTTAACAAATAATAAAACGTGTATTACAGGCACAATGAATGACAATCAGTAGATTCACCATTTTTTAGATAAAAATCAATCAACAATTTGATATTTACTTGAGATAACCATTTATTGTATCAGAGTACTACGAATTATAAAAAAAATTTGAAAATATTGCCATTACATTTAAAAAATAACAATTAGATTCCAATGCTACTGAATTCTTTTCAAAATTTCGATTAAAAAACATGTAAAAATAAAAACTACATCTATATTTTTATAGAAATTTGTTTAATAATTCCCCAAATCTTACGTATTATGGTTGTTTACTATAAAGAAGAAACAGCAAAATCATTCCGCATCTCTTTAGAAAACGCATAAAACGAAAATAACCTCGCCGATCCTGCTAGCCATGGACCAAAAAGCAAGAAGTGGCTCATCCACTGCGCGAGGATCCTTTCGTGCTTATCGTCGATTTCGACTCTCGTCTCGGAGACCTATTTCGACGAAAATTTCACCGGTCCACGGCGAACCAGACGCACACAAGACCGCGAAGGTCAAGTTTGCCGCGCTATCGCGGAATTCCTCGATCGCCGCGGGTGCCGAAATATCATCGAACGGCGATTCATCTTTGATCCTCTCCTCCACTTTTCCTTTCGCGCGACGACTCGTGACTCTCACGAGAGAAGGTGAGAGCGAGATCTTATTCGCACCGGGCGATGTTTATATAAACATATGTATTTTTACACATGCATTTTGTTAAGGATCGTTTTTTATTAGGTACGAACGGCGCGCGGATGATAATAAAAAGTGAAACGGCACGGTAGTTTTCGTTTTATTTTGGAAGTTACGTTGCGGATCGATTAACGAGAGATTATAAAAGGAGGCAAGTCGTGAGCGTGAGTTCTTTTTTTTGCGAAAGCGAGAGCGAGGATTGGAGATATACACTCGTAAAATTTCAGAAGCTGGTTTTTTTCCTATATATGGGTTTCACTGCAGGTTGACCTAGTGAAAAAGTCTATATTATATTTCTTTCGTAGCGAGATAATTAATTGGCGGGAATTGTGCTTTTAATTTTACTATCAGGTGGATTGATGCGGCATTTTTTTAGTTTCAGGTTTTAGGATATTCGACGCTTCGTTCGATGTAATTGAAATTTATTTTTGATAATGAAAAGTAAAAATTAAAACATAATGAATGAAGATAAATGACTTAAATTTTTTTAAGTTTTTGTAAGTGCCTTTATTATAATAAATTAAATGATGTAGCACCTGGCACCTTGACTCACTGACAGATTATTAAACGTACCACGATTTTATTTATTAATGATACAAACTTTAAATAGTAATTGGTTATAATTACTGACATTATAGTTTTTAAGTTTCAGTATGTACACTCGACGTGGGAAATTTCTGGTCAAATGCGTTTGAAATCCTCCAATGAATTTAGCGAAAACGTGCGTTCGATCCTACAAGACCCAATGAAATTACAGTTTTTCAAAAAAATTCAAACGCATTCGACCAGAATATTCCCATGTCGAGTGTACAGTATATAAAAATAAATTGTTTTCTGAAATAATTTATATTTTTATTTTTTTCTATTTTAATTTGCTAGTGTTATTATACTCTAGTCATTAAAATTATTGAGTAAAATATTGAAGATTAAAGTATAATAACATTTGCAAATTAGAAGATGATTGAATAATTTGGATGTTGCACAGTTTTCAGCTCATCCTGAAAATTTAATTCGTGCAGTTTATGCAGAAAGTAGTAAAATTTTCTGAAATATGGAAAATCTCGAAATCAGTATAGGGTGGGACATAATTGGGACACAATAAAAATGCCCATTATTAGGAGATTGGAATCTATCTTCAAAATTCCCTCATTTTGTCGCAAAAGTAGTCAAATTTTCGGTAATTAGTAAGATTCCTGTAATTGGTTTGGTAGACCATAATTGAAACGCGGTAAAAAAATAACATCATAAAAGTGCATTGTCATTGATTTACAGCCGTTCCTCGAAATTTCAGTTTCAAATTTAATCACAAACAGATTTGATCACAAACATGATTGTCCACAGTCATGTTAAATAAAAACGTCCAATAATAATAAAAATTAAAAAATATTAAGATTATTTATTATGATAAAAATACTTCAGAATAAAAAATTCATTGATTTTTTAGAAAGTCATCAATCCGCAAATCATATATCATGTGATTTATTGAAGAATAGATTAAATTGTCTACGTCTATAAATGCAGCTTAATTTCTATATTATCAGAAATTAGTAATACTATATTTGTAAGTTATGAGAAATTTGTTATCATGAAAGCTGATATAGTTTATAATGGATAATCTTATACGTTTCCTGTTTGATTAATAATTCGCGTTTATCTATATAAAAAACGATCATATGTAGTTATATTAGACAAAAAAATATATAACATTGTTCATGTATATCTTTGTTGTAGTTGTGCACTTTAATCAGCGTATGTACAAAGATAATGAAAAATTGGTGAAATATCAATCGAATGATTAATAAAATCGATAGTGACTTGTCTTATCGAAAATTCCCAGGGGAGATTGTGAAATCCACGAGATGAATTAGAATCTAGACGAAAACAGTAATCCATCTAGTAGAAATGAATTATAAATTGATTTCTACCATTAATTATATTTAAACACGCATCATTTTTTTAAGACTCATTTTAAATTAATTAAGTGTGATTTTTTTAAATCTCTGACCATTTTTTGCACTTCCCGCCTATATTGCAAAATTTAGCTGCGTCACAGCATTACGTTCGCGATCTCGATAAAATCGAATGTCGGAGCTACCTACAAAGCTCTCCTTTTCACTAGAGCACTCAAATTCCTAATCTATATTTCGATCACTTTCTCCGCGATCTGCACCTGTAACAAAAAAAAAGTTTCATCAAAATCCGCGCGCCAAACGAGATCATCTTTCCAGCATCCCGCCGAAAAAAAAATCTCGCGCGCACGCCTTCGTAACGCAAAACGGGCTCTCCGACCTTTCCAAAACGGGACCAAAAAAAAAAAAGGAGGAATGTCCTTGCGTAAGCGGCCGTGTATCGCGTCGCGTCCGATTGCAGCGGAGTGTTAAAGAGCGACGATGTCCACGCCGGGCCTTTGTTGTGCACGCATGACGGGCCGTATCTTGGCGAAGAAAGTGAGCGTGGTTAGTCGGCCGATTAAAGACAATTGGATATACAATATGCGCCAATTTTTTATCGAAAATGGTTTATTTTTTGTATTTTTTGTTTAGTAGAGGTCTGGATAATTGTAGTTCAAATGACATGAGCTTTGAAAATCATTAGGTATTTTTCTAAGGTTGCGGTCGAAAAGATTATAATTTTGAAACCTGGTAGAAGATAAATCGGTTTTGCTGGTTAGCTTATTTATTTTTATTAATTTTAACCAAAACAAACCTTCAAAAACATCTTTTGTTACATACTTGCAGTATAAGTATCTAGAAACAAGCATTCGTTAATTTAGAACGCAAATTAAATAACAATAATTGAATTATAAGATTTAAGAAGTTACACTAATCATTATTTTTGGAAAGATAAATGTTATGCATTATGACAATCGAGAATATTAAGCTCACTTTTCAACAAGGTAGTTATACCAAATAAGTGTAAAATAATTCTTTGATAAATAGGTTAGTCATATATTTTTTATTGTTTCTATATACTTGTACACTATTATTACTTAAAAGCACGCACTTAATTAACTAAAAAGCGTGTCACTTTAAGGTGATGCTATAAATCTACCCGTCACTGACAAGTTTTTCATTTAATTTCCAATTTAAAAAACAACAATGTTACAGAGAGATATTTTCTCAAAATTGAAAATTAATTGAAAAAAATGGTTCTTGGTATTTGTAGATAACAGGGGGGGTTTAACATCTCCTTAAGCGGGTTTCTAGTTAATACGTTAAGCAGAAATAAGCGAAATAGTAAAAAATTTGCTTAATTGTGGATAAAAATCAGCTTAGATTTCTGTTACAGAAGAGTTTTCTTATAGAAAGAAATAATAAAGTAGCATCAAATTTTTATTCTTTATAATAATCGAAAAACATTGTACAAAATAAAATTTAGCAGTTTGAATGTGTATAATGTGTAATAATGTGTAATAACACATTATTACACTTTATACACATATTACACATTCAAACTGCTAAATTTTTTTTTATACATTTTTTTTCGAACCATATAATTAATGCGGTTAAAATTGGACCCATCCAAAATAGATTGATGACTGACGCAGGTGATTGGTCTAAAAATATCCGCTCGAAACACAAAAATTAAAATCATCGTTGATCAGCATGATGGGTGCTGCTATCATCCATACCAATATTAAAATATTAAAAGACGAACACAATATTGCTTTCTTAAAATGTCACTATCGAGATGTAAAACAGATAAATCATCTTTAAACAAGCGCTACTTAGTCAATTTTTTATTTTTTGACTTGATTCTTTATAGATGACAGTGATACCCATTTTGATCAATAAGTAATCATTTTGTTCAGTTTCTGTTTTGGATCAATACCTATTATTATTGGTCCAAATCTATTTACGCAGAGCTCAATCCCAACCTCATTTATTTTAGTTTCAAAAATTTTCCGAAAAGCAATTTTTAGCAGTTGGAACATTTGCTAATATAATGTTAAAAATTCAAGTTGCCTGCTTATTTCGTTCTACAAAATAAATCCCTCAAAACCTAATTTCTTTTCATCCCTCAAACTAGAAATATGCTGTTAATCGATGTGAAATTGATAGCACTTCGCCATTTTAAGATGACAAACCGCATATTTAGTACAAAATGTGCCGATTATCACTCCGCTCACAACTCTCTACATTTCTACCCAAACAAAACATAAAATCCGACTTTTGTCGTCGATTGTATAAGCCATCTCACAACCTTAAAGGCCGCCGCCGGCCATTCACGCCCGATAACGCGCCGTCCGTCTTCGTTCTACCTACACCACACCGCAGCCATCCGTGCCATGCACGCGGGGCATTCCGTGACCGATCCTCGGAGCATAATAAAAGGGCCGCGACGTCGCGTGCTCGGTAATCGAAGAGTCGCTGTACGCAGTCGTTGACGTGATTTTACCGGACGGTAGAATGAATCGAGATCTTTTTGCTTGGCTGGGTTGGGGCATTCTTCGCGAGAGATATATAAAGCGGTCGGAGGTAATCGTTCGCGACGGTTGGAGCAACAGGGGCTTCGGGCTCGTGGGTTGGGTTATAACGTAATCGATTTGGGTATGTAAGAGGCATTATTTTGTCGGGAATTTGACGTGGAATGCATTATTTCGGCTGGGCGGCTGATTCGCGTGTCAGGGAGTTCGTGTATCAAGGAGTACACGAATTAATCAGGAAATGTATCAAGGGACTTTTAAACGATGAGAATGAAGTTATTTATTTGTTGATTCGAGACGTGCGCATGAAAGAACTTATTTAATGTATGTTATGTAGAATGACGTTTATTATTTAAACGCTATTGTAGTGTCGGAAAGAATAATGCATGAGTCTTACTGACGGACTCAATAGACAGTTCCGAAAGCAAACCGAACAGTTTCTTATTATTTTTTTTCTCGTTTCTTAATTCTTATATAAATATATACTTATCTAAATTTGAAATAAAAATGCAGTTGTTCATTGCAACAACACAATAATTTTTTTATGTATTTTAATATTATTTAAAAAATGTTAAATACTTATAGGTAAGTTGTATATGCAATTCCTAATGTATAATTGCAAAATTCAAACGATGTAATAACAATAAATCTGTAAATTATTAAGTATTTAAAAAAATTATAACACACTGGATTGCACACACATGGCTTTTATTTCCGAGAACTGAATCTATCAGAATTGTTTAAATTATCCAAATTTGATCAACTTCTATTCTCTTATTAATTTAATTAAACTATCTGAGTTATCTAAATTTTATTCATTTTCTCCTTTCGGGGATTTTATCCTCATATTAATCTTCATTGATGGATTATATAGAAGCTGTAACACGGAAAGTCCGTCTTTCTTATTAGAAAAAGTAAGGTGATAAGTCTCCGAAGGGATTTAATGGATTTCTGACTAGTAGAGTCGGCTTCCTTAAATGTTGAATTTACTCAGCAAGAAATCGGCGTGCAATTTACATGTCATTACTAAATGCCATTGTGGAATGTCAATGAAATATAAATGTATCCGATACTATTTTTTAAACTGCAAGAAAAAATGAATTACAATGACAGTACCATAATGCATCTTATTTTTACTTTATCTAAGAGGAAAATATTCATCTACCATATTTTTTTCATATTCATATATGCAAAATCCTATAGTCCGAATTGTAGCGTGTATTATAGTAATCAATATAATGTGCACTACAGTGCATACTATAATATATGTACGCAAAATACGATAGTGCACTTGCTATAGTGACTCTCCGGTATCCGGATCGCGGATAGTTTATGACGTCACTATCCGGATATCCGGATAACCCGATGGCCGGAGATTTGGAACCCAACTATATACTATATATAGAGGATTCATGAACAGGGTATAAAAGAACATGAAAAAATAGAAAATCCGACCTACGATAGGATACCTACAATATGCACCATAATGCACTCTATTAAGTTATTTTCGTACGGATACATAAAACACCGACCGCAAACCTATATGGAATCCCCCATATCAACCGCGAACAACCAAGAGAGACCTCCTTTCCTTCATCGGGCGTTAAACATAAACTGGTTCCTTACTGGGGCTTCACCAGGAAGCGATTTATAGCAAAAAAAGAGCGCCAGCCCCGATATCCCTTTCGCAACATCTCTCTCACTCTCTTTTACAGCATTACATATCACCCGACCGCGCTTGCGCTTGAATACACCTCAAAATATCGGTCCTTCTTTTCCTCCATGCCCGATCCCCAACAAAAAAAAAATGGAAGATCTCAGCCCGCGCCCAACTTTTTGCGATTATTCAATCGCGAGGCAGACCGCGATAAAAAATAATGGCGATGAAAGGCGACGTTGAGGTACATATCCACTTATCTTTTGATGGCGAATATTTATACACCTTTCCCACAGATGTATATTATGCTCGTTTTTAATAACGGGTTTCTGGTGCGGATGAAATGGAAAGGAGTTTCGATTGTGTGCGTATCCTTTCTTGGCGGAGTAGAGGTGTAATGTGGAAAAATAAATGACGGGCGGTGGTCGCGGGGAAAGGTGCTCGTAAGCGCGATCTCAGGTGTCGATGCTCACGCGAAAATGTGAGAAGGAGTGAGGGGAGTAATGAGAGGTAAAAGAGTTAATTCGCTTAATTGTAATAATTTGGGTGCGACGTGTGGATCAGTTTTGACGTTAATTAAACAGCGGTAATTGATGAGCAATTAGTTTCTGAGATAATACAGTAATTCTTTATTCTTATTCTTTTGATTCTTTTTTTAGGTGGTTACACCATGACACCAATGAATAATGATTTATTTTCGAAATTCATATAAATATATTTGCATAGCGTGCAGAAATTGTTGGAACACTAGTCATTAATGAGGAAACTAAATATGTAAAGATAAGAATGGTAAAAAAAGTTATTGCATAATATACGCGAACGAAAATAAAGAATATTCATAATACGAATATTAAACATTTAAATTACAAATAAAACAGTACAAATTGTTTTATATTAAATGTTTAGATTTCATTTTTGTACTAATGATAAACCTTTGTTAAATATATTAAGTATATAATATATTGATATCGAAAGTACAAAATTATATTTGGAGCTCTTCGGAATTGTTTGAAGTTTCACACTTGGATACGTGAAGTTAGTGAGCAAATATTTGTTTGGTTATATATTTGTTTAACTATGCTTAATTACTAAAACGTAAAAAAATATAATTATATTGTAACCAAATTATATATGAAAAATTAAATATGGATATATATGGCTGAGATTGTAACTGTGTTATACATGTACTGCTACAATTAACTATAATCATATTGTGAAGACAAAAGTAGATGATAGAGGCAAAAGTAGATTTTTTCAACGTACATCTAAAAAAGTACTCCTTCATGGAATAAATATGCACTACTGAGATTTAAGTGGAATATCATTAAAAAACAATATAAATAAATTTAATAGCGCACAATTTAAGCTTTCTATACATTGACATGCTATATTCTGTACTTAAATAATAAAATATAATACATCAATGTTTCTATGATTGCAATTCTGTATTCGCGCGCATTATCTTCTCAATACTAGACTGCATATATTAGAGAACGTTCCAAAAATAAAAACCTAAGCACCTCACCGCAACAATTAAGATAAATTTCACTAGAGAAAACTACAATGCAGCACATCCCATTCCATTCAATTTGCGACTTTTAGCACTCAAACCCGAGTCAATTCTGCAGATCCATATCTCGTCGAACTCCGATCCCAACTTCTCCAAAGAATCAATTATCCTCTAACAATCTTCTCGCTTTCTACGTCGTAATACGTTATAACACGTGTGCTATACGCCGAAGAATTTGTGAAAAAAATTTCTAATTTTACATTCGTCCGTATAGTATTAGGTGGTATACACTCTATACAGCCTTCACAGGAGGCGACCACAGACGAAGTATGGACAAAAAAAAAGATATTTGGAACGCCGGTACCTGTCGTCCAGACACTTTCTTTCTTGATTATCATAAAATTTCAAGTTCATCGCGTCGTACGATAGAAGCTGGCCTATGGGAAGAAATGAATATGTCGGGTGGTTCTCGCTAATTTATTGAAATCCAATGTGAATTTCTTTATATATATATATCCGTCTCGCTTGTTTGCTAATCCGGTCGTTTGCGAAATGAAATTCTACCGCCGTTATTGGATTGATGTACCGACCTTTCGCTTTCCTTGGGGGAAACGTTTTTTTTTCTCTTTTTTTTCGCAATGGGTCAGGTGGGTAAAAGTTTTTACGTTCTCTATGGACAGTGATATTAGCTGATCTAATAGCCGATTTAAATAGCGTTTATGTGAATGAGAGATTGTATGGGTGATGGCTATACTTTTGTGGATCTTATTTCAGCGAGTGTATGTCGTATCGTATTTATTTATATATAAATGATCTGTGCGCGTATACTTAATTAAACTGTTTTGTTTATTGGTGTATGAAAATTATTGTCTGATATATAAATAAAGATGATGATTCAATCTTAAAGCTCAGCGACATGTATATAGGGCCCATATGCTGATAAATTTTATACATAGTATTTCAAGATTATTCAGCGAAAATGTATTCACCTTCATTAATTTGTCAGTGGTATTTTCGTGTAAAATACGCGTCAAAAATTAGCACGGGATTCCCGCATAATAAGAATACCAGCGCTGCGATAGGCGCGACAGGTCTTATGTGCACGCATTCGTCTTCATTTATTTATAAAAAAGTAATTACAATAAATCATGTTGGAGATGAAAGTATACGTACATTTTTCATGCGTAAAATTTGGATATTTTAAAATTTAATTTTCATAAATATTGCCCGTAGACTTTCGCTTTTACAGCTAGTTACAGTGACACTTTTAGGTACACATAATCCCAATAAAGTAGAGGTACGTAAATATTTCCTATGATTTTCACAATCGCAGTTTATTTATAGAGAATGGCGCGTACGTTAAGCGAGGACGATCCTATAAAAAATATTGATATTACTCTCGAAAATGAAAATACCGTTAGAAAACATCGTTATGCGTTTTTCTCGTCCCTCTCACGTTTCTTCTGCATTAGATAATGTATTTTCTTAGATTATGTGAAATGTATAGTCATTCAGATTTTTCTCGCGGCTGCGTATACGACTGTTTTTATACCGGATTCCCAAACTGCCGAATGGTAGGCAGAGACTGTTTTTTGGAAGAATGCGTGGGACGCGCCGAGTTATATAAAGCGTGAAGTAAAGTTCATTTCAGTGCATAAATAATTATGTATACTTTTTCGAAATTACATCATAATAAGTTTTATAAGAGCATAACATATACAACAAAAAAATATATATATAAAAGTAATTTGGGTAATTAAGTATCATCCTAAATTAAAAGGAGATTCAAAATGAGGACAAGCATCATAATATAAGTCCTCATTTTTAGATTTTCTATTGAATTTGACCTCAATGTTACATTGGTATCCAAGCTATATTTCGGCAACATCTGCATGGATCAAAATGAAACTTTTTCCGTATATTCTTTAGGACAATACGGGATTAAATGGCTATGTGGGGTATTTTATTTTTATTGAAGAGCATAAATACAGGAGCATTATAAATCGCGATTATTGCAGATTGATTATTTATTACTTGAGTTATCTATATATAATATAATATGATTGAAGTTGGCGCGTGTCATAAAAACAGAGGCTGACAAAGACTTCACGTGGGCACGATAACCTCTCTGCAATCGGTGCACAGTTTCATATGTTACAGCAAGTCGAGTTGCGCTTCCTCGCGCACAGGCTTAACACAGAAGCACTTACCATACTACAAATAAATGAAATTAAAAAAATGCGAGCAAATACCTTTGCTCAAAAACGAGATTTTCAGTCGCGCTAAAATGAAGAGAAATAATTATAAGGAAAAAGTAGGTAGTGGGATAAAAATTGGCATTGGATCGTATTACCACACGAATAACAGAAAACTAAATATCTGGAAATGGGAAGAACATCAAGGGGCTTTATGTCCAAAACGTTACTCGACTTTCATTCCATTTTCAGATATTTAGTTTTTTCTATTATTCGTGGGGTAATACGATCCAATGCCAATTTTTATCTTACTACCCTGGTGGAAAATTAATCTGAAGCTATGTAGATCTAATCTAGTTTGCCATGTGAATAATCTAGGGTTTCGATAAAACTAGATAATTTTCTACCCGGGTACCTACTTTTTCCTTATAATTATTTCTCTTTATTTTAGCGCGACTGAAAATCTTGTTTTTGAGCAAAGGTTTTTGCTCTCATTTTTGTAATTTCATTTATTCATACATACATAGAGTCGTTAAAAGATTTAATAATTTATGAAGAAAATAATCTCGCAAAATATAAACGTAATACAAAGGTCACGTACTGTAATAAAAATATATGCGGGTAAACGTTACCTCCGAAATATCATAAATTAATTCATAATCTACTTAAGTTCGACAAGCCTTTGTTTGAAAATGGTATCAATATTTAATGCTTAGTCAATTTCTTCCGCTTCAATCTCACTGTCAACAACATTTTTTGGTACAAAATAGCATTCTAATAAGGTATTTCAAGAGGTATATAGATTTACTATGCTGAAGATAGGAAATAATGAAGATAGGAAATAATGGCACCTATGCTGAGCATCGTAATTTCGCCAATATATGACTATATTTTTACTGTCATTCTGTAATTTTACTGGCAAAAAAAGTGAATTTACGGCTAAATTCACTTTGTTTACCAGTAAAATTATAGAATGACAGTAAAAATATAGTCATAAATTGGCGAAATTACGATGCTCAGCATAGGTGCCATTATTTCCTATCTTCAGCATAGTAAATTGACATTATTTTTGTTTGCAGTGTGACTTAAGCTCTTGAATATGTATAAAAATAACGAGTTTATCGATTAATATCAGCCCATAAAAAAGTGTTCGAGGATGTTGCACTATGATGCGTACTAACAGCGGCCACTCGCGCGCTTCCAAATACACTTGTATATTCAGAAGGTACGCGTAGCTCCATACAACTCGGGCAATCGGGCCGTGAGAGTACGTCCTGTGCGTGAGGAGACGCGACTCGACTTGCATTCGGATATTAAATTATTAAATTGTGCACCGTGTTATATATAGATATCCCAAAGAATCAAACTGTAATAATCGTGATTAATAACGCGCCCATATTTACGTTTTGCAGTAAAAATAAAATACCTCACATAGCCATTTGATCCCGTATTGTCCTAAAGAATATACTGATAAAGTTTCATATCGATTGGTGCATACGTTGTTCAGATATAGCTTGGACACAAATACGACCTTGCGGTCAAATTCAATAGAAAATCTCTAAAAACAGATAAATGGTCAATAACACTTCTTAATCTTTAGCACCCATAAGATCTTTTTGGTTCACCCTAATTTAAGCTTTGCTGATACTGTTAGATACAAAAAGACATATAATTACTTGTCGTAGAATTGAAAATGACGATGTCATAATTGTGAAACAATGCGTATGATGCTGCGGATTTTCCTTATATTTTCAAAATACTAATAATTTCTGGAATTCTATAAGTATAATATAATAACTTATAATTTTGTAAGTTATTGAAATTGTATTAATTCAAGAACACATGACTTACACTAAATTTTATAGTCGACTACTAAATAGCATATTTCCAGAATTCTTTTTATCATAAATCTAAAGCATTTTTAATCAATTTGGTTTAAAAGGGTTAAAACGCATCGAAAGAATTTTTTTTCTTGCTTGAAAGAAACCTGCACTCACCTTGTAGGAAACGATTTTTTCCCAAGTTTAGAAGGTGGTTGCTGGTACCTACAAATGAAGCCTAGTGCCCGTAATATTTTCCAATGGGCTCTTGTTCTCGAGTCATGAGGTATTTTACTTCAAATATGCATTACTTTAATCAAAAATGTACCTGTTTATCTTACAACAACTCTGCAAGGCTTTATACTAAAAAAATTGACTAATAGAAAGAGATACAGAAAGAAAACGAAAATACCTATAATTTAAGCTTTGTTTCGTATAAGAACATTATTCTGAATAAAAATTGTTAACAACTGAAGATGGATACTGAAAAAGCACGAAAATTCATCTAATACTAGAAACCACCTCATAAGTTTGGTAAAAAATCGTTTCCCACATGGTGTGCACTCTCCTTAGACAGCGCAGTTCAAAAAGATAAATACTAATCAATCACTCAACATCCATATTGTTTTTCCACTCTAAACACAGTCATGTCTTCTTAATGAACCACTATAGAATCTTGTCACCCGAACGCGAACCAACATCCGGTGCCCAACTTTCGCAATCCATCCACCCGTTTCCCCGGCTACTTACACACGACAAAAGCTTGCTTTGCTTGCGCGCAAGAATCTTCTTCAGTTGCTCAATACCTACCATCTCCCTCTTGTTTTGCAATGGTTCGCGTGCGATTAAACACACGCGCGCCGTATATTGTACGTACTCTTGCGCTGTATAAAATTAACGATTATATAGAGGACCGTCGCGAAAGAAAGAAAAAAACGCGGGCATAAATATCGCGGGCCTGGAGTTTTTAATATTCTCGGCGCGCACAGTCGCCACGCATAAATATCAACGAATAAGGGCAAGTTTGCACAACGCGATTTTCGTGCATGCCGATTAATTTGCAGCCGAGAGAGAGAGAGGGAGGATGAGTATATACACACGTATAATTTTGAATGCGCGCGAATCTTGACACTGACAATGAGGAAATTTACGGCGCGCATCTGCCTTTTAATTCTTCTCCTCTCGCGGCCGCCGAGTGCGATGATCTATAGAGAAAGTTGCATAGTCATGCTCTCGCGGCGAGTTACATGTGTATGGAAAAAGGGCCGCGGGCTGAGCGCGCGTTATTCGATGAAGAGAAAAAGAAGAGGCAGAGTGTGCGCGCGAGTTCCACTTCTTCTTTTTCTTCGTGTGATTTTGTCGATATGTCGTGCGGCTGTGTGTAGCTGGACGAAAATGAAAGTGTAAAATTGAGTGGAGGCTTTGTGCGCGCGTGTAATCGAGGCTTGTATGCCTATGGGCGACGATATTCTGCTGGAGCTGGAAAAATCGGTCTGTTTCGCGATAGTGTGAGGTAGTGTGTTTTGATGTACATGTATTGATAGATCGATGATATGATTTTCTTTGGAGATATGTTTGAAGGTGATTTTAAATTTATGAGCATAATAACAACTTAACCCTTTAAGTTCCAAGGTCCTTTTTCGATTGAAAAGAAATATGGGATAGGTCTATTAGCTCGGAAATGGTTTACATGGAGTTTATGAATGGTTTTTGATAGAAAAAAATGCTCTTACAAGAAGAGTGCACACCATGTGGGAACCAATCTTTTTATCAAACTTTAGGAGAAGTTTTATGGTACCTAAATATGAAGCCTAGCATCCGTAATATTTTCCAATGGGACTTTGTTTTCGATGTACGGGGCATTTTGCTTCAAATGTGCGTAATTTTAATAAAAATATGTACCTCTTATTTTGACAACAACTTTTCAAGTTGTTATGCTAGAAAGTTGTTGTTGTGCGTGAGTGCGTACGCGTGTGCGAGCGTGCGCGCGCGCGCGCGTGTGTGTGTGTGTGTGTGTGTTGTGTGTGTTTGTGTGTGTGTGTTTGTGCATGTGTGTGTATGTACGTATGTGTCATAAAGACAATCTATATCTCAAGTAATCCACTGTTAAATGTTTCAGGGCTCACTTTTTTTATTCTTTTTAAAGGAAGCAGGTTCAAAATAATTTTTTTTTGTGTTTTGATGCGATTATGTTTTTTATCGGTTTTTGCGATTTTTGAGTTTTGACTTGTTGTTTTGACTTTTCACCATATAATTAAAATAAATAATTTCCTATAATTAAAAGGAATAAATAATTTCCTATAATTAAAAGGAATAAATAATTTCCTATAATTAAAAGGAATAAATAATTTCCTATAATTAAAAGAAATAAATAATTTCATATTGGAACAATTAAAAAAAATTCAAACGCATTCGATCGGAAGGATTGTGCGTCGAGTGTATATTTATTGTATTTTCAGAATATTCAGATTTAAATATTTGCAGTAATGTGCTATGTAAGAACATAAGAGATAGCAAAATTAAGACAAGAAAAACTGGCGAAAGTTGCGCATTGCAAATGCAAATTGTGCAATCAGATTGTTAGTAAGTTAATATTATTTTAGCAATAATAATTATAAACGTAATAAAGTCTTAAATATAGACTTAACTCGTAATGTCGGACAGTTATTGATTAAAATTTTAGTTCATTCGCTTCTTCGATTACTATTCACCTTTTTTATCATATATAAATGTTAACTATAAATAAATTATCAGTTTGTTTGAGTATTTTAAAAGTGCATAAATTAATTAACCTCAGGTATTATATACTTTTTGGACGCTATTATATGTAAATTATTTCACTCATTATAAAAACAAAATTCTGTTGCCACATATAGCTATTCTTACGGCTAAAGAATAATGAAACTTTAATAAAATTAAATATTTTTAGACAAAGATTCCGTATAACATCTCTAGTTGGTTCCAAAAATTACATCACGAATGGAAACATTCATATAACTCTCGGTACAACTAGCATCACATACCAGACAATTAAGACAGCACTAATTAAGTGTAATATCATAATATGATATAATCATATTATTTTCATCTCACTATAACACAGCCAAATGTAATACTCATACTTTCTTCTATCAATCTAATTTCCTCTGACGTATAGCAATAAGACATCGTATCGATATCGAATAGAAATAGCTATCAAATCCTTCTATTAATCTCGTCATTCTAATTCATACGACCAGAAATAAATACAGTAGCGACCTAGAACTACAGGTATACGCACACGTGTGAGAAAGTCCAAAAATTCGATCAGCGTCGCACAAATGAAACAAATCGAACAGCGGTCGCGTGTGCTACGTAGCAGATGATAGGAATACTACAGTTGTAATATATGAGAGTAATGATGCAATATAATTGAGAAATTATATGACAAAATCTCAAAAAGAATGCACTTTTTAGGGTCCAGAAATCGCGAAAAAGAATTTGAATGCTCGGGGTTACAAACCTTTTCTATTTGGTTTAGGGGTCAAATTCTGAAGAAAACCGCGTTTGAACAATGAAAATTAGGCATGTGACTATGTTTTTCAAGCAAATTAGGTGTTTTTTACAGTTCTTTAAATATAGCAAAAGAAGGGTTTTAATGTGCAGTTAATAACTGTGCACACGAAGGTGAATAATTTTTTCCCCAAAAAGTATATAAAAGTATAAGAAATGACCATTAATTTGAGTTAATGTTCGTTGAAAATGGATGTTCCGGTGCAAAGTTATGACCAATTGAAAATAGAGTAATAATTCGTTGAAAATAGGGTATAACGGACGGATTTACCATTTTTTTGCAGAATCTGAGATTTTCAACGAATTATTACTCTATTTTCAATTGGTCATAACTTTGCACCGGAACATCCATTTTCAACGAACAAAAACTCAAATTAATGGTCTGTTCTTCTACTTTTATATACTTTTTGGGAGAAAATTGTTCACCTTTGTGTGCACAGTTATTAACTGCGCAGTAAAACCGTTTTTTTGCTATATTTAAAAATTTTAATTTTCATTGCTCAAACGCGTTTTTCTTTAGAATTTCACCCTTAAAACAAGGTAGAAAACGTTTGGAAACCCGAGAATTCAAATTTCTTTTTGCGATTTCTGGACTACAAAAAGTGCATTTTTCTAAGATTTCGTCATATATACTCGCGGCGAGAAGATTGGATCAGACTCTACAAGAGGATTACCATTCCAACAATATTGAACCTTCTATAGTGACGTTGGTGCTATACGGCAGCTCGCTTCCAAAAGTGAAATTTTTAGAGCCCGGTTTTGCGATTTTAAGGAACGATAAAAATCGCGTAGCAGACCGGTGAATCGAAAGTTCGAAAAAAATCGCAATAAAGACTGAATTTTAAAATCCAGACGGAAAAAAGCTACATTCCGGCTTTCTTGACCGACGAAAGTGAAACTACTCTTTTTGTGCGTGTGTTCATGCGGAGTCTAAGACGAGCGAGTTTTTAAAGTGACTGTCCTGTCCGATTCTGGATTCTCCTTTTTTCCGAAAAAACAAAGAGCAGTTTTGAGAGTACTTTTTTTTGAGTAATATATAGAAAGCGTAATGCACACGATTTCAGGAATCCCGATGGAGATATCGAAATTTTCGTTAATGCGACTTTCTCCGCTATTTTGCATTACTTTCGATAAGACGCGCGTGTGTATACCAGCGACGGCCAGCGTGGACAAGTGGTGTGTACTTGAAAAGAAACTTGCGCGCAAGAATGCTGATATTTCGGTTGCGCAATAGGGCAGTTATTTTTAATTTTATCGCTGCGAAACGACAGTATGCAGGGGAGGGAAGTATAAATGAACTTATGCTCGAGCGAGGCGACATTTGTTTTAAGATTTTTATTGCGCGCGGGCTGTAAAATTCGAGGTTTCACATTCTTCTTGATTGCGATTTTTCTTATTCAATGTATTCATGTAATATGAGGAGCTTTCGGGGGATTACTTGATAAACCATTCAACGTGCCGGTTGAATTAATCGTTGTCGTGTGGATTTTTGAAGTTTTTTGAAGTACCGTTCATAAACTTGTTTCATTTTTTGAAACTGATAGAAAGTTCAAATATACCTCTACAAAATAAAGTAAAAATGTAACTTTACGTCTAATGTTTTTATTTAAAATAGAATTTTCCAGAAAAATTTCTATTATTTATACTTTACTAAGTATATATTTTATATATTCTATACTTAAATCCAAAATATGAACTTAAAAATTATTTCAAATTATAAGCCAATCGATATACCTATAAGTTTTATCTATAAATGTGTAATTATTTTTTTTTATTCTTTAAATGCTATTTTTAGATAAATATTGCATTAAAACAAGTATTGAAAAACATTTTTAATGTAGGGGAGGGTAGAGAGAGTTGTTACCACAATTAAGTATAAGTAAAATATATATGAAATTACTTTCCGTAGCTGTACGTGGGTTTATTCTCAATGTAGTAATATCTACTTCTAATCGAATTCGTTAGATTTTTTTTAAACACTGCAATTTTATTGCATTGAATGCTCGGTTTCGCTAACCCCATTGGAAAAGTTGAAAAAAATTGAAACTAATTCGCTCAGATATTTAGTATGTCGAGTGTACAATGGTGTTATGAGTTTATATATATAGTGGAGCTACAATAGACTTGGACGATCAGTTTTTTGGTTTCAATATTACGTTAAAATAATGATGGATAAATAATGCATGCTATTATAAAATGATATGAATAAGCAAATTTTATAGATGTTTATAAAATAAGAAGTGATATCCAAAAGTCATAGTGCGAAACTATATGAATTATGTTTGCCAAGCTAATTATTACAAAGGTTCAAAAAATCTAAAATAGTTCTGATGATAAGAACTTTAGGGAGTAATGCGTATTTCTTTATCAGTAAATATTTTAAGATAAAAGGCATTGTTTCACAAGCGAGCGTACTGCCTTTAAAACGGTTGTTTTAAAAATGAATAATTCGAGCTCAGCTTCGCTTCAGGAAGCCAAACAACAGCCTCTCGAAAATGACAGGCATATGAGTTACAAGACAACTTAAACCTTTAAACTCCCGAGGAATCCCTCACACACGTCTCATCGCATCTTTATCTTCTTTCCAACTTAACCGGCATACTCGCATAAACAACCGTCCGCTCCTTACCTCTCGGCGCGATGCACCTCTACAAATTAAATATTCATAGGAACGAATATAGCCAGCCGTGCGTCTCTTGTGCACGTCTCTTTCGAAGCCTCGACGCGGCGATCCAGCGTCCGAGACGGCCCCCGTGTCATTTCTCCACTCGACGAGGAGGCCAAAGGTACAATAACCTCGAAAAGTCGACGCGCGACGACTGCGCGAATCCTCTCCTAGCGGCGCTGGAAAAATTTCATTCGACGCGACGACGACGCCGCGGATGATTTATCCCGGGGAGAGAAGGATGACGATTTTCATTCGTCGTAACTTACGCGACGCCCGGGCACGCGTGCTTTCACCGGTGTAGGTGCGAGAGGATGAGCCGCGGATTGATGCGGTAGGAAGGTTGCTTTGGTCTTTGGAAGCACGGCCAATGAATCGAGTGGATTTGTGAGATGCATTGTAGGAGCAGAGTGAGTTGATGTATCGTTGAAACGTTGACTGTCGATAGGACTATTGCGTGTGAATCTCAATGTTACTTGTATTATATGGGATTGGAATATGAATTTTGATCGTAATTGTTGGAGCAGCGGTACTGCCCATACTGTCAATGAAGATTTCAATTTATTCTTATACATTTTTCTTAATCCCTTCTACTTTAATATTAGTAGAAAAATACAAACACATATACAATTGCACATACGCACACACACACGCGCACACACACACACACACACAAACAAACACACTTACACACACACACACACCTATACACACATACACACATACTCATATACACACACACACACACTCATACACACGCATACATACATACACACACACACACACACACACACACACTCACACATACGTACACGCACATACACACTGCTTTAAGTAGAATAAGTCAGGATCAGTAAGACTTTACACTGTAGTCAATTAAATTGTTTGGTAATAAATATCAAGAGGTAATAATGCTAATTAAACAAGAATATAATAATGTAGAAATTATTAATGGATTTTTCACACGCACATTATATAATAATGCACAGATACGCACGCATATATAAACATATACACACAAACATACGCTCAAACACACACACTTACAGATATACTTAACAATTGCATATTTTCATAAAAACAAATAGTTTTTTTGGGAATTACCTATATGTATGGTGTATCCCTACATAAAATAATCATTTCTACTTTCAAACAATGCTTTCTCATTAAAAAATAAAAATTATGACATTATGGGTAATAACGTTTTAAATTGCTTATGAAATTGTCCTATAATAGTGTGATTCTTTTGTGCGAAATTGTCTTCTTTTTTCTTTACAATCACGGCACCGGTTCCTGAGAAAACCCGAATTCTTGATCATTTTTGAAAATAAATTTTTATCTTTAATTTATTATTACTAAAAAGAAGATTTAAAAAATAAAGATATAGCAATAATCTAGTTGAGAACGTATATTTGTAGTTAAAAAGTATCGAAAATAATATCACGTTTAATAAACATCAACATTCATCAGGAATTGGTCTCAATAACTGATCAGGAACCGGTACTATGACGATGTACAGCTCCGTATAGCATAGCACAGAGAATATTAAATAATATTTGACACACTGAACTAGAAATATCTAATTTTTATTCAGCACGGTTCGAGTGACTTTGACATCATCGCGAAATCGCGATGCACCATTAAAAATTATTTCATAACTCTCCCCATGTGCCAAGCCTACCTCGTATTTCTTTTTTCTCGGAATATGTAGAATAAAAATGCGCCATCATTAAAATTGAAACAATGAGGGTTCAAGGATCTCTCGAGGCGGAGGAGGACACTCGTGAGGACGATTGTGAGCGCGCGCGCACTTGGCTCGTGAAAACAGGTGACAAGATGATTTTGATCTTGGATATTAGATTACGAAATGGTTGGCTTGTTTGTCGTTGCCGCGAGGATTTTGAAGGATTTGGATTATTGTGTGGATTGTATACCGGTATGTAACGCCTAATTTCCTTGATGTTTTAACTTATCGCTGTACTAGGTGTAACTGTAATGCTTATTTATGGCCAGTGATTATGAATTTTGGAGGAAATATTGTATAAGGAGAAATGGGAATGACTTGCAAATTGTACAAGTTATAATGATTAAAAGATGTAAAATATTGTTTAGTCTTAGCCAATAGCTATTGTATTATCTTAATGAATTGGCAGACATCATTTGTTATGCAAATTTAATTTTCATTCATGTAGATGGAATATCATTTAAATTTTTATACATTTGAATACAATAAGGAACAGTAAAAATTTTGACTATACGTAATACAAACCCGAATGTAAATGACATATTTTAAGCCTGTATGCTATTTATATTGTCACGGAGACAAGAATTTTCGTAAAAATTTGTATACTTTTATTAAAAAATTTATTTAATATTCTATTCCATTTTTCAATCAAATAATTGTCATCGACGTATAACGTGATTGTTATCACGAAATATACATATCTAACTAATTTACAAACAGTACACAGATATTTTAATTACTTTACGCAACGATTTTAATGGTCCTTTTCAAGGTTCTATGTAAATTGACGATAATAAAAGCACGTATAAAAATTGTTTATAGGTTTCTAATGCAGCCTTGAAAAATGTCATGGAATTTCTTTTTAAAAATGAATGATCATAAATCAGTAATAATGGTTATTCGATTGCTAGGAAAATTAGGTATAAATAGCATCTACGATTTTTTAAATATATAATCAATATGATGAAAATGAAATATCATTTTTCTCCAGATTTCTAGTTTTTACATCTATTTACACCTTAACAGAACTGACAGTACATTTTTATAAAAGACTTCCAGACTACTGAAAATATCAGAAAAAACATTTCTACCAGAATATTTCTTTACAAAGGCAAAATTCGTCAAAACAGAATGCGGGACATTGCATTTAGCATAATTATGTACAAATGTATAGAAACATTTTTATTCATTGTCTTAAACACTTATGAATTCTTTTGTACTCTGATTTGAAAAAATCGAAAACGAAACGACACTTTCTAGTAACATTATTTCTTCAGTAGTCAATTTTTGCAAAAATGAGTTATGAAATGTCTTCACTGTATCAAAAACCCTCGTGCAGAATCATCTGTATTCGTTAATCAAAACACGTGTGTTCTTTGATACAGGTATACACAAAATATTCCATGCTCAAAATCTATGCATCTTCGACAGTCTATGATAAGTTCTAAATTAAAAATCACTCTCTCCCACGTCACAAACGCTGAAATAACTGGCAATTTGCAAAAATTTCAAAACGAACTTTATCCCACTCTACGATCCAATCCAAGGTCCGAAAAGCGACCCTCTAACGCATCTCATCCCAAGTCCCTCCTATCACCTGAATCTCCATCTCTACACCCAATCTACATACAAATCGTGGCCAATTATACTCGTGTAAACTTGGTATACACGACGTCGCGCTTGATATTACAACGCATCGGCTCTCTCAGACTCGCATATGTATTGCATCACGGACATTCGTAGACTCGGCATGGCGCGCGATCCGTCCTAATTTTTGTCATTTCGAGAAACTCCTCAAGGTCCCACGCGATTACGACGAGTAGTATATATATATACACGAAGTGAATATACACACGAGCTGAGGACGAGCGCGTAATAATCGTCAAGGTCGCCCATTTCTAAACTTTCTCCCACCCGAGGTGTGGTGCGCGTAGACTCGCGGATGCGCGAGTTTTATGGACGAGCGAGGTCTGACCTATTCTATTGCGGACGCTGTGGAATGTCGTCGCTGGATAGTCGGGGAATTAATTCCGGGAATAGTGACTTGAGGCCACTTTTTTCTTCAAATTGAGTTTCATATACGTGCAATTTCATGTGCCCGACCATCCGGATGATACCACGTGCTGATTTTACAGTCTAACTAAGCGTGTGTTTGCACCGTGTTGAAGAACGACCAATTTTAGTTTCGCTTCATATACGCATAAAAGATACGTTGTCAATACGTGTTTGACAAAAAGTACGGTGTGCACCATGGAGGAAAGGCCTTTCTCACCCTTGTGTGTTTGCAATACTCGTCTTTAACTCGCAATACGCACTTGAGTTCGGTTCGTGCTTGCTGGCCTTCGACTCGTATAGCAAACCTCACGCGCGAAAAAAGCCTACTTTTTCCCCATGGTACATAATGTAATAGATACATTATACTGAAAAAAGTAACAACTAAATTATATATTATATTATATATTATATATATGTAGAATTATTTGGTCATAATTTAGTTGTTACTTTTTTCAGTGTTTAACAGTGGCATGTTCTTTCTAATAGGCCTCTTGAATATAAAAATAGTAGGAGACATTAAAATATAACTTTAAATTTGAAAACACTACAACGCATAACGACATGAGTCCATTTAAGAATGGCTCACCATTATAATAGATTTTTTATTATACGAGACTTTTTTTTTTATTGTTAACATAATATTGGTTTATAAGCAATTGAATGTCACTTAAATATTTGTTTTATACTAATATTTTTTATTAATTATTAATTATTAGTAAATTATATCATTAACAAAAATGAAATCGCCGTATATTTTCAAAGAAACACTTTAAGTCGATTTTTATATGAAACATAAAAAGTAAATTTTTATAACGGTCTTTGTGATTGGTACTTTTTTGTGCTAATTTTAACATCGAACCATCCTAATATGTCCCCTCCAGTTGTAAGTTATAGCAAGTAGATGTATTAAGTCAGATTGTTCTTAGGCGTGTTCGGAAGAATTCGGGATTCCCTTCGTAGAAGGATAAAAAATACTTTTGGAATTTTGCTGGGATAATGCGGGAATGATTTATCGACGGTACAATCTTTATTTGTTCCTTGTTTATGCCGCACAGGTTTCGAAGTGGATAAGGATTCCGTGATGAAGCTTGAATTTTTAAGTTCAGTATATAAAAAATTAATGAATTGCAGCAAGACTTTTAAACGAAGAATTAAGGAAATTTAGAAGAATTCTCTTTTGAACGACCTTCAATATTTTTTTATAGTAAGTTTCCGTTTTTTTTGTGTTATTCAATTTATTAAGCGTATCTTTTAAATTAATGAAGATGGTAAGTCTCTGGGATGCTCAGACATACCGTCCAAATTTCTCCATTTATAAAAAAAATAGAAGATGAAATGAATTAGCTGGTTTATAAAAAATGATCGTATCTACATGTCTGTTTATTTTGATTAAAAATAGCTTTTACATTATTCCCGAGTTTAAAAATATTTAAAATAAAAAAATGTTGTTACTCTGACGTGTTACGATCATTTATTATCATGCCAGCATTTTTATTTTTGGATCTGGTTAATATTTCACTTTAAAATACTTGAAAACTAAACTTAATTCACTACAGAAAATTCTGGTGATAAGGAAACAAAGTAATAAATAATACCTATTCTTACGAAGTTTTACATCGTACGCGAAATTTTAAAAAGTTACACAATAGAAAGTAGCCCATTTTGCCGCTCGTTGGTATTTAGATTACTTAGAATTTCTTAAGTATCTACCTAGAATACTTTAGACTACTTAGAATATAAATGTTTGTCTTTATGGTATGTATTCAAACGGCTTTCTTCGACACCGTCGGCTGCTACTACATTTTTATTCAACACTTTTATTTAAGTTTACTTATTTGTTTGTATCCGTTAGTAAATATCTCTATAGAGATTACACCAAATTAAAACGACTGAATATTAGATTTAGTAAATTAAAGTGTGTGTGCGCTCGTGTTGATTGCGCGCGTGCATGTGCGTGTGTGGGCGTATGTGTGTATATGCGTGTGTGCGAGTGTGTGCGTGCGCGCGCGCGCGTGTGTGTTTGTGTGTGTGTGTGTGATTGCGCGCGAGAACGCGCATGTTTGTGCACGTGTATTAGTTGAGTAAAATAGTAAATACACAGAGAGAATTTTCTGATAAAAATTACCGTAAAAATCATTGTAAACGTGGGATATTCTGACTTCATGGGAAAAAATACCCTACTGATCGGTAAAATTTACCGTGCTGAAAGGTAAAATTTATAATGAATAACGTTAATTTTTACCGTTCAGTAGGGTAATTTCCCCCCTGAAGACAGAATATCCCACGTTTACAATGATTTTTACGGTAATTTTTATCAGAAAATTCTCTCTGTGTATCTTTACAGGTATTACACTAAATTAAAACGACTGAATAAAATTAAAAAAATATACTTTTATGATATTTGCACTAAAATAGAAAAGCATGCGGTGCTAATTTCTGAATTAAAATGGATAATACTTATCATATCTTAAAAATCGTAAAATAAATTGTGGAATTGCGAAGTGACGTGTGTAGGTACCACGCTTATATTTTTAGTCATCTAATACCTGAGAAAATTATTTCCTTCTCTTCAGTGCATTTTTATTAAAAATGATTGACTGACTCACAACTTCAATGAACGAACGCCCGGCAAACCAAGTAACTTCGATCGTCAATTAAATCGGACGAACGAAACGACCGAACATCAATACAAACATGAAACTGCTCTCCAGTTAAGCGCGTGGGCCGCCTGCGACGCGTAATAACGCATGTTCGACACGAGACAATACCAAAAACATATCCTTCTTATATTTTTTATATAATAAAGGCCGCCCGAGGCATCCGCACGACGTTCCTGTCGCAATATCAAAAAAGAAAAAAAATTTGTCGAAATCCGGGAGCGTCCGCCTACGAGGCTACACTGCTCGCGCTTTTCCTTATATTATCTCTCCATGCGCGCTTCTAATTTTAATTCTAGCGAGTTGTCGTCGACGTTCCAGCTGTTGCGACAAAACTTTGCGAGCCAATTTCGCCGCCGAGGAATTTCATAGACGGCGAATCGTGTATATGACCCCTTCCGAGGCGGCCACGTCTTTTTTTCCTTCGCGGAGTGGTGGATACTGGTTCGATTTGTATTTTATTGGCGTCGCGGCGAGGATTGGTAATTCGTGGCTAGGAGGTTGTCGTGGGGAATCCCTCGAGTTTGCGTGTCGGGGGACTTTGAAGATCGTTTGAGACTGATACGAGCGCGAGAGACGCGTGTAATTGAACGTGTTTGGTATTGTAGTTGCGGTTAGGCGTGATGTGTAGATTGATGGGTAATACGTTGTTTTGATTATTTTTTTCTTTTTAGAAAGTTTGGGTGCATAAGAAAGCATTTGGGAATTAGATTAGAGATATATTATACTCATGGGAATGAACAGTATTTATTTTTTCAAAAGCCGCTTGTGTATATTCTTGTACACATAAAAAAAATTAATGAAAAATTATTTGATTTGATTAACCGTTACAAATAAGTTGGCACTCAAGTTCCTGTAATTTTCATGATTTTACGTACGTTTTATTCATCCGGTTGCAAGAGATCGACAACAATCGATAAAACCGGGTGCATTTTATAAGATTTTATAATGTTTTAGCAACGTTATTCTTATAAATTTATCAGTTTTATTGATCTTTTGCAACCAGGCAACAATATACGTACCTACACCGTACACATTAAATGTACATAACTTATAATGGGAATAACTTGCAGTATACTCATTTTGAGTACTTGTTTTATATATTATTACAAGTACGAAAAGCTATCAAATACTTGATAAAATTTCATTAAAAGATTGGTTATGCCCGAAATGTATAAGGCAGAATCGGTTATATGCAAAACAGAATTTTGAATATCAATCAATTTGATATATATTAATGATAATAGCTATAATAATAAAAATTATACGGATATATTCCATAAGGTGAACAAATTTTAAGTGCTTTAAAACAATAATGTAAGAATGTATTTTTGCTATTTCATCTCTTTTCATTATTATTATTATTATTATTATTATTATTATACACCAGATCGATATAATTTATTATTAAATTTTGCGTGCATCTTACACAATTAGCGTTGACTAACGCGACCATTTTTCAGACGTTTTATTAACTTTCTGCTTTGTTGAATTAGAATATTAGAATAGCACTGAGAAAAGTATTTTCGCATTATTGACCAAATTTAGTAGTAGTTAAAATGTATTATAATTATGTAGTTGGTGAAAAAAATTTTGTTAATTGTTTCTATATTTGATAAATCACAAATAAGTATTTTTCCCAATATAATATATTAAGTAAGTCTATGACTATTGATTATTAATAATCGTTAGACACAGTCATACAAGTGTTATATGCTGCAAAGTTATCATGCCTAGAAAAGAAATTGTAAAAACAAATAATTATTAAAATGTTCATAATTCTTGAAATTAATTTTAACATGAAGAAAAAGATATTTTGGATAAATAATATGAAATACACAACAGTAATCCTTTATTTAAATTTCTATTCAAATACATTTATTTTCGTTTTACACAAGTTTCTTTTAACTATAAATAAAGTGAGACATACAGACAATCAAATAATTTAATACGTGAATTAAACTCGTTGTAAAATATGTTACATTCTTGTTTGTTTATCAGTGCTGTGAAAATATCATCAAATTGTGGAACAAATGGCACATATAAAATTCTTCAAGTAGTTTCGTTAGTATATTTATAAAAGTGTGTAATACTACACCATAAATCCTTTTCCATTAGTATTTTTTTCCAACAGGATAACGTTAACTTATACTTACATTTTGACAAAGTGAGCAAAGAAGAAAATGCTACCTGCATGGCTTCCTACTTAAAAATCGATAGCTGGTACATGTAAAGCAATTAACAATGCAGTGTTATGAACTAAAATATAAGCATTAGGCACCCTAAAGAACAAAAGATTGATATGTTCATTGATTATTCTTTCTCAAAAGCAAAGCATTGTATCGATTCCAATGTTGTGAATTCTTTATTTCTATAATTGTAGTGCATTTTTTTAAGTTTTTAATCCATTCTATGACGAAGGCAACTAACGATAACGTATACCCAAACAACAAAATTACAATCAATGCAATTAAAACGGTATTGTCTGTGACATCAGTTTTTTTACCTATGTAAGTGGATACGTGTTGTTGTTCGTTTATCGACGCAAAGAGAATTCCGGATTCGTAGACTGCTTGATAAATCCGACCTATTTTCCCTATATATGGGGAAGCTTTTTGAAATACGTATGAGCTTATCACACAGTGCTTGAATCCCGGATCAACTATTTTCATTAAAGGAGTTCCATCTGCATTTCGATACTTCTTCACATAAGCTATTGCTCTAAAATGAATTATTATACAAAAACAGTTTTTGCGTTTTAGTAAAATATTCACACACTCCTGAAGGTCATCGATTATAATTATTTTCGATTTCATTCTTTCTAAATACACATCGTCTATATCAGTAAATAATTGTTTATAGTTTATGCGATGAATATATATATCAAACTGAGATTCATACATTTTCTTCAAAGTATCGAAAGATACTTCATCTTGAGTCAATTTGACTTCCAAAAAATTTGAGTAAAAGACAATGGAATATCTAATAGAAATTATAATGATAGATAAAATGATCAATTTGCTCGAAAGTTCTTGTGGATCCTTAGTAGTTTGTATTCCAAACAGAAGTTTGAGTATATCAAAAGAATACCAGCGCTCTGTTGTAATATTTAATTTTTGTACAATATAAAAAAAAAATACAATTATAAGAGGAATAACAAACATGTCTATGAGTATATCTGGAGGGATATTTAGAGTTTTGAAAGGTAACACTGGTACAATTGCTACAATACTGTCACATTTGTTTGGGAAATCAAGATTTAAAAGATTTTCAAAACTCGGTGTTCCCCTTGTTACTGCGTCTGCTAAAAGATCTGCATTGCCAGTGCGAAATTCTTTTTCTACGGCTGCAACAAATTTTGTAAAAAATGTTATATCTGTTATTAAAATACGTTCAAGAGAAAAATTTATTATTCTTGAAGCAATCACGAGTTCGGGAAAATGTAGTCTTTTAACAACTATTTTGGTGTAGTCTAATTTATTATCATTATCATTTAACAACGGCAAATATGGTGTGATTATTTGTAAAGGATATCCGTTCAGATTCTTTAACTTATATGGAAAAATGCATGTTGATTCATTAAGCAGCTGCTTTGTGTAAATCTGAAAGAATGGATTGTACCAATAAATAATAGGCATCATTTGTGTGGTAACGTTATTATTTAAATTAACTTCAATAATTGAAATGTCTAAAAATCGATTTAACCAAGCAGATCTTAGAAATGCTTTAAAATTGTTTTCCAGAGTTATACCATTGTTGAAAAAAACTATTAAACATTTTGGTATAGGAGATATTGAATTAACTTTTATGATATAATCTAAATGGTACTGCAAGTATTGAATATCTTTCACTGGATGACTATTGTGATGAACTATTAGATATAATGCTGTATTTATTTTCTGTAGAAACTTGGATATTAACATATTATCACTAGTGCGATTAATTTTATCCAAACTATAAGCAACGGTAGGAAATTCTTGACTAAACTTTTTTATTAATAAGTCGTGTTTTACTATTTTAGCTATTTCTAGGTTGCTAGTGAAAATTGCGATTTCCTGAACTTTTAAACTACGTTCTATGCTATTTGTAAGAATTTGTTCCCAATTCTCGATTTTTATCGACATGAAAACTACTTTAAAAACACAGAATAGTATACTGCATAAGAAAAAACGACACATTTGAAATTATTCAAGTTGTCTACTTTGTAAAAGGAAAGTACGTATGATACTACGTCAAATAGTTTTTCCTTATACAAGCAAAA
The DNA here is from genome assembly GCA_949152435.1 of Gastracanthus pulcherrimus. Classification (NCBI taxonomy): domain Eukaryota; kingdom Metazoa; phylum Arthropoda; class Insecta; order Hymenoptera; family Pteromalidae; genus Gastracanthus; species Gastracanthus pulcherrimus. The sequence goes on from OX424575.1 coordinate 9,420,938, forward strand.
ATTGATTCTTTTGAACAAAATAAGTTAGATTTTATTGACAATTCGACAAGGATAATAAAAGAGAAAAAATGTTACTTACATTATTGTGTACTTAATAATCGATATCCAATACACGTAAAATATTGTAAAACATGTAGTGTTATGAACTAAAATATAATGAAACGTGAGTACCAAGACCAGTAAACTTATATATTTATTGATTATTCTTTTTAAAAGAAAAGTTTTGCATCGATTCCAATGCTCTGAATAATTTATTCTTACAATTGGAGGGCACCTTTTAAATTCTTTAATCTATTCTATGGAATTGGTGAAGGTAATGAACGACAACATATATTTTAATGACAAAATTACAATCAGTATATATGTACGATTATAATTGTTTTGTCTGTGACATCAGATTTTTTAAATATGCAAGGGATACGAGTCGATGTTTGCTTATCGATGCAAAGAAAACTCCGGATTTGTGGATTGCGCAATAAATCTTATTTTTGAATCCATTCTAACATAAAAAAATAAAGAAGAAATATATCAGATCAACAAAGTTAAATTTAGATTGAAAACAGTATGGTCTGTGACATTAGTTTTCTAATCGATGTACTTAAATGAAAAGATTCGATTTATTTTCTGGATGTAAGGTGAAGCTTTTTCGAACATGTATAAGTATCCTAACAAATATCTGCATGTATACATTTTTCTATTAATCATGTATCTTTCCACTGCAAATTCCTCGAAATGCGTTTCAATTATACTGTCAAAAACAACGTGTGTGTGTGCGTGTGCGTGTGCGCGTGTGTGTGTGTGTGTGTGAGTGTGTGTATATGTGTGTGTGGCCGTGGACTTGGATCAGCATTACTCTGCATATACACGGTGAAACTTGTTTCAGGGCTAATTTTCTTGTTTTTCTTAAAGGAAGGCGGCACAATAATTGTTTTTTCTCTTTCGATTCGTTATTGTTTTTAGCTATTTTTTGATTTTTGAGTTTTAGTTTTTTGGGTTTTTTAATACTTTAATACTTTTAATAATATCATTCATCCAGCGAAAAAGCATTTGAAAGAGCATAAAATTACTTAACTTATCCGACCTGAAAGTTTGGATAAGGTTATACACGAAAACTTCATTTTCTGTTTAAATATTTATATTTCGGAATCATATGACGGAAAATTTTTGAAAAACTTTTAGATGATTAAGAATATGGAGAAGAATATTCAGTGAAATTTTTGAGTCTTGACCTTTTTCTTTTATCGAAAAAAAAAAAATTTGTAAAAAAATTCGATTTTCTTTCTCTGACTATAACTGAAGTATGTTTTTCCAGATCATGAGATAATTTATTTTATGAGATATTGAGGTTATGTATTTTTCGAAATTCTTTTTGATCTATTGTAAATTCATTAAAGAGAGCATAAAAAATAGCCTAAAAAATTTTACTGAATATTCTTCTTCATATTCCTAAACATCTCAATTTTTTTTTAAATTTCCCTTCTTGAATTTCACAGATATAACTATTTGAATAAAATGACGATTTTGTGTATAATAAAACAAGGGAAACAGATTATTCAAAATTTTGGGTCGTAGAAAATAAATAATTGTATGCTCTTTCAAATGCATTATCAGTCAATCGATGATATTATTTGCAAGGTATCAAAAAACCTGAAAAACTAAAACTCAAAAATCGAAAAACGTCTAAAAAACAAAAAAAATTCTTTTGAGTCGTCGTCCTTAAAAGAAATAATAAAAAGATGAGTCCTGAAACATTAATTTTCTTCATGTATATTCAGAGTAATTCCACTACACATTTATACGTACACATACCCCCGCTACACACACAGATATCCATACAGACATTTTCTAAAAATAGTGTATTTTGATTCCTAATGTCTCAAAAAATGTTTCTAACATGTTTTTAGCAAAACATTTACTATCACAAAGCTTCCTCTATGAGTAAGTAAAATTAGTTGTGAGAAAGTTTCGAGACTGATTCTACAAGCTGATTGGTCGCTGAGACTGTAACCGTGTTTGAGTGGCTCGGTCCCGAAGTTTAACAGTGTCTGGGGATCTACTGTAAGTAATAATAAGTCCTTTAATGAGAATCAATGGATGATAATATCCTCATTGTTTTATATGCTTGGATAATCTTTTGTAAATATCTTTTATAGCACACTAACCTCAAAATGCCAACTTTATTGTCGATTTTGAGGTTGTTGTGCTATAAAATATCGTATGAGACTGTTGTGGGAAGTGTTTTTCTACCTTGCTCGATTTTCTCACTCGCTTCGCTCGTGCGAAAACTCTCGAGCAAGGTAGAAAACCATCTCCCACAACAGTGTCATAATATACTATATCAGTTGAGTTAAAATGAAACGTTTTAGATATAGTATATAAAAAATTAATTATACATTGACATTTCTTACTTAAAAAAACCAAACATTGAATAACACAAATTTTATTATAGTCAACTCAGGGATAACGTTTTACCAATATAATGAGTCTGTGTATCTTTAAATTAATTATAAATTTATGAAATTTACATACAAGAGTGAAAAATGAAACAATTATGTATTTCAATGTTCAGAATCTCTGAGTTGTCACACAACTATGTTAGCGCAGACGCAGAATGTATGGCATGACTTCTATTGCATATATTTTACAAAACTCAAATTCAAATCAAAGAATTAATTCATCAGTTTGATCCAATTCCAGTATGCGAAAATAAGAAAATGTCAGTACTATCTCAAAAATACCTTTCTATCTTGCCACAAAAATAACACGTGCCATAAGAAGCAAAGCTCGTCATGATACCCAAAGAAAAACACGCTAGAACAATGTCTTCGTGAACCGAATAATCAAAAGACCACCCACTCACGAGCGCAAGCTTCAAGCTCGGTCCAATCAAAAGTGGAGTGTATACGAGGAACCCAATGAATACGCGTGTCGCAATCTCTGGCGAGGCGAGCTTTCGGGCCGCCCCTGTTGTGCTTGTCATTACCTATTCGTGGATGGTACTGGGGAGAGTCAGTCACGCCCACTTTTGCGTGCGCAGCTGAGACCGCTTCTAGAGTCTTTCCTCTGCTGAAGATACGTGGGTGTGACGTGCGCTCAACGGGTGCAAACTGTCGGGAAATCATGAAGTGCCGTTGAAATAGTTTATTTGTAACCAATATCAGGTGGTGTATATTGATATGTACTGACAATGTGCGTTGCATTGGTTAGAAAGTAAATATTAGAATGCATTCTGACAGTTAGCATCGTTGTTTAATGCACAGTATAGTTCTCACTTTATTCATTAGTTAAGGTTTAAAGGATGACTCTCTGCCATATTTAACTCTCAGAAAAACAGCATCTGTGGCATGGTTGTTAGACAACTACATGATGATGAATATAGTTGAATCAGGGTTTAGATCCTACCCTTCTGAAAATTCAAGAATTTATATTAACAGGGCGGAACTAATTATTTAACTTCAGATTTAACTATGTACCGAATAAGGAAAATCAATAACAACTTTTGTAGAGGTTTATTTATCTGAAAATAAAGTAATCCATCAGCTATTTATATATTTCATTCTCATAAAAATATATTTTATTGGAATTTCGTACATGATTAATACAAAGATTCAAACCATTAATTAGATAAATAGCTTCGTCGTTTAAAATGACAATTTATTGACGTTGATTAAATACATTTTTTAAATGTGACAACGATTAGTCTTGACCGCTAAATCGAGACTGTGACAGTATCAATTTTGTCTTTCTTTGATTCTCCTTTTTATTGGCAAATGAATAAGTGTGGATGACCTCTTGAAAAGAAACGAGCAACGTTTTGTACGTTTCTCAATAACTGTTTAACAAGTGATTAAATTTTTATGAGATGTCAAGGGTAATGAAAGCATATGTAAGACTACCAAATAATCAGCGATGCAATTTCAAGTTTCTGCATTGAAATGAGGATTATATCATGCAGTATTTAAAACATCTGAATATTAAAAACGTGAACTAAATGTATGATATCTTAAAATGTAAATATATTTAATTAAATGGTACTCAAGATCCAACGATCTAATTCTGTGTTGCATATACCTATTCATTAAATGTTACTTCACACCTTAATCATGTAAACGTACAATTGTAACAAACTTAAAATTTCCTGTGTTACATTTCGAACTGTTGAAACCATAGCGTTATCGTTGAATGTACGTATTATGTATGTAAATTGTTTTGTAAGAAATGTTAATTAATTACAATTAAGAGGTGTGAGTTAAATTGTACGATTGCGAGATGTATACAGGAAATGCTACGCTTTCCACTAATTTCTCAAGAGAATTCGTCAAACGGAGTGAACGCATCGACGAACCCACGTATAAGCAATTTAATTAAGACCGTCTTTTTAACGCAGCTAAATTTAGAAACAAATAATATGGTAAATAATGCAAGTATCAAAATAGCAAAATATATTTTGATGTTAAAATTATGAGAGAAAAGATTCTATTTTTAAAAATTCAAGGAAACTGGCATGCGAGGAACATAATTAACTGTATGCAAAGGACACTCCATGCTTAAAAATGTAAATCTTGTTATTCATCAGCAAAAAAAATCCTTTTACTTTGCAAAATTAAGTTAACTAAATGAACACTTCCCCGTTGCTTCCAATTTCCACATTATATTTTGATGACTCAATGAGCTTATGGAAATGCACACTCCACAATCCCGCAAGGCAAAGCACGAATCTACGATTCTTCCTTAACCGCAGCTACGATCGTCATGCATATGCATGACTGCATAATTTTGTTTCTTTTATCCCCCCGCTGTTTCTCCGCTACGTTATAATTGGGCTGCATTGCGAGATTTATGCTATATTTGGACGCTTTTTTCTCTCTTCTGGGCCGATATCGCATGCGTGTCGAGCATTTTCGCCACTGCTGCGCGTCTATTTAATTAGGCTCTATGAGGATACCGGTGCTGGGTACGGTTTTCTAGTTTTTGGGATGGATTTCGCAATCTGAAGGTGGAACCGTTGATTCGTGCGCAATGGACTGACATCACAATGAAATTAAATTAGTTTTATTTTTTCGGCTTGGAAGGACGTTGTTAAAATAGAGGCGTCGAGATCCTGGATTCTGGAAGTTATGCAATTCTTCTCTTGTGGGCGCAAAAAATTGTTACCGCATGATTAGCATATAGTTTTTAGCGTTTTAGAAACTACACACCCGTTGGTAGAAGTCACGAGACATATATAAGTAGGATTAGCAAAACTTATTTCATGACGTGCAAAATAGGAAGAGATGCAGACTACGAATATGACGATTCTTCTTTTTTTTTAAATTTTATTTTACTTTGAATTTATTTAAAAGCAAAGCAGAAATGATAATAATTTGTTCTGTAATAGATATGACATTATATTTATTCTACTGTTCAACCATTTTAACGTAAATTAAATTTGATTTTTGTAAAAAGTTTTTTCTATAGAAATCATTTTTTTTTGACATCTGTAATACATTAATGATTTGAATTTAGACAAGGAAAACAAATTCTTTAAGGTTGGCTCTTAAGTAAAAATGAAAAAAAGGAATTCACTTTTTATACATAAATATTTTATTATATCACGTGTTTATAAGAAAAAGACTGATAACATTTGTCTTTAAAATTTTATTATAATTAAAATTAGCAAAAAAGATAATACATTTAAAAAAAATATAATTATTAAGCAAATAATTTATAGTTCTCTTTCGTAATACTAATAAAATTATTCTATGTTTTAGTGCTTTAACGTTCAGTTACATGTTTCCAAAGAAAAATGTTTTCATTCATAATTTTATTATAATTAATATTAGCGAAAAATGATTACATCACTTTTATTTTTATTTTCAACTCATTACACGAACGCATTACTCGCAGGAGTTTCATATTAAACACGAATTTCAACTGGCTAACTCAATTAATTGCAACCATACGCTTTTAATATATGTAATAAGCCATCTCGCAAGCACTAACTGTGCTCTCGCGCGAAAAACACGGCCCCGCAGAAATTACGCGCATTTCTCATAAAGAGCCAATATTAACGCCTCTGCGCGCAAGACCGCCCAAGCCTCGCGATATAATATGATGAATCGTTGCTTTTTTACGAGACCGGAACGAATCGGGCTCGATTAATCTCAAACGGCATGAGAATTTCGCGCCCGCGCGAGATGTTTTTATTACGTCGCTGTGCACGAAATTCGATGCACTTTGATGACTCAACTTTTGAGTAAAATAACATTGGATATTCGAGAGAAAGGTATCGATCATAATTTGGCGAGCGCGTATTTTTTCGTTTTGTTGAGTTGCGTGTCTGTGGGATAAGAGGAGTTGCAGGAATTTTAAAATTGTAGACTTGAGTGGCGACTGATGTAATTTACGTAATTTTACCCTCATTTTGTTGAAAGTTTGCTCGCAAATTTGGGGGGTTCGAAAATTATTGCGATTGATTGCTGATACGAATGAGACCTTTTGTGTGCAGATTCACTTTCATACTTCAAATTGGTTTATACGTTTTTATATTTGAACTATGTATAATTAGAGTTATACACTTAATAAGATACATAGTTGAATCATATAATTTACTAAAGTACTGGGAGAGCAGGAAGTATATAATGAGCATAAATAGCTATCGGCTAGGATAATATATGGATACCCCCTCAAGGGAGAAATAAGATTATAAAGATACATACAGAATATGTAACATATGCACAGAAAATCTAGTTGCATAACTTTCATTGTAAAGAGGTAAGATGTAGAATAAAAGAAACAGTGGGTAGCAGAAGTAGATCATTATCTTTCTGCTAAATAGCAGCGGTGACGATGCAATTTAGAAAATATGGGAAATATTAATACGGTAACCAGAAAGAAGAATCATGTGAATTTTGTAAAATATTTGAAGAATTAGCTGTATTGTACACTGAAGAAGAATCATTACGTACATCGCAAATTTAATTTGTATTAATAAAAAATGTAAATTAATAAATATAACAAAAAATAATACGATAAGTTTAGTTACAGAATTCATCGAATATAATTATTTCACAGCACGAATGTCAGCATATCTCGTAACATTAATTTTAGTAGACATTTTTCCAGGCAAAGCGTAATTTTACGCTGTCAAGAAAAGTAGTTTTCGAAACAAGGTACAAGGATCGTAATGAGAAGACCGCGTTATATTTAATTACACACCCGCTCTACAAGTGAATTACGCACGCACTTTGAGAAAACACCGAAGATCCCAAACGAGTTCGGACACAGCGACCGAAAACCACAAATTAAAAGAAAAAAGCATCCTCCTACCGCGTTACGCGTCCGACGCAACCGCGATACTACCCTGAAGAGTATCTACCGCGAAACCGTCGAAAACGAAAGGATCGCATCGGGCGTTACGAAAATAGCCTCTTGAAAGAAACATGCAGAGGTGCAAGAAAATAAGAAGTTTGCTTGAATCGAGATATAAGCGAACAAGTTTTCACTTATCTGGAGAAAGTGTATTCAGAAAAATAAAAAGTATCTGTTACTAACGAGAAGTAACTAAATTTAGTAGTGCATGAGGTACAAATAAATTTTTAATTAAAAAATTTGAGTAAATTGTATTATCTTTCTTGGCCAGTATTCATTCGCGGAATCAAAAATTAGGTGCGAAAAGATTTTTTATGAATCAAAAGATTGTTTTCGAATAAAAACATTGTTCTTGAATGAGAAGGTTCTTCTTGAATCAAAATATTGTTTTTGAATGAAGATTGTTTTTGAACTAAGAGATTGCTTTTGAGTGAGATTTTTTCAGAGAATATATTGTTTATATTTGAAAAGAATGTTCCATAGTGAAATGAACGTTTCACAGTGAAATGAATGTTTCAAAGTGAAAAGAATGTTTAACAATGAAAAGACTGTTTGCCAGTAAAAAGATTGTTTTTCAGTGTAAAGATTAATAAAAATGACTCAATAGTTTTTTTGTCAAGTTTTTATGAGTGAAAAGTTTTTTTGAGTTGAAAGGTTTTTGAGTCAAAAGTATTTTAAGTCAAAAGTTTATTTGAGTAAATAGTTTTTTTGTCAATAGTTTATTTTTAGTTTGTTTTCTAAGTCAAAAGTATTCTGTTAAAAGTTTTTTTTTAGTTGTTTTTTTGAGTTAAAAGTTTGTTTCAGTCAAAAGTATTTTTTGAGTTAAGTTTGATTTGTTAAAAAATTTTTTAGTAAAAAGCTTTTATAGAGTAAAAAGCTTTTTTTAGTCAAAAGTTTGTTTTTGTATTGAGTAAATCTGTTTTTGAATCAACAAAACATTTAATCATCTACGCACAAATGTGTCTTCTTTGATAAAAAAAGGAGTTCTCGGTGCAGCATCTGATTTACTTACAATTTGCATCACTAATTATTATTGTTCAAACCTAGATACTATTTTGTAGAAAGTTTATCCGAGATACTACTTTATAGATAGATGCTAACGAAACAATCTTCTTTTTCCTAAAAGCTCTCATTAAACAAATTTCACTAAAAAACCTGCTACCCCAGACAAATCGCGTTGTACCAGAGTGTTGCTACAAACTATTGCCAATCGCTTCTGTCTCAGCGCACTCGCATCGGTGACACATATTGCACAACCTGCCGGCATATCTGTGCACGGAAAAGAGCTTTAGCAGATAGCCACTTAGTCGCGGCGTGTCCGCCAGCGTATATAGTTAATCGAGACATATGCGCTGGGCTCTTCCGACTTCCTGCATTCGCGCTCCGGGGGACTTCAGAAGCAAAGCGATGTCGGCTGGACGTTTACGAGGCTGACGACGGATTGACACCGTGTTTGCGAATGTCGCTGCGGGGCACTTTTGTCGATGGAAAGTTGGTCGCTCGTTAACGAGGCTGACGCTGGAGGAAACGATTGTTGGCTAGAAAAATTGCAATAATTGTCGCGATGCTGGTGATGAATATTTACGAAGCGGGCGCTGCTGCAGGCTATTCGGAAGTGTATTATGTGATGTATGGATTATTCGGAGCGAAGAGAGATGTGGTTTTAGAGTTGATTATGCAGAATTTCGTTTTTAATTGGATCGCTGGGTTGGGTATCTTGATGAAAGTGGAGTGTACGTGAATTTGGAGAATGCATTTTTTAATTGATGGATGGCTCGCTTTTATCTTGTGCAATGGCAAAATATTAATTTTTATGAATATAAAGTAATTTGTAGCGCTGGGCAGAGTACAAATTAAAAGAAATTTCTTGAATTCTAGAAATGAATGCTGGTAGTAAAAATATGAAATATATGTAATATCGCCATCACAGGCGTGACATCGTATTCGATTTTAAAATAAAATGTTATAAAAATAAAACGTGAACAGTTTCATGTTTAAGGTATTTGTAATACCATAAAGGTTTGATATTTATTAAAACATTCTTATTTTTAACATTTTTAATTACCTATCCAAGATCCCGAATCGATGAAATTATCTTTTTTGAATATTTAATCTACATGTACATATTATAAAAAGATATTTTATTTTTAACTTTTTGCAAAGTTATAAGTTATCTTATTACGCGACAAACGGTCCTCTTTATACCAAACCATATCGAGAAAACTGAATATTTTTCATATTGACGTGCTTCTTTTACAGCTTATAACTGAAGAATGTTCGTAGCAAAATTTTTAAATAAGCAAATTAAAATTCGTATCTTAGTTCAAGTTCATATACATTAAATTTTTTTTACAATCACCAAAAAAAAACTATAGTTGAAAAAAATGAAAAAACAAAACAAAAAAACATTTAGGAACTTTCTTTTTTAAATTGTCTAGAAATTTAGATAAATTATTATAAAAAAATTCAATGTTTTGCCTATGACTAGAATTTAACTATGAGAAAAAAGAAACTGATTCCAAATTTATGAACGGAATCGCCCGTTTTTAAATATATTTTAAACACGATTTTATACATGACAACATTTTTATCAAGTTCAATTAAATTTCTCTTGCTAGGATTCACACTTTTTCCTTAAGATGCTCGCGCAATTCTGATCATCATCTTATAAACAAAAGTCACGCGATTGACAGAATCAGTGTCATTCCTCTCCGTCTCGAAACTGACTTTCTCGCTCGCCGAGATCACGGACTCGAGATTCCGCGGCCCATGCACTTCGAAGCGCGACTTTTCCTGCGTGAACGTATCTCTCCGTGCGTATGATGTACGACTCGAATTTGGAGCGCGACGCTCTGTAGATGTAAATTTTCGTAGTTAATTTCAGCTCGCGTAGTTATGTGCAATAAAGGCCGGAGACGACGTGAAAAGTCGCGGCGTCCGTCTTTGTAAACAGGAGCATGCATCATAATTATGTGCGATGTGTAGCAGAGGGATTTCGACACGGAAGTGTAGAAGTGGCTCTGTGTTTTACATTTTGAATGTTTAAAATAAGGTTTTTTCAGATATTTGATATTTTTTCAGAGAATATATATATAAAATGAAATTCTGATATTTGATATGTTCATGAAATAAAAATGAATTTTTGATATTTGATATTTTACAATGAATTAAAATTAAATATTTAGACTACTTTTGCTTGTGGAATTTGGACTTTCGAATCTTTCACTGTCAAGGTTTTATAAAACGCCAAAAATTCGAGTAATTTAAAATTATAATATGGTCATTATTTGTGGCCTCCAACGAACTTTCCATGTATTGGTACATTTTTGTTGATTTTCGGGGATACGAATTTACTCATTCTGGAATAAATAAATATAAAGAATGTGAAAATAATGCAAATTTCACGAAATTTTCCACATTTAATACTTCCGGAAGTGCAAGGCATACATAATGGTATTATGCTAAATATTACTATTCGCGTCTGGTTTACCGATCCGTGATAATTTTCTATGAACAACTATTTGTGTTTGATATACGGCTTCGATACAAGAAAGCAACCTTTACATAATTTTGGTACTTAAATTATGCGAAATACGTCAATGTAAATCACGCATAGATTTACAAAGGCTATGCAAATTTTTATGCAAAATTTTCATATATTTATACATTTTTTTGAACATAAATTTTAGGTTTTTTTTACATCGTAAACTTTCACTGTTTTATAGCACAGATATATTTTTTTTGTGTATTCAAATGGCTAGATATATTCTCATATGTTCCTACTGAAACGAAAATAAACTTGTATTTTGAATTCAAAAAAAGACACCAAATTATTTTTACAGTAGTATATCCATCCCTTGCCATAAACACATCATCGTAAACAATTCATACTGCCCGTTCATATTTATTCCTTCCTTATTGTATTCATCAGTTCCCGAGGCTAAGCATCCATGAAAAAATCGTATTGGCAAAAAGTGCTGAATCACTTCGGTCTCACGGTCACATCGAAAATTTAAGATGTGAAAAAATACTTTCACCAACCGTTCGGAAATGAATTATATCTTGAAAGGTTATGTCAGATCGCCATAATAATATAATACCTCTATAGATTAGTCTACATCTCTGTCTCTTCGGTGCAGAAACGTTGTCATTCCAACAAAATTTTATCTCCAACACTTCGGAAATAGAGAGACACCTATTAAAATGTACCCATGCAGCTGCATATGAGCGATTTACAAGAAACTGTCATTATTAAAAGTAAAAAGTCGTAAAATCGCCGTTTTGCATTTTTAAAGCTTCTGGAGTTCCTTTCATTTAAATATTGTGTAAAATTCAAGTTACTCGAGTATAATAAATTTATGATCTTGATAATTGTAAAATATAGTGAATCTTTCGTTTAAAACGTAGTGGTATTACAGAAATAACCAGGACGACTAAGTTTAAACAATATTTACGAGAATTCAACGTTATATTGGAAGATTTTACAAGACGAAAATGATTGATTTATTAGAGTATTTTAAATTGCTAAAAACTTATTTTATTGAGGCACTGTATCCAAGCATAATTATATAAAATTACGCGTACTTCACCGAAGTAAATCTAACCGACTTAGACATTTGTGAATAAGTGATTTAAAGAGAATATTAATTTCGTAATAAATGCATGTAACAATAATAAAATTAGTCAAAATATAGTGTAATATTTTACTATAATACTATATTACTGGTGATCAATCCAATTACTGACCCCCTAGCAATTACTGACACCTTACGTTATTTTCCTGTAAAAAACAAATAAATCTTTCAAATTAATATGTACGAAAATTCTAACACAAAATTATAACTGTTACTGGCAAGATTCTTAAGTAAACACATTACTATTTCTTCTAATAATTTTAATAATCTAAGTCTACAATTGTACACCCACCGGAAAGTGATTCTTTTACGAACGTGACGGGGTGCAAGCTAGTGTCACCTAGCGCCAGTTCACTAAGCGAAGTTCACGTTTTGATGGGGGTTTCGCATCTTAACCATCTTAACTAAATTAATTCAAATTTTGGATGTTAGCAAAGTTTCAGGTTAGCAAGAGGGGAAACCCTCATCGAAAAGTGAACTTCACTTGGTGAACTAGTGGGTGTACGGAGGTAGCAGTGAAAGCGATAAAAATGACGTCGTCTGCAGCGCGAGCGTAAGTTAACCTTTCCCATCTGTTGTTTTTGTTAGTGGCGGTTATAAGTTACCGTTTTCGTAATAAAAGTGCTTTTTATTATTTTAAAGAGAATCTAATGAACTCTACGAGCTATAAACCCTTATACTACTCAAACGGACTTTTGTCACTTGTCTTGCCTATTGTCGAGAAAGTCTAAAATGGAAATTTCTTTTCATAAAGTGCTTTTTAATTTTAGTTTTTTATTTCGTTAACATGGTATACTTTATATAATTTGTTTTCAATACAATCTTCATAAATACTCTTAGTGTCAGTATTGGATGATCAGTAATACGTCGAAAAAACTGCCGTGTCAGTAATAGCGAAGATGCATTTTATTTTATTAAATCTCCGATTGAAAATTAATATTTTAAGACTTACTGATATTTTTTTCCATAAATTAAATATACTAAATATTGATAATTTCGAAGAAAAATTCTATTCTAATAAAATACTGTATTATAGTACTATTCTACTATTCGCTGTGAGCATGTGGTATATATTATATGTTATCTTATTTTCAAGAATAGCGCCATCTTACAGTTGAATAACGTGATCTGGATAGTACAAAATACACAGGCTCTTATGGACATTCGATGAAAATAATATTATTTAATTACTAATGAATCTGAGAATATCCTTATAATTCTTTTTAATAAAAAATAAATATGTCAATTCAAGAAAAAAATTTGAGAATACACAGATTGTCAGAAACTTATACAAAATTATATTCATTGAATGTCCATACTAAAACCTGTGTATTTTATACTATCCAGATCACGTCACTCGACCGTAAGATGGCGCTACTTTTGTGTACAATATCTGTCGTGCTCACAGCGAATATAATTCTGTATAACCCATTTACTTCACTTTAAATTATGCATAATTTGCATAAACTGGAATAATCTGCCCAACACCCCTCCATCCAATCCTCCTGCAAAGATCCCTCCCAAATAAGTCTAAAACCAACGACCACGCGCAGCCATAACCCATAATTCTCGAGAGTTTCTCTTGCGCCTTTCCCTCAGCGCGGAAACCGACACCTACACCCAACTCCATTAATAAACACATCCGAATCTCGCGCGCTCGTCTCTTCCGGAATGAAAGTGTCGCATGCGCGCCCGCGCGATTCAGGTGCAATTTCGCGACGCACTTTTTATTTCACTCTCGCGAGGGCTTAATCCGCGCTCCGCTTTAATTACGCGACGCCACGTTGCACGCGAGCACGCGAGTGAATTATGTACAATCCCGTCGAGTTGGACACGGGTCTGGACTGAACTGTGCGGTGTGGGCATCTCAATCTTCGTGGGAGGTGTGGTCAAGAAAGTGTGAGGTGCTGTTTCGTTGTCAGCGAGCTGCGAGCGGGTGATAAATTTGTTGGGAGGAGGAGGGATTTGAGACTGGTGTGATGGCTGTGGTCATTGGGAAAGTCGTTATTAATTGGGTGATTTGGCGTGGAGGTGGATTTGTGAGTTGTCGATAGGTTTCTTGAATATAAAATGTAATGTATAGTGATTTGAATTGTTTTCTATTGTTCTTCTTTTGGGCTAGAGTGGTTCTTCTCTACACGTCCCACTACTATGTGATGCTATGCTCATCCTCGTTGTACATCTGTGTTTCTTCTGGATCTTGTTTCTTCTTAGGGATTTCGTTGATATCCAAGAGCGAAGTTCTCAATTTGAATTGGTAGTGAATGGTATGGTTTCTCAAAGGGAAAGCCTTTTAGAAATGATATAGTTTACTTGCATGGTCATATTCAGAGCTGTGAGTTTATGTAAATCGAATGGCCACGAGTCATTTCCGATTCATCTGAATCGAAATTTTGAATCCGATTCATTTGAGTTCGATTCAATTTCCTGACTCATATGAATCGGGTTTTTGAATCGCGATTCAAATGTTTCAAATCAAAGGTGAATCGTGATTCAAAAATTTTCGATTCCATTGAATAAGATTTTGAATAGCAATTCAAATATTTCGATTCAAGGAGGAATCACGATTCAATTTTTCGATTCAAATGAATCGAGATTTTGAATCGTGATTCAAATTTCAAGAGCCTATTTTACACATAGTGTTTAGGCACCCTTAAACATATGGTATCATCATCCGGATGGTATCCCATGTTTAGCGGGGCTTCATTTGTATCCAAAAATTGAATCGTGATTCAAAATCTTGATTAATTGGAATTAGGAAAATTTGAATTTTGATTCACGCATGAATCGGGAAAAATTAATCACGATTCAATATCTCGATACATTTCAATCGAAAAATGGAATCGTGATTCAAAATCTCGATTAATTTGAATCGTAAAATTGAATCGCAATTCAAAATCTCAATTAATTTGAATCAGGAAAATTTGAATCTTGATTCACGCATGAATCGCGAGTCATATTTTGATTCATATGAATAGGGAAAAATGAATCTCGTTTCAAGTCTCGATTCAAATGAATTGTGATTTTGAATCCCGACTCAATTTGTGGAACCAAAAAATTTTGCGGCCGATTCCGCACAGCTTGGTCACATTTAATTTTGATAAAGCAATTAAAAAAAAATGATTTCTGTATCGAAAGTGGAAGGCTCTCTTATTTTTATCGTTAGAAAATAAGCGATATTCATATTGTTCTTACGTAAGTAATGGGTTAAGAATTTGTAGAAAAGAAAAGTCTACCAGATATAAATTAGCACTGTAAATATTTGTTAAATACCATATATTCGATGATTCATGATTGATGTATGCGCGTGTGTGTGTATGTGTGTCTGATGTATACGTATTGTGGATGTGAATATCTAATGGATATAATTATCTGCAAATCTTCTTTTTTTATAATTCATTTTACGGAAATCAATAAATACTTCTGTACTGATTTAACGTATTTATATGACTATAAAAAAAAAACTACAATTTTTAAATTAATCAATGTATTTATCGTTTATCAATGCCATTACTTTATACATGTCGAATAAATTAATCGCAATTTCAATAAAATGATTCTAATTATGTAGCTCCTCCTTGTTAACCCATTCTACCTCTTAACAACGACTTTCCTTATGTCAAAGTCAAAACATATCTATTAAACATAATTTTAAACACATCCCAAATTATTCGCATAATTTCCAACTTATGCCGCAACGGAGGCATTAAATAACAACTTAAAACTACGTACACTTCGAAAACCACTTTTTGAAATCGCGCCACACGAAAGTTGCTCCTATCTCCGCGCGCTGCAGCTGCACTTCTTCTTAGCCGATTTCCTTTACCTCGAAAGGAGAGAGAGAGATTACGAAAAGAGAGGCACGCAATCGGCGACACGCACCTGCGCTGCTGCATCGGACGCTCGCTTTGCCGATCCTCGCGGCGTCAGCGAGAGAAAAAGAGCGCTGTCTTATGTAGGATGATTTTGCGGACGTCACGTAACGCGGTTGATTCCTCAAATCGTTAACACCTTGCTCATCTTTTGTCGTTATAATAAAATCTGTAATTATACAGGTGTAGCCTTCTCCGAGTGCGAAAATTGTAAAGTCCTTGGGGAAAATCATGGAGATTCTTTAAAGAAGAGGATAGAAATTTCGTCAATACGAAGATATCCTCTTTATCTGTAAGATTGTAAATAATTACAACTCCTTACCGGGAATTACGAAGAATAAAACTGCATGTAAAATTCAAACAAAGTCGATCAGATATTTACTCCTGTTTATGTACCCTTGAGAATTGGTGATTTGAATCACAAATCGATCGTCCATAATGTAATTCATTATGAAAACAATTGCGAAACACAGTTAACCTGTAGTAGGCATTTAGGTGCGAATTCGGACCCTCAACAATTTTAAGTTAATGCTATTTAGAGATATGTAGGACCAAAGTCTATCACTATTATATTAAAAATATGTACTATCTGTAGTGTCAGATTTGAAAGAAAATGCATATTTGCACCTGTGTTCCTATAAAGAATACTGGGATGGATTGTGTCCGCTTATGTGGGTTAATATTTTTATCTACCAATATCTACTTTTAACAATAAAAGCTAATTAGTCTGGTTACACCTTAAAGAGGCCTAGAGAGAAGGAATGAGAAACACTGAGGAGAAGCTAAGCTAAAAATACTTTTTACGCAGTATGCAGTATGTAAACAAAAAACTTTAGCGCACCGTACATAATTATATTATTTTCATAGAGTTTCTCTCGAACCCGTGTACAAACAAAGAAATAATAAAAACACATATTCAAAAACCGACGCTTCCCTTCCCCAAAACTACATTACACAAGACCCCATATCGATCCTTTATTCCTCCTGCAGTACGCAGTCACGTGCCCATTGCTCAACCGCTCTCGAGACCCCATAAAACCTCCGAGAAAAGTTACAAAAAAAATCAACCGCGCTCTTTCCAAATGAAAATTATGCATATTACAGCGGCAGCCAAAGTGCGCCGAAAATTCCAATTACACGCGTGTGCTCCGCATGTGATGCACGCGCGCCGGAGACGAGACGCACATCACCTCGAGAAATGGGTTAACTGCTCCGATTTCAAAAGGCATGTAAGCCCCGCTCGAATTTTCGGCGGCTTGTACATACAGTTCGGGAGCTCGAGGATCATTTACATTGTGGTGGCGAGTGATGACGCAAGTTTCAACGCGCTGTCGATACAGTTTTTACTGTGTACAAGCGAGCGGGAGGGAGAAGAAGGTCCGAGTTACGCAAGGGATGTGCGATTCTCTTTTTGTTTATCGTGGATCGACGATTACGTGTATGTGTAGTATACAGATATGATGGTTACTTTTTGGAGGATGAGAGAAGTGTTTGATGATGATGTTTTGGTGTCCTTGTTTTTAAGAGAGAGAGAGTGAATTTCGGTTTGATATAAATTAACGACGATTTATGGCCTATGAGCGCAGGTAGGTTTTGAAAAAAGGTCGTCGATGGTACACAACGAAATTAATGAAGAAAGAGACTGTGCAAAAACGTGAGGCTCTCGCTTCTTTAATTGCGGTAAAAAATATAAACAAGATTAGTTCTTATTCAAATACAAACGATCAATTTGTAGACTTATCGACTTAAGTGGTTAGATCATGATAATAATGGTATGCGGTGATTTTGGTAGGGGTTTAAGTGAAATTGATTGACTAAGATTTAATTTAATTTCAGAAGTATTTCAAAGAAATGATAATTCTAATGGAATGAGACGGCACAATATTCTTTTAGAGTTCGTGCTTCGCAGTAAAAGACAAAACGGACACCATTCAATTTTATTAGTAGAAAACTACTTCGGGTTCTATAAAAAATGAATATGTGTAAAATATCATTTTTTTGTATTTTTGTAAGAAATGTCATATATCTAATAGTTTTATGAAGAGTTAATATTCTTTTTAAATGAAAAATGTTACACTTTCTTTCTAAAGATAATTTATAAACGAGTATTTTATGAAACTTTTAAATACATAGAATACAACTTATAGGTGTTCACATTCTACAAACATTGAACACGTCGTTTTCTTAAATAACTCCAGCGTCGCCAATTTTAAATTAAAAGAACATTGGAACTTTTCTTAACTCACTATTTAGAAAAAACCATACTGTATTTTCCTTTCACTCAAAAAACACCCTTAAAATATTTAACCCTTCCACACTCCAACCCCTCAAACACGCACCTTTTACCAAGATACACAACCGCGACTATCCACCATCCACCACACACGCATCCTCCTCCTCTAACAGCAAAATCTCGTAATTGCCATTAGATCTCGCTCGCTCTCGTCCCTCTGCGACTATTACACACTTTGCGCAAGGCAAGCACTCTCGTTATATCCCCCCCGAGTAAAACGGACAAATTATTATCGCTCCTTTAAGTGCCTGCCGCTCTTCGCGCGTTACGTATACCCAACGGAGCGCAATCGCGCGGCGTCGCTCGCGATCATGCGCTTTAATTAGGCCCGCGAAGAATCCCGACGGTGACCCGTGGCTGCTTGTGACGCAATTGGCATTACATTTATTTGAAAGGAGTCTTCTTCTTTGGCTTCTTTCTTTTTTTTTAAAGCGAAGGATGCGCGCGAGAGTCGGATTAATTATAACGAAATTGAGGTTGTTGCGCAAGAGGGAGGAGAGTGTAACTTTTTTGCGGACGGGGAGAAATTGGCGAGACGGGTCGGTAGTTATGATACTGATATAGTTGTTTATGGCAAATTGCAGTGGTTTCGTGTATTGGGTGAAGTTTTATGAAGGATCTTTTTTTTGGAAGGAAATGGTCGATTAAGTGAGGTTATAATTTAGCTACGAGATGATAAATGTAAAGTGTGTTAAAGAAAATTAGCTTTGCTTATGTAATTGAACGTGGCTGTATGGTCATTTTTTAATAATTTTTAATGATTTGTTTTAATAATATTCAATTTTTAATTTTTATTTACAGTGAAACGATTAAGTTTATGATACATTTATGATATAAGTACAAAATTATATACCTTGAAATTTTTTTTTGAGACGTATAAGTTCTTTATGATAAAATGCTTTATCGATCTCGAGATGTCGGACAGAAAATAATCTTTATATACAGCATTTAGCAAAATGAAGCATTAACGTGAAACTTGCTTCGAACGCTTGCTTTCGATATACATTTCACGAGAAGAAAAGTTTTCGTTAAATATTTATTGGTAAAAATGTATTTTTTATTAATATTCTTATAGCATTTTTCGTTTATATATAACTTATGAAATAATTATTTATACAAATGTATAATTTTCAATTTAGGATGCACAATGATTTTTATTACATAAAAATAAGACTTTGGGGCAAGTTTCGAAGAGATCGGTTATTTTAGTATTCACAATAATTACTTTTAATTTAAGCTATTTTTGGCGACTTATTTTAATTTAAAATTAATAATACTTGCTAATTTTATTTTAAAATTTTGAAACATATAATAAAATATCTGATTACAAAAGGATAGTATCAAAATTTTTTTAAAAATCATCCGGGAGCCACTCTACTCTAAAAATAGCTATGTAAAGTAGTATCATGTGTTTTTATTACACTACTTTAATTATACCGATTATACCATCCACATTCCCTGCGTACGCACCAATACCATAATTCACGATGAAACAGAACCACTTTTATCAAACGAAAGTAACCTCTAATAAATGCTCATTTTATTACCTGTAATAATCACGTCGAAATCATCACAACATCCCATCCTCGCCATTCGCACATCAACTATAAAAGCTAATTTCTCATTTGACTTTGCGACATGCAGATTCCCTTCGCGTGCACCACATACGCTCCCGTACCTCTCTCTCTTTTTTTACAACACTACGCTACTCTCTCGGACGCGAACTCGAATAAAAACAAGGCTCGCGCGCGTCCATATCGTTGTGCAACGCAAGCGCGCATCGCCACTTGCAGCGAGAGGAAAAGGAGAGCGAGACTGGGACTCGATTTTGCTGCTCCTTCTTTTTTTCTCGTCGCCCGCGAGCGGATAAAGATGATTAATCGGATTGTAAGCGTAAGAGCGAGCGTCGGCAGTTGTGTCATCGGGGGTCTTTTATTTTTCTGGTTTAAGTTTTAGGGACAATCGTAAAGAAATTTAGATTTGATGTATAGGTGCATTGCGTAAGGTGGATGTTGGTTTTTTTTATTGTAGGGGATTAAATTCGCGATTTCGTTTCTCGTAATAAAATGGGAATTGAATAATGATGCGGTTATTGCATCCTAATGCGAGGTTTATTTGACTGCTTTTATATCTAGTTTATTTGCTCATGCGTCTTTCAAGGTGTTTGAATCGTCATTTCTTTCAAATGGATGAATGGTGCCATTTTCTTAGTACCTACTTTAAGTTTTTACGTGAATAGGACGATGAAATCATCTCACAGATCGATTCAAAGATTCATTTTAACAAAAAATATAATGAGTATTTATTTTAAAATAATGAATTGCATACATTGATGTCTTGCCAGTCCAGGAGTGTTCTACTTGTTGAACAATTATCAAATTCAGCAGAATAAGTCTGGCTCGGTAAGACAATGTATTTTGGTTAATTAATTCGTTAAGGATGGATTTTATTTCCTGGTTGAAAAAATAATTTGGTGCTAAAGGATTACATTTAGGATAATCTCAAAAGAGTATTTTACACGACAACATTTTTTTCGTTTTTTATAATTCATTTTATCCTTTTTGCTCTATGGAGTTAAAAAGGCTGAATTAAATATATAATGTCTATTATAGTATCTTTAGAAAGCAAAATTTAATCAATTGTTCAATATGACTTCTGTAGATCTTGTTTTTCTACGTCATGTTCATAGAACCTTTTAACGGGTTAAATTGTAGGATAATAAAACTTGCTGATTAAATATCAAGTTCAATGATAGTTAATTGAAAAATAAAATATTCTACAAGTTAACATTGAATTCTCCAACATATTTTAAATAGTTACGTGTCACATAGTCTCATCAAAGTCATGTCACCATGGAAACATTAACTGCTTTCACACGACTCGCACCGGTTGATAGATTTAAGATAAAGCAAGCTTAAGTTATTCATCATGGATGTCACTTCTGTCAGACGCTGTTAATATTTCAATAAACTGACGTTAACGCGTGGATATCACCGTATAAATGTCGGGATACCTGAACTTTCAGTATAATTCCTGCACTCTCAGGTGTGTCAAATAATAGTCTGATTAGAAAACAATCAAGAACTCGGATAGTGGGTATTACGAAGTGACATTCATAACACGTAAATAAGCTTTCTACCTTGCATATCAAACTATAATTGATTCGAATAAGATTATATAAGTCTTGATTCTTGAATCAATACTGTTTGTATCTATTACTGCTTATTATATGTATAAATGTGAAAGCTTTCTTACTAGTATTCAAAGCTAAGCATCTATATACAAATTATATCTGTAATAACGCTGAATCATTTCTGTACCATTGTAAGAGTCTTCCTATATAGCGGAATTTACAGAACACATATAACGATTTTTATACCATCAACCATTCATTTATATCAAAATTGCCTAAAATACCTACTTTCAAATAGACAAATAAATACCATTATATATTTTACTCTTAAGTACAATTCCGAATCTATAAAATAACTAGTTATTTCCTGAAATATGGAATGATTGCAGTTAATGTAGCTCATGTAAGAAAAGTCTGGCTCAGAAAGTCTTGTAAAATTTTGGTTACCGAGACTATCCCTGACTATAAGCCAGACTATATGCCAGACTTTTGTTCATACAAGTAATAAAGACACTATCCTTATTGTTAATATCGACCAGAATCGTAAAAAATAATAGTTTTCAATTAAATCGAGGAATTTTTTTTTTAAATATTACAATCTTCCACGAAATTTAAATATTTGTAAAAAAAGAGACAAAGATTTAGGTTATTGCAGACTTGACGGAACGCTATGCTTTTGTTTTGCATTTTTTGCTAAAAGTCTGGATAGTCTCAGTAGCTTGACTTTTGCCAGACTTGTCCCAGATTTATTTTTTTACACTATGAAATGTCATTTTTCTTTCCCACTTGTAGAGCTTGTAGGTCTCTCTGTAGTTTTTTCTATACGTTCTTCTTACAAGGCTTTTCCTGCAAATCTGTCTGCAGAAACATATTCTATTTCCACAGACAGATCTGCACGCAAAAACCTTGTAGATAAATGTGTAGAAGAACTTTCAGTAAAACTTGCAAGTTCTAAAAAGTCTTTTTGATCTTTTAGACATTTCATAGCTTTACATTTACATTTTTTACATTTTTATAGATTCATTTCCTGAGGAATTTCAACTAGTAGACAAGTAACAGCAGTTAGTCAGTGTACAAAATGCTTCTGATTTTCTATAAACTAACTAGACACAACTACGCATCAACCACCGATCCCACAAATCAACCAACCACCCGCAATCGATTTCACATTGACATCAAAGCGCGTTTCATCCTCTTTCCCAGCCTCAACTTGAACTTGCACCTCTCACCGAAAACCTCGAAGAAAAGCCAAACTCATCCTCTCGCGCACAATGGTCTACCTGTGCCAGCAATACCTCCACTCCGACTTTCTCCGCCTAGACACAGCGACTATAACGGCCCGCGAGCTGCAGCAAACGATATTACGTCGGTGCGGCTCGGCTCCCGGCGCCTATTAGCCGCGGCTGATATTGACACTGACGGAAGCTGGCGTACGCGCCGAAGCGTTAAAGTGGCCTGGTTCAGGAGGTAAGAGAGCTGCGGTTGGGTTGATACGCAGCAGGCGGCGTTACGGTTCGAGTGGCGCTTTGATTAATTGGCGGCGAGGTGGAAAAAATTGGTGGTGGAGAGGTTTTCCGCGGGATGATGTGTGGTTTGTTGTGGGAGCGTTGATTTTCTTCGATTGGGATTTTGGGATGGAACAGTGACAAACGCAGTAGAAAAGATTTTTTTGTATTTTTATAAATTATATTATCTATGGGGAAACGGACAATGATCAGACATTGCAATTGCAAACATGATAAATTAATTTTATTGCATTTGAACGGAATGGAAACATTCATTTTCTCTTATTTAATTTGTATTTGTAAGTTTTGCTACCATATTTTGCCTGCTCTTAAAGAAAGGTTTATTAATACTTAAAAGAGGTTATGCTAAACACATTACAGAAATTGGTTTGACCCAAGGGATCAAAGCGTACTATTCTTTGAAAACGCATGTACGCGAACTATCGCGTGCGCGCGTGTACGTAGATTAAAAAATTTTGAGAACGATTGATTGAATTTTGATCATACATCGCATTTCTTGGATACAGTATTTTTGTTCGTAATGTATAAAAAAGCCATTAAAAAAATCACTTCTGGGAATAAATTATAAAAATCCAATAAAAAAATAAAACAGACCATTAATTATTAATCACTATTTGACTAAAAACAAGCCATGTTTACGAAAATCAATAAGAAAAAGGCTAATTAGTAGACTAAAACTCAATTGAACTTTAAAATGGCAATTTTCCACCAGCGTGATGAACACATTATGAATTATATTAAGTAAAAATCATGGTCAGCAGGCATTATGCAATTTCAAAACTGATAATTTTCCTCAAAATACCACGCATCTTCAAAGTCAACGTCGCGTCTCACAAGCCCTCAATACAAAACAAAAACGAAAGCCACCACGCAATAAAAACCACGCAAAAAGGACCCAGCCTTCCCGCTTTCGCACCTCCGCGAGCAATTCAAAAGCCATCAGCATCCACATATACCGCTCTCCGTCGTCGTCGGCGCTGCACCTGCTACTAATTTCCGCGCACCGCGCACAATTACACACCCGTCGGCCGCAACAATGACAACCCGGACAAACGCGCGAGAGACGAGCCGAGAGCCAGAGAAGAAGAAAAAAGAAGAAAAAAAAAAAACGAAAGCTGGAAATTCCGCGCACGCATCGCACGTGCAATTAAAGACTCGCGTACAGTACGTATCGTTGCGCCACGCGACTCGCCTTTGCGCGTAAATTACCGGCGTAAATAAAGCCCGCTTCCGTCGCGTCTATCCTCCATACTCCCCATCTTCTTGTTCTCTTCTGTTTTTCTCTTATTACTTGAGCCGTGTCTCGGGAGTCTCGGAGTGCATCGGCATGTACGCGTGCGCATCGCGTACACACACGCGAGCGGTCGTAAATACGTGGGTACGCGTGCACGCGGCGCTGCACTCGGCGAGCGAGTGAAAGTGGTCGTGTGCGCGCGGAGTTCTCGCGATCTCGGCCGCGGCCAACCCCCTCTCGTGTTTACAGCCGCGGAGAGGACGTAATCTCGGCGCGCGCGGCGCGCGTTACCGCACAAAGAGGAAAGAGAAAGAGATACGGGTGGGAAGCTCGAGTTAGGAGCTTTCGGGGATAAGCGCGCGGGATACGTCTTGCTTTTTTTGTTTGGCTGTTTGTGGGCTGGAGTTTGGAGGGGAGAGATAATTGAATTCGAGGAGAGCGATCGTTGGCGAACGTTTATGGGGTACTTATCGGGACGATGGTAGTGTTGTGTAATGTTGTGAGAAACTTTTTTTTAATGATTCCTTGTATTCGAAGGAAGAAGGTGTAGAGAGAGAGAGAGAGAGAGAGGCTAAATTTTGTATTAGCCAATAAATTATAGCTTTATGTAAAATGTAATTATTCTGTTAATTTTACTCGTATCTATGGTTCCTACACTAGAAAACCCCGTGAAAAACAAAGGTCTTTCAACATGCTTAAAAAAAGAGAAAAGAAATCTGATTGTTTTTCTTCCTAATGTCATTATGTGGATTTTTATTACTATTATTGTATTAAATTATACTTTTATGTAATATATAAGTAAGCTTGTACAATAAGAATATGTTTTATGAATTTTCCGGTTAATTTTAATAATATCCATTTTCCCTACATTAGCAAAACCTGTAAAGATGGTTCAAAATTATTTTAAATAATGAAAAAACTGAAAGTTTTCTTTCTCTTTGTCATTATGTGGATTGTTATATTATTTTTATTTGTAAGTCTGTTATCTATGAAAGCCAAACTCACTGATTAAAAATGTTTTTAGTATTTTGCTTTGCAATGAGCAGTCGGGCAAGGATCATGTCATATTTTAATTTCATTTTATTAATTATGTTTATTTACGTCTGACAATTCTCTTGAAACTTACTTAAATGTTAGGAAACCTGTTCAGATAAACCTATAGCTAGGAACCATGTTTTCTTGCTCATCATCTCTATATAAATCAAAGCATGGGTCTCCTTATCCAAACGTGAATACTTCCTTAATGACGTGTTGACCATCTCGGACATTATCTACTTACTTTAACTTGGCAATCATCCAGGATAGTTCGACTTCTTTTCAATTAGTAATAATATATAAAACCTTAATCAAACACCTATATTAATCATCTGCACCATTATTTCCCTTTCACTCTACATTAAATAAAAAAAAGTAAACAAAGATAAAGAAAAATGTTCCTTCCCGCTGCCTCCTTTACCCACGGACAGAGGTGAAAATCCACAACAAAGGAAGAACCACCTTCACCATTTTCCTCCTTCCCAAATACAACAAAACACCCACAACCTCCCATCATAGCATAAAAAGACCCATGAATTTTCGCACGAGTACGCACGCACAACGCACAAACCGTCCCTGAACTTGCGCCTGCAATCGCACGCCGGGCGTCTCATGCTCGACTGCGTCGCGGATAATATCCTTGCATTCATTAGACACGCGCGCGCGCGCTCGAGCTCCCACGACGTTTGCACTCGCTGGCGGAGTTTTTTCCCGCGGGACGTTTGTTCGTGGACTCTTCTTTTTCACAGACTTTTTGGTGGGCGTTGCGTAATGCAGGGCTGGAGGGGCGAAGGTTGGGATGGGTTTGCTTGCATCGTACATCTGGAATGAGACTGCGACAATTCGGAATTCTGAGCTTTTGTACAATACAACTGAGGAGGTGACGCAAATTTTTCATGGAATCAAAAGTTTTTACTTAGGTTTTATTGTTGTATTTCAGTTTCTCAAACTTACGTAACGAATTTTGGAAATGTATCGAGGGCTTTCTTGCGTACCAGCTGGTTTGTGTGCAAAAATCAAGGTGAGAAATGCTGAGATGTCATAGGCTTGTTCTGGGGGTGTGTATGGAGTTTTGAGTTGGGAGGTTGAAGGGTTGTGTGAATTTGTTGAGGAACGACGTGTGAATAGATGATGGGAACAGGTTGGAAACGAGCGACTTATTTCGATATAAGTAATACCGAATTTCTAGTTTTTTAAAACGCCGTAAAAAATTATCGTTTCTCTTGGAATTTTTATGTTTGAAAAGGAAAAATGACTGTACTAAATTGTAGTTTCTTCTGCTTATTTATACAGGTTTTGGAAATACAAAAATATATTTTTTTAAATGTTTTTTTTTTCGTTAAGAAATATACATTTTATGAAAGAAAAAATTTTGACTGTGGATTCGACTTTGAATACATCTGAAAAAAGTTGAAATTTAAAACGAGATTTAAGCTTTGATCAATCGCTATTTTGTTAATTCTTCACCAATCCAATTGATTGTAGTTTTGACTTAGATAACCGACATAGGTATACTGATTATAAATCTTTTCAGTTTGTTCCTTTTAGAAGTATGGTTGTTCCAAATGGTTTCCTTTGTGTTTGATTTAAAGCGCATCACATTTAGGCGAAAAATCGTTAATAAATATAAAAAAGATGTTTGACTTCGGCTATTATTGATTTTAAGATTGATACGATTTTTTCTTTTAAAAATGAAATTCCTCTTACGGTAAGCATTTTATAAGGTACTTTAGGGTACTTATAAAGTATTAATGCCTAAAAAAGTTTCTAACGTTGATTTTTAAGTATACATTTATAAATCGAATAAATGAGTAAGCTAAAGATGGCCGACAGTTATAGTGCTTTCACCATAACTGCTGAGTCATTGATAAGAGGAAGACACTTCGACTAAGACATGATTCCCAACTTCGCGATCTATCGATAAAATATCAATTCTTATATATGACTGATCCACACGTACCTAATCAAATGTAATCAATGCAAAATCCAAATTAAATAGCAATTATAATGTATTCGTCTTTTATTTATCACTCTTCGATCCTCAACTCATTCCAATGAAATCATCGATCGCCAATATTTTTTCCCCAACTCCTAAAAAAAAAACTTTGTTCATCACATGACAGAGCCACTACCTATTCAAGAATGCAGAGGTAGTAGCTCGGAATTTCACTTTCGCACAGACGACAATTATGAGCCTTGGCTTTTAGCGCGAGTCTGCCTGGCCGAGGATCGCGCGTTTAATTTATGCGCCGATAAGTTTGCGGATTTGTTTTTTTTTATTTACAGCGCGATTTTGTCTTCGGGTAAAAGCTCCGGCGATTAATCGTCGCGAAGGCTGTACAGTTTGTCGCATGCGAGCGCGGCGCGCGCGCGATTTAACGATCATTCGATTTGAAGATGCGATTGTTTATGGCCGAGGATGGGAGCGGTGTATTTTAGCGAGGTCATAAAAGTTTTATTGCCGAATTTGTTGTATAGTTAAAAATAGCAGGTGTTCGCGGTAATACTCGGGTATTGTTTCAAGGTGTCAATTAAGTATATGATGAATAATTATTGAATATGGTGGTGACAATTAAAGGATCTAGAGACATTTTTATGGAATCTGTAATAGTAGTTCGACAAGAGAAAATTGTTTATTATTTACGAAAACATAACTTATTTTTAAAAATAAATATATTCAAAATTTTGCACGGCAATTTTTCTATCAAATTATTTAACTTATTTAATCTTATTATCAAAATCTTTTTAAATTTGATAACTTTTGTCAGGTACGCCAGCACAATGATGATTAAAATGATTGTTATGATTTTTTAAATTATGTCAAGATACTACGATATAGGATTGTATGAATTACCACGTTCAATTATCATGATAGTAGTATGAACGCTATAGTTGCCTCGAAAACTCATAGTCGTTTTGAAAAGTTCAACGCGAAAAAAATCACATGAAGGCGTTAAATACTCATTTTAAATCTGGAAATACAACCTTACTTTTCATTTTTAAAAGCGGTCTTACAGCACTTTCTAAAAACAAGTACACCCAATTTTGTAAAGAAACAAAATTGATATATGAATTGCAAAAAAGTGTTGAAAAAATGTTTGTATTTGATTTTAATATATTTGATCCTTTAATATTTCAAATGACGTTCAGAAAATTGATTTTCAATTTTTGCTTTAGTTCTGTTGTGACGAAAGTGTATTTGCCAAATTGAACTTATCCTTAACAAAATTTTCTAAACTAGTACATTTTTAGACATTTTAGAAAGTTAAGCAAATTCTGTTATTGTTTAAGTTTGACAAACTTATATAAAAAATAAGCAGATAAACTTATATAAAAGATAAAAAAATTTAATTTATACGAAATTTATATATAACATATCCAAATTTGAATAAAGTTTAGCAAAATGCATGTAACAATCATACTAAAAATTTGTACAAGTTATATGCTTTAATATAACCTATATAACCCAATAACCCAATTAGCCCAAAAGCGTCAAAGTCAACGTGATATTCTTTTATAGAACATTATTCGTGCTAAATATTGCCTGAATATGTCTAATTTATTTAAGTATTATTCTATAACAATATAAATCGTCAAAGATCGACAGTCACTTGCATACATATAACCATGGGAGCAAGTATTACATAAGACCCATTCAAAACTGTCTTCAAAGAGCCGGACTCAATTCCCTAGCTTAATGCGCTGCTGAAACTTCCCAGGAACCAATCAAAAACTCATCGTGCCCACTCTCACAATACACAAAATCACGCAAAGTTCTCCGGTAACCCAAGTGCTAAAGTAAAAAGAACTGCACTACAATATCCCTCTCATTAAATAATATTATGCGCTCGTCGCCTTCCTTTCTCCACGCCGGCACACTTTGAATCGATTTCGTTCTCGATCATTCGAGAAAAAGGACTCCCACAGTGGAGAAAATCCTTCCAGTCATCCCGTCCTACCTACTTCACTCTCATTTATGTGGAGTTCTACTATATGCAAGTATATTAGACGAAATCTAAAACAATGCACTTTTAGGGGTCCAGAAACTGCAAAAAGAAATTTGAATGTTCGGGTTTCCAAACCTTTTCTATCTTGTTTTAGAGGTCAAATTCTGAAGAAAAACGCGTCTGAACAATGAAAATTAGGCATAGGACTAGATTTTTTACGCATATTATGTGTTTTTAACGGTTTTTTAAATATAGCAAAGAAAGGGTTTTACTGCGCAGTTAATACCTGTGCACACAAGGGCGAACAATTTTTCCCCCAAAAAGTATATAAAAGTAGAAGAGAAGACCTTTAATTTGAGGTTTTGTTCGTTGAAAATGGATGTTCTGATGCAAAGTTATGAACAATTGAAAGTAGGGTAATAATTCGTAAAAAATCTCAGATTCTGCAAAAAAATGGAAACTCCGTCCGTTTTACTCGATTTTCAACGAATTATTACCCTATTTTCAATTCGTCATAACTTTACACCGGAATATCCATTATCAACGAACAAAAATTCAAATTAAGGGTCTTTTTTTTCTACTTTTATATACTTTTTGGGGAGAAAATTGCTCACTTCTGGACCTCAAAAAGTCATATGTATGAAAAAGAAACTGTTATTTAAAACACTTCGAAGAATAATCTTAAATAAAAAAAGGAGTCTCGCTAGCTTAATAAGTTATTAAGAGAAAATACACGAACAAAAGATTTGTCATTGGAAGAAAAATATTTGTCTTCCAACATATAACAAAGATTTAATTCAAGAAGATTTTACTTAAAATTCTAATTCTGTCTATAACTAATATGAAAAGTTTTATTTCACAATGATTATTCACACTCAGGGAAATCGTGTCTTGAACCTAACAGAAACATAATTTTGAACAACGTACCAAAAGAATATCTAGCGTAATATTATTCTTCGTGTTTTAATAGAACTCCACTTGGTTGAATTAAAACCTTCTTTCTACAAAAGTAGCAATTTTTTTAATTGAGATCGAATAATTTTTGCGGTAAGAGGATTCCATTTGAATCAAGAGAAATTTTCTTGAATTACAATGTAGAAAGACTATCATATTTAAGAAACATTTATTTAATATCACACGTATAAAAGACAACTTCAAAGATGTATAAAGATTATAATAATAAAATGAAAACAGTAGAGCCTCGTTATATTGCCGGCAATGTAACAAAAAGTAATATTAGATAAACATTGATAAAAAAATTAATTTTCAGTTGAAAACGTATTTATTTGATAGTTTGTAAGTTTTTTGAAAATAACTTGTAAATAAATCTTATTCATTCAATATTACAGTAACTTTTTTATACATCACTGGACAATACAACGAGGCTCCACTACATACACATATATTAATTTCTATCTTAATCACAAAGAATGAAAAATTACTATATTTTCGTATCCCTATATTCACAATTAAAATTATAACAGTATATTAAAATTCACAACAATTTAAACAAAATACGCATCACAATAAATCAGTCCAAGTATTCCTTTTGGCACGCTACTCAATCCTAAAACCACTGAGACACTTATCATCAGACTCCCATTCAAAACTCTCCTCAAAACTCTCCTCAAAAAGTCATCTGTCGCACTATCCTACACCCACAAACTCCACCACCGAACCCCAAGAACCACACAACACGATCGCATAACACACGATCCGCGATCCGCGATCCTTTCCTCACCGTCGATCCCATTCTCCGCGCCGGCGAGCATCGAATTGAATTCGCGCTCCCGATAAAGAAAAAACCAAAGGACTACGCGCTCCGTTCGCTCCCGATCAGCGAGAGCTTCCCAATTGCCCCCCTCAGAAAGTCCTACCGTCCTTCCTCCCGTCTCTCCCCACCGCCTGATAAACGCTCGAAGAAGAAAGAAGAAAAAAAATACGCGGGCAAAGAAAGAAAGAAAGAGGAGGCACTACCGCGCCGCGTGCCCCACCTTTCGGGCCCCCCTCGCTTGGGAGCAGCGGCGCGCGCGTGTATACTCTCGTCTAGGCTCGTCCTGGCTTTGTATAAAAGCGCCGGCTCGTCAACACCAAATCGCCAGAGGAGTTTTGGGTTTTGTCGTGGATTGTGCACCAGTGCGCCCGCGTCCCGTCTGAGGCCCACAACCGAGAGGGATTTCCTGACTTTGGAGACGAGAACTTGAGTTTCGGGGACTGCGGCCTGAATTGGAGAAGACATCATGCGCTCTGCCATGGTCAGTGCTCGAGAATATTGTGCTACGGTTGGCCGTGTGATTCGTACGGTTGCAAGCTCGCGGATTCGTGTGACTTTGACGAGGCTCCTTGGCGTTATTTCGGCGTAGGGTGTGATTTGAGAATTCGGTTGGTTTTTTTTCTTTGTAGATTTCGAAATGGTCGAGTAGCTGTTTGTACATTTTGAAACGGGAATATTGTGTCTAAATTTATGATAAAGTTTCACACTGTTTCGAATAAATACGATAATTTTGCATTAAAAATGAAAAAGAAAAAGGTAGAAGCAGTCGTAGATATACTCTGTAAAGCTATATTTTACACTTCTACCTTCTCTTTTGAAATTTTCATACAAAAGTTCTCGGTGTACTCGTAACAACGTGAAAATTCATTCAAAAATGATCTACGAAGCATTCACGTTCACGCAAGAAAGTTGAGACTCGACGATTTTGAATGTTGGCGGGTTGGCGCGGCGCACGCGCGCTGAATTCGAAAAAGTGAAAACAAGAAACAGCAAGCAGCAGCATCAGTAGCAGCACGGACTGTATGCAAATGCAGAAAAGTGCGCGGCGCTCGGCCGTCTCGCGAAAAGTGAACGATACCCGCGGGGCTCCGAAAGCCCGCGCTTATGGACACGGACGCACTGCAGAAAGTGAAGGACGATATTTCGCGACACGTGATTATGGAGCTCTTGAGAAGCGAACGAGGCCCGAGTTACGGGCGAGACGTGTCGCGTGCTCACTGCCCCGCGAGTGACGACGATAATATCATTTTGAGGAGGGAGGATACTGTTGGGATTACGCATGAAAATGTTCTTTGAGTATTGTAGCGTTAATGTAACTCTTATTATTGAAGTAGAGCTTGAATTTTATAGCCGCATGAGAGGAATATTTGAATTGTGACGTAATAGTTTAGTATTGTGACGTCAATTCTGATAGATTTGATTTGGATCTTGTTCGGAGCGTGCAAAAATTATGTGATTAAATTGAGGTATTGCATAGTTAATTAACACACAGAAGAGTTTCATGCGAAATCCTGATAATCATTTTCGTTGTATTCACAAGTGCAAAATATGTGTATTCGAGTTTCATATTTATAATGGTAAGACAAACATCTTCTTTGAGCTTAATCAATTGATTGCAGATTTTGATAAATCATTTCTTGATAAAATAAGAATAATTTTATTTGATGAGTGTAAATGATTATGTAAGAATTAAATTTGAATACATTAAAGCTAATTGATATGATTATTAAGATTTAAAGAATATTCATAAAATACAAAGGATTAATTTGTTTCATATAATTTTATAGCTGATCGCAATTTAATTAGTTTTATTACAAATAAATTTAATTATATTCATGATTTATTATATATTATACTGTAATTACTTAATTACTAGAAAAATAGTACGAAGTTATAAGAGAAAAAAGTACACATTTAACTGTGATATAATGAAAATGTTTAAGGTGTCAACCATTCAATTTGCAGTATTCAATACAAACTATCGCGTTTAACCTTATAAAAAAGTAATTAAAATTATAATTTAAGCAGTTTAAAATCCAACCAAATTTTTTTTTTTAAATTTCACCTCACGTTATATATCATTTAATTAAAGACAGTAAGTCACTGGGACACCAAAAAAGAGCAGCATTCCCAAAATCGAAATTGCATATTCATCATTCGCGCGAATGTCCTGAACTTCTCACGCTTTCGAAATCAAGCTCTCGGTGTCACTCGGAAATCCTTATTATCAGCGTCACCAGTACCAAAACAACTATACGCATCTCTTCCTCGCCAACTTCTCTATAGCTCATTAATCGCGCGGATTAAAAAAAAGAAAGAAAAAAAAACCTCTGTCTATGGCCGGTGGCTATATTTCGAATTTCTAAAAGCCGAAAGAGAGCCGAGAAAGGCAAATTTCACCGTGTACAAGTGCCGCCGACGGCGCTGCGGAAAACGAATTTTTACATTCCCGAGGCGGGTCCCGGCGCGGCAAACATCGGCCGATGAATAATAATGGGATTCGAGGTATACGCGAGATTAATGGAACGTCTCTCTCTCGTTCTTGAAAGAAAGACAGAGAGAGAATTCGGCGAGATGTCTGGAGGATACGCATTGATATGCACGCGGGAAGAAAGCGGCGATTTCGGATGTGTGTATTCGGATTTTAATTGGGACTCGCTGATTTTGGTGATTCTTTTCTCTTCTCGTGACTCATTATGCGTTATTAGTAGTAGATCCACCGATCGTGTTTCACGGGAAGAATTTTTTCAGGTGTCGTGAACTTGTCGTCCGGTTGGTTTGTAGATGAGTCGATATAAAAATTTTTATGTGCCGAAAGTATGTAATTAGAGAAGCTAAGTTGCAGATTTACGAATTAATGACCGTTCGGAGAAATGAGGTTATTCACGGTCATATAAATATCGTGCCGTAGATTAAGCGTGTGTCATATTCATCGAAGGGTATCATAAAGATAAAATAATAGTGATATTATATCCTAAGTATAGAGGAAAGAAAATTGAATCGAAGAATTGTAAAACAGTAGTCAGAATGTGTCTGATTTGATCGCCTGTTACTACTGGAAACACTGCAAGTCATCACAAACAGGACCTATATACCGTGACCTAAATATCCAGCTCCGCATCTCGTTAAGTAATACGGTTTTCGGAGCAGAGATTTAATTTTTTGTTTCCGTACTTAACACTCTGCTCACGTAGCGAACGCGCTAAGTGGATGACAAATTAAATGAACCGGCAAAACAAAAAGCCTCGACGTAACTGGATGGTCTAATTCCATTTCACCTATTACTTAACGCACGTTTGCCGGACATTTCGGTGTGATAATAGAGATTTCGTTGTGATGTTGCGTGTTTTTAAAAAAAAAAGTTGTTTGTTTTAAAGTACTCGGAGAAACGGGCTGTTAAACCAAAAAGAATAATCTTTCAAACAGAAACTTTTCCTACTAGTTCAAAATCCGAGTAAAAATTATTTTATATATAATATATAATGATATATACTTATATATATATAAAATGATATGCAACTGCTTATTCATAATTGTTTATAGTGTATTTTACTCGGCAAAGATTAAAATCAACAGGATTCTGCATATTCAAAATGATTCATTTGAAACTAAAAGGAAAATTTGTAAAAAGTTTGTAAATTAAAGCCAAGTTTATTATACTTCGCACTTTTGTTAAAAAGCATAAAAAACTTGCTCTAGATCCACTTGAAGTCTCGCATAAACACAACAATACATAAAATATTTAAAAAGAAAGTGAGAAAATAAGAAATGTCTATTTGTTTCTTATATTTCATGGATTGTTACATATATATTTACATGAACTTTTAGTGTCCTTACGAAATATTTCTTTTGCACTTTTTGGTGTGCTCGAAGCCAATAATAAATATTGGAATCTATATTTATCTATATAATAAATAAATAATAGAATCTAATGTTTTAATCCCATCCGTCTCTTCCCCGGAGTGTATAACCTACAATTAAAAACCATATCCTTCCCGGCACGCCACCCCTCGACACCATCCTCCACCAAAAAGAAAGAAAAGAACACGAAAGGGCCGAGCGCTCAATCCCATTACGAAATAGCGTCCAGTCCCTGACGTAACGGAAGATCGAGCGCGGAGAATCGGCGCACGGCAATAATTGGCCCCGCGTCGCTTGTGTCTTCCATCCTCCGTGGTTGTAGGTAGCCGGGATTCCACTTTCACTGCCGAGGCGCGCGCACGTGCAGCCGGTCGCGCTCTCGCTTCCTCGAAAAGGCGCCGCCGGTGCGGTTTTGTTTCTCCTTTTGTACGGGTATAGTGCTTTTGACCGAGTGGTACAGTTCGCAAGGGTTATGCGCGCTTTCGCTTTATTCGCCGGGTGAGGAGGTGCGGGATTTTTTAATGTATCGTTTTTTTGTATTGGAGATTGAATGGGGGTTTATTGTTGGGGGAAATAAAGTCGTGTGTTTGATGTCACTTGAGTTTTAGATGGATTCAATGGTATATTACATTGAAACGTGAATATATTACTTTTTTTTAAATTTGATGTAAGATCCTGATAAACGACCTTAGGGGAAACGTATATTTTTCTTGATTTGTGCCGCCAGGTTCTTAGAGACCAGATGATTGGATTAGTATTTGTAAGGTTTTATTTTCCTCAATTAACTTTTAGTTAGCTCATAAACGTGGGAATTCGAAAAAAAATTGATTGTATAAAGTAATACTCTTGCTGAGCTAAAATTCTTTGCATTTCTAAAAATTTATCATAAATTTTGGCTTTGAGAGACCAAAAATGTTTTAGACCAAATTTATTTTTAAATACCCGCGTACATGACCTAATTACATGTATTGTTTGTGAGATATTATACACTTGAACTATAAATTTCAAAAACGGATTGCTTTTATATTATTATAAAATAAATTCAAATTTATCAGAAAATCAAGTAATATACTTATGATAAAGAATTTTTTTTATTTTAAAATACATAGCATTTATATTTTTAATATATAGGTGATTATTTCCTGTTACTTCGACAGGCACATTATTTTTACGAGTCACATAAGTAGTTCGGATAGATACATATTTGTGACTTAAACATTTTTCTTATTTGAGATAGAGGGAGTTTAAGGTAAAATTAATTGTCAGTCAATTTGAGCTTTTATGGTAACAATTAAGTTTATAGGCTATTTTGAACTATGTTCTATTTGCTCATTCAGGTTCTACTTTCCTCTTGTTTTATTTCTTCTATGTAGCAAAATTAATTGAAGTACGTGCGCGTTGGTATTCGTACTTTCTTCATTACATTTTGTAGTATTTAAAGTTATAATAGTGTATAATAAAATAATACCTTATAAATAAATACTGCTTTATTTCGACATCACATGTAATCACGTATAATTCTTTGTCAATAAGTATATTGGTTAACAATAATTTTACGAATGAAATAAACCATTTACATTTAATGTAAAAATGTAGAAACTATAAAGCAGGTATATTATTAAACTCAAAAGTCATTGATTTAATATGAGAATACAATATCATTGAATACATTCATGACAAGCAATGCAACATCACTTCGAGCCTCGCACCAACAATAAAGTACATATATAATATTCATGATCGTTTAATACAATAAGGGCTTGCGAATCAGCACATTGCAAATCAAACGAGAATAAATCCAGCCTGTCAAATCGTCCCGATAAACCGTCTTATATTAAAAGCAAAAATATGTAAATGAAAACGAGGAAGTGATGCGTACGTAATCTCAACACGGCGAAACCACAAATGGAGAGAAAAAAGAAACGAGACACGACTTTCTGTTTAAAATGTAATAAGCCGCCGAGTGAGAGAGCGAGAGAGAAATATGTGCGTACACGCCTCGTTTTATTAAAAATCATTAGGAGCTATCGTGCGTTCGCGCACCGAAACACGTTTGCCTCTTAAAGATTTCACTTTTCTCTCCGCGAGCGTTTTTCCTCCTCTCTTTCGCGCGTTCCGTTGTCGTCGTCGTCGTTTTCGATCATATTACCGATCGATGGCATCACACCGAAATACAACGAATTCGTGACGATAAATTGGCGATTAATAATTTTCGAGGTGATTAATTTTTTGCATGGTGCTTCTGTTGCAGATTTTATTGGGGTGCCTCCTCGTCGCCTCCGTCGCTTTCGCGGAGCCGATCAGACAGAAGAAAGAGTAAGTGTCGTTTTTGTTTGATGTATCGTATCATTTTTTGATCATTTGTCATTTCTCATTTTTGATACGTGGAATGTAATTTTTTATGTTGATCGATTAATTTATTTAATCGGTTGATCCCAAATTTACTTTTCATTTTGTATGGTGATATTTATATACTTATTCACTGTATATATTTATTGGCATTGAAAGACATGTGTATGGGTAAATAAGTATATAATTATACAATTAAACTAATTTCTGTGACGTTTATTTACATACCAGTGACGAAACAGACAGCAACGAAAACAAAAATCCAGAGCTTCATTTTGATGTCGATTTTACTATAAGCGGCATTTGAAATGTCGTGATCATCCTCAAAAACATCTTATATACGTATGGATTCACGCATTCATACAAGACATAAAGATAATTTTGATGCTTAATTAACATATTATAATATGCTGTCTTCCATGTTAGATTCTTTATTTGCGCCTGCGATAGCAAGTTGTAGATTTGAAACAGACGTTTCAGGGTTGAATTTTCATTCAATATCAAATTATTAAATTACATTCGCGATAATTATGCTAATTCGCCTTTCCTTCCTAAATTAAATTTTA
The DNA here is from genome assembly GCA_949152435.1 of Gastracanthus pulcherrimus. Lineage (NCBI taxonomy): Eukaryota > Metazoa > Arthropoda > Insecta > Hymenoptera > Pteromalidae > Gastracanthus > Gastracanthus pulcherrimus. Next base: position 9,458,512 of record OX424575.1, read on the forward strand.
AATTGGATTCTTATGATTGATCTTAAACAGTAACTGTTTAATGTCTTTACCCTTTATTAAGTTGACTTTACTAAGTTGGGTAAAATGGGTAATTTTATCTAACTTAGTCACAATCACGAGATCTTATTCGTTAGTTATATTTTTATACATAGTATCAAGTATATACATATTGCTCCTTCAAATCCCTATGTAAATATTACTCCTATGTAAATAGTACCCTTATGTAAATATTATCCCTATGTAAATATTTATTAAAATAATTGTTAAGGCTATATGAAAGAGTTCTATTGCGCCATATCTTATTGATACTATAGATTCTTATTTAAAAAATTGTTAATTGTAACTATTTAAAAACGAATCAGAATCAAAGAATCATTAATTCCAGATATTAGAATTAGATTTTTAGACTACAATCCGAGACTTAAATTCGTGATATTTATACAATCTAAAAGATACTTGGTGTCTGTTTAGTAATAAAAGAGAAATTTAACGATAAAAGAAAAAAATTGAATTATTTATTTTTATTTTTAAAGTAGATATTAATTCAACTTCTGATGTAAATTCTAATCTAAAATTGATACCTTACTAGTTACCAACCATTATCGAGTGAACCATACTTGTTCTCTTGCTTCCTAAATCGATTCACAATTTATCAATAAACTAGTACGCAATAGTACTCCTCTCACGTAACCTCAAACAACAACAACCAACTCCTCTGTAAAATACCCCCTACCATAAACCCAAACAACCTGCAATACTAACAATCTCTTAACTCGCTCGCAGAGCACCGCTCACCAGCTATGGCCCACCGGCCTCGTCTTACGGTGTGCCGGACACCGGCTACGGTGCACCCGCCGCTGACTTCGGCGGTGACCACGGCCACGGTGGTGGATCCTTCGGCGGCGATCACGGCCACGGTGGTGGTTCCTTCGGCGGCGATCACGGACACGGTGGTGGTTCCTTCGGCGGCGGCAGCGCCGTAGCCGTCTCAGACTCTTACGGAGCTCCGGCACCGTCCTACGGTGCACCAGCACCGCAATACGGCGTGCCGAACCAGCAATCCCACGGCAGATGGGAGAAGAAGCTGAAATGGAAGCAGGAGTGGCAGAAGGTCTGGAGGACCGAGTCCAAGATGACCTGGAAGCAGCAGTGGAACAAGATCCAGGTGCCGGTCTGGAAGGAGGTGCAGGTGCCCATCTGGAAGGATGTGCAGGTGCCCATCTGGAAGAAGGTGAGATATGCGAGAGGTGTTCTTGGGATGGTGATATTTTGTGGACGGTGAGGATTTGTCGATTTCTCTGAGTCAGTAGGTGTAACATGATTGAATGATTGTTTGGTTGACGTTTTGATGGTCAATGTTCATCCGTATAAGAATTTATAATACGAGAGTTTGATTATTATATGTGTCACTAAATCATGGTTAATATTTTCTATTGATTCGGATCAATTCGGATTGCTTCGGTTAGAATTTAGTTCTATAGCCGCACAAGATCGGATTGATTCATTAATCTTGTCCTATTTTGTACGGATACATTCGCAATTGAGCCAATTATGAATTGATTGGGATTATTTCTGATAATTCTCAATTTAAAATTTATGTAAGATCGGATTGATTTATTGATATTGTTCTAGATATTAAAGATACTTCCGAAATTCAACAAATTATGAATTGATTTAGATTATTTATAATAAATCTACATTCAAAATCTGACTAAGTTATATGCCACCATACTGGTAATACGGTTTTGAATAATCTTGAATTATTAAGTTCTGATGAGTATGACATTGACAGAATCGAAATTTCACCAAAACAATGGCTTAATTATTTTACGCCTACTGACCAAGAGAGATCGATAAGTTCATCATTTACAAAAGGATGAGACTATTTTTGCCGGATTTGTGAAAGGAATCGGAACTAGAAGATTTGCTTGGACTTTTATTGGTTTTTGCATAATTGCTGACGCTAAATTTCACTGGATGCATTAAGGAGAAAGCTAAGATGCTCGGGCACGATTATTATTTGTCAGTTTTATGGCCACGTAATGATATAAAAAGAGTACGTGAGCTTTTATGTTAATGCGATGTTAAGTGTTTACATGTACAGTATTATGATACACGAGAGGATTTTTCTAGTAACACTGGATATTAATACTATAGGTGGCTCATTATATATTTTTGTCAGCTTTAATGTTCACTTGACTGGTGTCGTTTAATCATTCGCATAAAATAGCATCATCGTTTGCTTTCTATTTCCTAGTAGAGCCCTAAGCATTCATAAAACTATATTTAGTATGAGTATGCAGTAACTCTACTGGCTTCTGTGAAAGGTACTCGAAACCATTCGAACAAGTCAAATATATTGTTCGATTCCTGCACATTGACTAGTTATAAAGTCAATCTCATGAATTAACCACGTTGAATGCAAACTTGTAAGAATCAGATTTAGTTTACGAAAGTAAATTGAACAAGAAATTGAGTCATATCTGAAAACCTGTTAAAATTTCGACCCAAAAGCCGATTAGATTTATCAACTTTTCTAGACTCCCTCGATTTTTACCTAGTTTGCAACATTAATCAATTCATTAGAATAGCTCTATAACTTACCAACTATGCATAAGTTAGACGACTCATTTAGCTTTTTCTAGCTGTATCAAGCATTTTTCAACAGAAGTCTAACATTTAGCAACACGATCTAATGCGAACCCATTATCTTCCCAAAAGGTCCAAAAACCCGTCTGGAAGGAGCACCAGGTACCCATCTGGAAGGATGTCCAGGTACCCGCATGGAAGAAAGTCTGGAAGCCAATCTGGAAGCAAGTCCAAGTCCCGATCTGGAAGGAAATCCAGGTCCCTGACTGGAAAAAAGTCTGGGTCCCAGAGTGGGTCAAGGTCGGAATCCCCGGCGAGCGTAACCTCGGCAGCGACGGTCACGGCTGGCAGTACACCAGCCACGATCTGTGGAAGAAGAAGCTGATCTGGAAGCCAATCTGGAAGAAGGTATGGCGCACCGAGAAGAAGCAGGCTTGGTCGACGGACAAGAAGCTCGAGTGGGTAGCGGAATGGAAGCAGGTCTGGAACACCGTGAAGAAGCAAGCCTGGCACACGGAGAAGAAGCTGATCTGGCAAGAGGAGTCGGTACAGGCCTGGGACAACCAGAAGAAGCAGGTCTGGGTGACGGAGAAGAAGCAGGTGTGGAAGGACGAGTGGAAGAGCAAGTGGGTGCCGGTCTGGAACAACGTGCAGGTTCCCGAATGGAAGCAGATCTCGAAGCCAATCTGGGAGAACGTCTGGGTGCCGGAAGAGCATCATCATCACGACGACGGATACAAGTACTAAAGAGGATGCGTAGGGTATAAGATTTGTGTGCGTGTGTGTCTGAGCACGTACCCTGCTAGTTCTTGCGTGAGTCTTTGTGCGGTTGTTGGATGATCTGATGAATTTGGGTTTGACGACGATTTGAGGATGGGTTTTTGCTGTCTGTCTTAGAAAGTTTCACAGCTGATGGATGACTTTGAGCAAAAATCTATGTAGATTTCTTTCTGAGATGTTTGGGGTGCTTATGTGGGCTTTTATATGAATAAGTACGAAACTTTTGCTATAATCGAAGTATACTTTGTTTATACTATAGTATAGCAGAAGTTTTAACATGCTAGCGTATCTAATAGAAATCTACGAACACTTTATGGTGAAACCATATGTACGTAGATTATATACCAAACATAGGATCATATATACAGAATACTATGGGGGAAACTATGCTAAAAGCTTTTTAATTCTGCAATATGTAAATTTATATGGATTTTTGCAAGGTTGCTTCAAATCAGTCGTTGAACGAGTTACCAATAGAGATTACTCACTCGTTGAATGAATTGATGAATTAAAATGAAAGGAACGAAGCCAGTGTAAATCGCGGCAATTTATTTTTTTACCGAGAAGTAGAAAGAAAAATTGGCCGTGCATATAAGCTAAGAAGGAAGACATAATAATGAAGGCGTGCGCAGAGTCTAATTCAAGACCTCGTCAGACCAATCACGCGTACGTTATACGTTATTATACACGAATTATTATGTTTGTCCGCTGTTCTCCCTCCCACTGTAAATAACTTTTGTCAAATAACGTGAGGTGTTTTTTTTATTAGCTCGTAGTTAAGTAATATTATTAATTTTTGTACGATTGCAATTATTATTTTTCTATACGAAATAAAATGATACTTTTTTTATACAAAAAAAAATCAAAAAAAAAATGTTTACTCGTGTTTTGTTTGTGCTTTTGATCGTGTGTGTGTATATGCATGTTCCACACAGGCGATTATCTCCCGCTATGCATATATTTGCGCGTTCGCGCTCATTGAAGGTGAATTAAAATTGTAACGCGGTTTTACGCGCGGACGCAGTTGTTGCCGGACTTGTGAACGCACCGCGCCAATTATGAATTATGCGCGAATCGATCGAGTTCTGAGAGAGATTATTATCGCGTTTGGAGGAAGTATGCCCGATGCGCTTGGTAATTTACTTAAGTAGAAGGTAGATAAATCTGATCTGGGTATGCATTTTTTTTAAAAAATAGTAACTATTCTCTCTATAAAGTGCGTATAAACAGGCTGATATTGTGCCAATTGCTAGAAATATTTATTCCTGCTTATTGATGGTTTTTAAAAGATATTAGATTGATACTAAATAGCATGATAAATTATAAAATTCTTACTAATTTTGTTTAATTTTCAAAGAAATTTAAAATATATGATTGAATGTCGTACAGTTGAGAAAATAACTTTTCGTTAACATGAAATTTAGACATTTTTAAGCATGACATGTAAGTTTGTAATTATAATTTCTTTTAATTATTGAAGATATTAAAAATTACTTCTTGAATGTCATGTAAGAGAAAATTACTTTTCGTCAACATGAAAGTGTTAATAATTTTCGATAATTAAACCACGTTAATTAGTAAAATATAATTACAACGTATCGTATCCACGCGAAAATTGCGCTGCGCAAAATCGAAAAGAAGAAGAAAAAGAGAAACAGGATATCACATAATTGCGCCTGTGCACTTTAAAAAAGAAACTCGCGCGTCTCCCGCCGATCTCAATTTGAATGTAATAATCGCGTTGTTCGGTCGCGACCATCAAGAATAACCAGCTTCCGGTGTACGTCTCCTTTTTTACACGTGACTTTTCAAGGCTGCGCATCGTCTTTCGGTACGTGGCATTCGACGGAATTGCGGAAAATTGCTGTAGGGCCTCGTTACACGTCGAGGAGAGAGATCAAAACTATACACAATCGCTCCACGGCCTTGAGTGCATTTTCCACAAGTTTATTGTAAACGCGTTTTCATCGCGTTGCTGTTTTTTTTTAACGATCAGGGGCGAACGACGACGGATACATATAGAGAAATTGTTTTGGAAGAGGATGAAAGTTAACGGATGTGCGGCATCATTATTGTCGCGGGGGAAGTGTAGTTTTGAGTTTTATGGGGTTTCAAAATAAAAAACATTGTTTTATCGCGCTCTTAATTTTCGCGAACCATGCGCGCAAGTGAGAATTTCTCTTTGACGATCGGTGCTGGCTTTTAGTTGCATTTAAAAGCAAGTTTTGAAGAAAATAATGATAATAATAACAATATGTTTTGTTTTTTTTTCTACTTTGTAAATTGGGTAAAAAGTTAGCGTAATACGGTTAGGTACATTATTTTTAATTTCTCGTAAAAATCACTGCAAATGTAATTGTGAAAGTTGGCCGGGGAAACAATTTCCAAATTATTATAAACATGTTAATCTGCATGTCAGCGTGCGGAAAAAGCTCGATATTCGTGAGGATATAATATCTTCGACGAACGGAGATATTTTCTATACGGATAAGGATCTGGTAAGATCGTGCCTACAGCCAGTCGTAGTTGCACATACAGTAACGTTCAGAAGTATTTCTCCTTACTGAGAAAATTCCTCATTTAAATTTAGAATTGAATATATTTTAAAATAATGAACAAAAATCTTATACATTTGACCGTAATGTAATTTTAACAATTTGGTTTATTGATTTTTAAATGCTTTATTGCTTGACTTTATTTTGCGGAGAATATTTTATCGATATTTTGGATAATTTATGTAGTTTCTTTTTAAAAAATTAAGTTTATTTTTAAAACATTATTATTTTACTTGAGTTGTGTGTTTGTCAGTAACGATTAAATTTTAATATCAATTTATTAACCACTTTCCGATAAACTTCAATGTTTAGACTTCTGGATAATTTTTAATAATATTCTAAATTTTGTTAATTTTCTATGCTTTTCTTATATAAATCTTCATTATAAATATGTGTGTGAGTGTAAATATGAGTGTGAGTTAAATAAATGAATAAATAAATGTTTTTTGAATGCGTATAGTAAAATTGTACTAAAACACAGAAAATAATTTTTGCACGTAATATCAAATAAATTATTATTTAAAAAGAAAACTGGGTGGGGAACGCATTTCTTAATTTCGATGAATTATACTAAATTCTTAAAATTCATAAATATTTGCAAGTTGAATTGATATTACAAGCAAAATTTTACTAACAACGTTTAAGACTATGTTTTATTATCAGTTTATCACGAAAATAGAGTTTGCAATGATGTAATTGATACTTCATCTATTTTAAGTCAACCAGCTTTTATTTATTTATTAAATCTAAAATTCATGGAACAGAATATAATTGTAATGAAAACTAATATAACTGATCTAAATCAAAACAAAAACTCCTAAATAGATACAAAATATTTGGAGCAAATATTAAAATAGCCGAGATCAAAGTAAAATTAAAAATAAAATGATACATGCTAAAGTAGGTGCTGTATATCACTTACATACTTGCACTCAAACCCAATAATTCCCTAAAATCAAAGCTAAAAAAACCGCTCAATCAAACCATTGACAAATTCCACTCATCCTAAATACTTCTGCGTGTTACTGTATACCCTGTCCTCTCTCTTTCTTTCTCTCTCGTACACACATAACGTCAAGAAAAGCACCAAGCGGGATAATCAAGTGTTCTCGTCGGTGGCCGCGCGTTAGTCCCGGCGGGGTCGCTGCCTCCTATACATCCATACCTATACGCTGTCGGGTCGGTAAAGGGGGAACCCGTGACCTTACTTTCTCTACCACTTCGATGCTCGCTCACAGCTCGCGCACAGCCACACTCGAGAGCCAGCGTGGACGGCGAAGTACCCATACGGAGAAAAGCGAGAGAAACCGGAAGTGGCGCCCGCCGGCTACCTCGCGCACATATATACATTATACAGTCGTAATAACGCGCCGCGGGCGCCGATACGAATGCCCGGGACACAAAAAGGATCTCTCGTGACGAGTTCGGTCGTACTGGTTGTTATTGTGGTTTTTGAGTTGTATGGAGAGAGAACGTGTGCATTTTCACGCTTGTTATATACGGGCGAATTGATAGCTCGAGAAAGTCCACAAGTCGCCGCGGCGAGGAGATTTTTGAGGATACAGGAGAGCACGGAGGGCATTGATTTATATCGGCTTTCTTCGGCGGAGCGCGCGCTTTTGAATTGAGGTGTACGCCGGTGGTTTAGTGGGTACTGGAGAGGACGGTTGTGTAATTGGTTTCCAAAATTGTAGTAATTATATGCAAATTGGGAATTGAGGTTCGATGATGGTGGTACGGGAGTGGATCGCGCGGTAAGTGTGTGGGGAGTTGGATCGTGTAGATTTCGGTTCTGTATGGAGGTGACAGTTATTAATTTGAGGGACTGTTAGTTACGTAAATTCATATCGAAGAAAGCAGCTGCGACTACATGTCTAATTGATGTAGTATTTTGTAACGTATGAAAAGTGTATTATGTAAGCATATTATACATTAATATACATTTGCATATGCAAGCAAATTTTGAGCAAGTTTTTCTATCACATTTTTCTGCAAGATTTAAGATCTGCCTGCAGAAATATATTCTGAAATAATTTTGAATTAAAATGTAACGTTAAAGCAACCACTTGCATCGGTCTTAGATGTTAATATCTGAATGACAACACTTGAATGGGGCGGCGAAAACCATACAGCAGAACGTACAGATAAATCTGCAAATTCTAAAAGTTCTGGACAGAAACCTGCAAAATCTAAAATTTCTGCAGACTTTTTCCACGAGGAACCGTTCAGAATCATAATGAAACAAGTCCATTTTCAAAATTTTGTGAGCACCCATGAGTAAGTCAAATTATTGTGCGATATGCATTCAGCTTAAAATGTTTATGAAAGTTTGCAAAATTGAAAAAATGCCAACAATTAAAAATGCATTGCTGAATCCTCAAATTGAAACTCTCGACGCGCCGACTCTCTAATTATCATTATGCAAATAGCCAGTTTCTCGTTCGAACGAAAAATTAACAGTACAAATAACTCTGTGTCTACTCTCGAGTTGTACTCGAAATTTTTTTCCCTCGTGCGTATTGTAAGTGGCATCGCGCGCGGAATGACAGACAGAAAAAAACGCCTCGAGTGCGAGCGCGCGTTCCATTGAATTTCACCGAATCTCTTTCTCTCGTCTCTTTGGCTTCGAAAGGATGTAAAGTTGCGCTAATTGGCGATAATTCTGCAGGTTCGATGTGGTTCTTTTATATTGGCCTCTGGGGGAATGTAAAATTTTTCGCGCTTATTATCGGGACTATCAAAGATAAAATCTCGAATAACTTTGGCTTTATCGTGAGATTTCCTTAGGAGGTGTAGTTTTGAATGAAAATTCAATGCTTCGCATTATGGATTCTTTGTAATAGAATTTTGTAATATATTATATAGAGAAATTGCCATTAATGAATACTGACACTTGAAATATATAAAATAAATATTTACTCTGATGTCAAAGTTCATATAAAATTAATAATATATCGAAATATAAATTCTTTGGAATATAACGCTATCTCATACGAAGAAATGACTATTCAAGAATGAATGATACTAGAAATATCAATTGAATATTTACTTTAAAATTACTAATTTATCGAACTGTAAATTCTTTAGAATATAATTTTATTCCATCATACAGACAAATATATAAAGGTGAATATTTACGTTGAAGTCGAAAATTCAATTAAAACCAATAATATACCGAACTATAAATTCTTTGAAATATAATGCTAGACACTTAAAATATATACTGAACATTTTAACGTCAAAATTAACTAAAAATTAATAGAGAAAGTAACTCTTTTATTAACATCTATAATTAACTTTTAATTAATTTTTGTAGTTTTTATACAGTCACAATCCTACGCGCATACGGGATTCTATCTTACACACGTGTAATTGAAAGTGAGTAGAATCGGCTGGGATGACGAGGCGAAAATTTCAAGCGCTCTTCGTCGGATTTCACTGCGTGAGCCTCCTCTCTTCCTTGAGCTCTTCTTCAAGCTCGAAAGTCTTAAGCGATGAGTTTGTTGAATAGACGGCGATAATTTATGTTTTTCAATGCCTCGAACTGTACACATCAATTTTCGCGATTATTCGCCGCCTGTATTCGGTGTGGAACTTCTAGTATAAAGTGAGTATTGTGATTCTTTTATCATTTTTTTCGAGAGTGATTTATCGTCGTCTAAGTGAAAGAATCTTATATAGAAATTGACCGTAATGTAATGAAGGCATCAATGTTCGCAATTGTTACTGCTGCTTTCAATGAAATTTGTAAATATCACGTGATATTTAAGAATCTTTCATTATTTTTTGCAATCAATTAATTGTTGCAAAAATGGGAGTACTCTAAATAAAAATGTAGTTTTCTTTTTTCAATAGAGTAATATAACATTGAGGTATATACGAGAATTTAGCTCAGAAATCTGGGTATTCAACGAAAGAAAAAGAAACTCCAAGCCCGATTTTCACTGAAACATTTTTCCTAGTGCAGTGCACTTTGAGTCCGAGAGGTCGTAAAACGTACCTGAAATAGAGATTTGGGTTAGCCAAGGTTCAAGGCGAAAGTAAAATTTCGCTCTTACTTCTGCTGCATCATAACTAAAGTCTTTTTTTCACAAACGTTTCCCAACAACAATCTTAAATCTGAGTTCACTTCAAGGAAAATTCTATTCTAGATTAAAGAAAGCGAATTCCACACTCATTCCAAACAAATGTGTTTTTAATGCAATAATGCAAGTGCACAGTTCACTCCACTGCGAACCTTAATTAATCGATAATTCATCAACTCGAACGCAACGTAAGTAAATTAACGCATTTGTGCATTATAATTTACAGTAATGCATGACAAAAATCGTCCATTCACGCACAAGTCAGGAATGAATTCGCACAATCGCCATGCGTGACTCGGCAAAAGTATCGAGCGCTTCGATCTTCGGCCGTTAAGTTCATCGTTCGCGATTTATACGGTAATTCACTCTCTTCGTATATAGTGACGGGACGTAAATTTTCGTGCGAGGCTTCTCGGCTACTCTTGCAAGGTGACTCGAAGATTTATGAAGACTCGCGGTTTCGAGGTGGCAGTGCACGCGTCGTTTTTCCGCGGTGGCGACTAAATCTGTCTCGAAGCGCTTGAGTGAAATTTGAGTGTCGGTGGTGAGATTGGCTAATAAAATAATAATGTGGATGATGATTCCGATATCCATTCTTGGTGATTTTAATAAATTATCGATGATATCAAGTTTATTGGTTCAATTTTTAGGTATAATGAATTTATACTGTTATGGGTACACTTATATTATTATATACTAAATATGATGATTATTTAGTATTAAGGTGAGTTCGAAAATCATGAATTTAATATAGTAATTGCTTAATTTATTTGGTTTATTAAATTGTTATTGATAACTTAAAAATTTAGAAAATAATGAATTTAAAACCAAAAATTTTGTTCGAAAGCTTGTTGTGGCATTATTTAAAATGTTGTACACTTATGTTGAAAATTAATTATTTTATAAAATTTGTAGTAATTTGAAACAAAATGTTTAGAATAGTGATTACAAATAATTACTTTTTAGCAAGAATATAGGTACAATGTTTTTCAATATATCACAACAACAATTAGGTCTAGATTTCAGGTGGCTTTCTTAATTTCTTTGGTGCAACAAACAATTTAATGTTGATACAGTTTATCTCATTTGAAAGTAAAACACTATTCTTCTTTTGATATTTTAGAACAGATACTAAAACTTTGTAAAGCAATAATAAATTTAAATATTTGAACATGCATTGCTTCAAAAGTGAAATTATTTCCCCCACAAATATAAAGAGAAATTTAACCAAATATGAATGACAGGTTTACCCTTTATTAAATTAATCAACATGATTAATTAATGATTTTTATGAACATCGCGAAAATACATTAATTATAATTATCATACGCATATTTTTATTTCTAATTGACTGACAGTAAATGGAAAGCTAACTAATAGACATTTTAGTTTAGTTGAAGTAATTATCACTTACTCGTAATAGTAAAACTAGTCTATAAAGCAGGTAATAGCAGAACTTTCTAAGCTATGATAAAATTAATACGCCGCTTATCGGTTACGTTTTATTAGGTCATTTGTAGATTCCGATATTTTTTTAGTGCAGCTGTTATACTGACAACCTTTTATTACTTCATTCTATGTTGTGTGCAGTTAGTTTTAAGTGATAATTCACCTAGTTTCCTCTATTATTAAACTTACTTTTATACGCTTTTACTGAGCGATAAAAAATTAAACGCACTAACGATGACCGGTAGCTGGCACTTTTTTATATACTCATAAACGCATTTATTGCCATTATACTTTTAATAATAATTTATTAATCATTTATAACACAGTTTTATGCGCCATCAAATTACCACTGCAATGGATACTCAGTACACAAAAATTAACACACAAAAATATCTGCAACACGATTTACAATATTACCCAACTCTTCAATTAACCTCTCACAGTGCAGTAACTCACCAGCGCCGAAAAACGCCGAACCGAGACTCCAATCTCGCCTTTAATAACCGTAAAACGACGCCTCCCGCTAATACGAATCGAGCGTTACGAGCGTCCGACACGAGATCCGATCGCTCTCCCGCTCTTCCTGATTCTCGTGATAAGTACAACTCGTAATGCGCGCTTCACGCGAGCATGAAAGTGAATCCTTTAAAGTTGCAGACTGGAGGTTGTTGCATAAGGCGCCAAAAGCTATGTGAGAACTACAAGAGGCTTTCTTCGGGCAAGTACTTATTTGTCTTTCACACGCCGCCGTGGATGCTGTAGCTGCAAGTAGAAAGACTACGTGGCCAAGGACATGTAATTGTGCAGTAAAAATGGACAGTTTTGACGATTTCCTATAAAAATTATACGATTTAGGGGAAATTTCCATATGAAAATTATTTTTTATATATTATTTCTTTTATATCATAATGTTTTGTTCCCTAATTGAAGCTAGCCCATAACCAGATTTTCATCATGGTGTAAGAAAGATACAAGGTGTGCTCGTGACGGGATTGAACAAGTGGGCAGCCATTTTTATTCCCGTGTATTTCTTATGACCTGAAAATGGCTGCCCACTTAAGGTTTTTAATGAGTTTCGGAGTTTCCGACATTTTTATGCGACAAGTTGCTTAAGTAGTGGTTACATTTTTAAATTGTATTTTAATCTAGTTTATTATTATTTACTATTATTAACTGTATTTTATTCGATGAAGATGATTTTCAACTTTAGAATGAAAACAATAACTTTATGAAATTAAATGAAATGGGTAACAATCGGTAACTGGCTGTGAAATAATTAGCGAATAATTTTTATAGAAAATTTTGTATGTCTCCAATGAATATTCCTACAAACCAAAATATAAATTTTTGTACATCGATAAAGCATAGTTCTTATCATTAGTTTAGAAATTATGTATGTTTATGATTCATGATGCACTATCTTTTTACAATAGAGTTCAGGATAGCGTAAACAATGCAATTTTTGAAGAATTTAGGTTTATATTTTACACTAAAGATGTGTATCATATTCTATTTTAACATTGTTACTAGACATAAAAATTATTTCAAACGAGTATCGTAAAACTTAATCTCTGCTCTTAACAGTGTATTTCTTCTAGCGTATTTAAATCAGTGTCAAAATCTGTCTAGAGATTTAAACCGTCAGAATTCAAAGAAATTTCACTTCAAGTTCATGCTTTTTTTGTTGTTAATTAGTCCATCTGCCAACTAAAATTCTTTAAAGCTAAATATTTAAAGAAAGTACTAGAAATTAAAAATAAATTAAATTAGAATGCGACTAAGCTGTTATTGACATCTTCAAGAAAATTGGTATATTCAACCCCAATTGGTAATACAGGCATTCTCTATTCTGCAACTCTAAAATAGATTACAATAAAAATGTTTATTACACATTTTAAATTGTACAATTATATTCACATTGTACACATTTTGTTTATTATGAGATTGTTAATAAAAAAAATGTTATAATATTAGTTCATCTGATATTCAATAGGTGCGTAAGTTATGTATAGGATGTCAAGTTTTCTGATGAAGTTTCTAATCCAATAGAAAGTAGTAGGGGCAGAGTCAGTAGTCGGGATATCCACCCAATACTATTAAACAATAAAAGTATAAAACATTGTAACTCATGACAAATTAACGAAAAATAAAATACAGTAGACCTTCGATAAGATGTACTCAATAAAAACAAAAATTTCCCGGAAACCGAACTTAAAATTAATTTCCGGCAGGCGTACAGGCTCCTATGAAGACTTTCTCAGTTAATACGAATCCTTGTTTATACGAATTACGAATTAATATTCAAACTTTACAATATTATGTGCGTATAAATCTCTCCTCTTAATATATGAATCCAATAAATATTAGACGAATGCATATTTAAAAAGCCTTAAAATACACACACATACACAATACATTACTAATTTGCTATTAAAATCCATACGTCATTAAATCGAACAAATTCTTATTATCAAATAAGCATATCTCCTCATTACTACTAATTCCTCGTCAACACGAATCCAAATCCCAATTCCTTCCATTCCATTCAATCAAGAATCCCCTGTATCCCCATACTCTACCATACTTTTGCCTCGAACTGTACCCGCATCGTTACAATACGACTCCCTACCACAACTAGGAAGGAAACCTAGAAGCTCGCTTCTATACTCGCAGGGATTTCCGACGCCTGAGAGCGAGAGCGCGCGCGTTATTTATACACCACAGGCGGCGAGAGTGAAAGTTCACCGGTTGCACTTGTTGCGCGCGCGTCGGCCTTAGACTTGAGAACTGCTGGGCCGCAGGAGGAAAACAAAGCGGGATTCCGCGAGCCGAGCGTCGGGATCTCGTCTTGCATTGGCGCGTTTGGTGGAGGATTCTGGGCGCGTGGATCGGCTCTTTCTTCTCTTTGTTTCCGAGAAAGCGCGCGGGTATAACGGGGCGATGGGTAGATTGGGAGATGGTTGGAAAATTGATCGGTTCAGTTGTTGATGGTTTGTGGTGTTGGGATGAGAGCGTTTTGGTTTTGTCGCGTTATCGGACGCTGTGTTGAAATACGATGCCGAGGGTAGGTGGTAAGTAGAAATAGGCCGAGATTGTTCAGACGCGGAGATTCACGCTACTTTAGGAATTGAATGGAAACTGAGTGACCCGATTAATTAAGGATACTGGATAAGGCAACATGTTACGCGACGGGTTTTTGGCCTTTGAGAGGCTATGATAAGGTGTGTAACGTCATGTCTTATGCCTGTTCAATCTGGGCGACATATTTTATATCGTACTAATGTTCAACATAGAAAATAAGATGCGTTGATAAGGTAAGTATGGAAGGCTCAAGGTAATTTAATTCGTATTATATATTATATGAATTTTCAAACCAGTTCAGTCTTAATATTTAGATTTCCTTATCAGTTCATAAAGTAGTACAAAACGTACACAGTTAAATAAAGTAATTTATAAAAAGTCATTTTAGCTGATTTGTCAATACTCTGGGACCAAGTAGAGTACCAATATTTACTATACAACATCGCCACTAAATTCATCGTTACGTGGTATGCTGCAGTTGTTTTATTTGAGGTTTTTCATTGTACTTTAAGATTTGATCAAGAGTATTGTAAATGAGACGAAAAAGCCTCGAAAAAAGCACTATGACTTTTGTCTATAAACCTCGATCTATATTGAAAACGAAATTAAATTATATATATTAAATTTTTGTCATTTTATATGGATGTAAATTAAAAAGTTGTCAAGCGTCTCCGATAGGTGGCGTGACTTGTTTTGAAACATTGCTGTATAATATTATTAATTGCACCCTTTTAATGTCTGAGAAACTTATTCAAACTGGATGAAGAACTCTTAATTAACAGTGCGTGCTAATTTACGCTCAAAAAATTTGTACTAACCAAAATTGAATACTTCCGGTTTTGAAACATTCTGCATATTCCAATCCCTCCCTAGAGCGCTTCTCACGCGAGATAAATCTTAATGTATACAGATTTTTCTCACCCTCCAATTTGTCCCTAATTTGACAGTTGATTTCAATAAATAAACCATAAAAATCCTACTCTACCCAATGTCATTCTCAAAACTCTCCTCAGAACAGAAAATCTTTTCATCTTTCAGAAAAGCCCATAACTCATCGCACATCACTTCTATAACTATACACACATCCATCCTTTTAAAATCGCCGCTTTATTATCACGCTCATTTTCCCAGTTGCAGCCGCGGCTTTCTCGTAAATCACCCCGTAAAAATACTCACTCCTCTCTGTCTTTCTCTCTTTCTCCTGGAACACACGTCGCGTCCTCGTCGTTCCCCAGACACACATACGCGGTCACACGCTGAGGCATTCGCGGCGTGTACACAAAGCTAGAGCTACGTAAATCACGCGTGGATGAATTTACGAGCTGCCACCGCGGCTACCGCCTTGACGCCGCGCTTCTGCGTTCTGTCATTTCTGTCCCTGCGATTCGAAAGAGACTAGCTTTAGCCTGTTTCATTGAATAACGGTTGTTCTCTTAACGCGAGTAAAGCACATTTGTTATTTTATAGAACGAAGAATGTTTCGGACTATATTCTGTAATGCAAGGGCCTTGAAGTTATCGTACGAGTGCTATTATTCGGCATTGAAAGTTAAAGCGAGTCTTTATTAATCTGTAGATATAGACCGAGCACACGTGCATAATTGGCGAGTAATTTATGTATTAGCACGTACGCGCGGTCGTAATAAAGGAACACGCTGCAAGTGATTTTTGGCGCGCTGCCGTTAATACGGGACGTTTGCGGTTTTTGTGGTGTGAATTCTGCTTTTGAGGGAGTTAATTTGCGGGAGCGCGAGGTATTTAGGGTAACGGCGAGACGGACGAGTGAGATGTCGAGGCTTCTGCAGTACGGTGGGTGTTTGTTTGGAAGCGGGTGTTGATGGTGCAGTTGAAACGCGTTTATTTGGTCGATTCTTTTAACGAGCCGGGTGTTTTTCGATTGCTTGTCTAGATTCTGGGAATTAGGATTTGATCGGTTGCTTATTCGGGTAGTTTAAAATGAAATCGTAATTGTGTTTTTAGTTCTTTTTTTGTTGTATTTTTATACAAGTTTACGTATCGAGTTTAACCGGTTATAAGTGAAAGTAACAAGTAATATTTGCATTTTATTTTTATTAGTTGTTTTATTTTTATTTTTATTTTTATGTCAACAGATTTATTGACAGCAACTATTTTAACAAATGGATGATATACTATAAAAAATATAGACTTTACACCTATGTCTTCTGAGTTATACATTCGAAGATATTCTGAGTTATAAATTAATAATACGTTTAAAAAGCAATAAATTTGAATATCTTCTAATTAATTATATTATTTTAAAAACTTGTTTGCTATATTTCATTTTTCTAAGATAATTAAATTTTACAAAACTTTATGCAATTTTCAAACTGTATAAATTCGTGTTACTTTACCTTTGAATGTTGAATAACATTAATAACATTATATTTAGGCTATATTAAAAATTTCCAATAAATAGAATGTTATTTTTTTTATTTTTCAGTATTATTTTGATTTTCTTCATATGAATACAATACATTTTATTTGATGAAAAAAGTTAAAGCGAGAAGACATTTGTAATACAAGAGTTATTACCTTAAAATTAATATTCCTTTTTGTAACATGCTGTGATACACGATGAGATATAGATGCAATTCCGCAATCCGTTCGCGTAACAAGATAACATCGAAAGTATAATAGCAATCAGCGATTAGAAAATATCTCGGTAATCGAGGAAATAATAGGAGCACCGAAAGAACGAAATCGCCTGGGGTATATAATGAAATGCGCATAGAAAGCCGATGAAAATACAATGCTTCGTATTTTCAGAGCGAAAAAATGTATTTTATTATTAAAATTATATTTACTTATATTGGTATGCGGAAATTAATTTTTATGCTTTTTGTATTGTATTTTAATCAACACTATAAAAGAAAGGATTATGGCAAAATGTAATGCTATATATAGTTTAAATAAATATAACAATTTTCTCTTAATTTCATTATAAAAGTTTACTATAAAAAAATGCCAGAGCAACTGATACTCTGATAAGAGTAAATATTCACTAATTAGTGTGAAATTTTACTTTTAAATACAGAGTAAACTTTTAAAATAGGACTGTTACAAGTTTAATCATTTTACTTCAAGATTCGTCCGAAATTAACTACATATGTTAAAATAAAAAATTAAAGCTATACAATGACAACAGAGGACAACACTAATACTGAACTGAGAATACAAATAATCAAAATGAAAGTAAAAATCGTTGTAAAATGATTCGTTACAATAAAATTAGAGTGTTACTATTCTGTATTAGACATTGCAATTTATACGCTTTGAGTGATTTATAATAAGTGCAATTTTTACTCTTTCAGTGATTCATAATAAGTGATTTGAGCACTCTTAAAATTTAATAATACAGAAAGTTACTTTGCCTTTAAATATGTTCACTTTAAGTTATAAATTCATATAATGACTCGATGCAAAAGTAATTGATACACAGAGAGAATTTTCTTATATTGTTAAGATTCACGATAAAATGTACGTCGCTGAACGGTAACAATTAACAAAATTCACGGTAAATCCACCCTGCTTCACGGTAAAATTTGTAATGAAATTTACGTGAAATCGGTCCCATTGTTTTCTACGATTTTAACGGTTAGTTTTACCAGAAAATTCTCTTCATGTATTAAAAACTACTATATCATCGAGTTTACAATATGATTCAATAATTTTTTAAATCAAAACACCAAGGGGCATTCCCTCTCACCCAAGAGCAAATCACCGACTATAACAATCCTGCTACAAATTCCCAAAAATTCAAGTCAATCCCCTAATTCTAAACTCCTGCACTCTCTTGAATCTACATTTCAACCTCACTCTCTCCAACCCCAAATACCAAAAAGAAAAATAAGTACCGCCAAAATAAAAAACATTGCAAGTACCACGCGCTCCCTACGTGTAGTTACTTTTTTCGCCGCGCTCTCCGCGCGTCCGTAACCTCGCGCCTCGACACCCGAGCGTCGAATGTCGAGGCCGAGCCGCTGCTCTTGGCACTTAAAAGGCCAACCTCCTCCCCCATCTCGCGCGCCTCTACCTCCTCTTTCACTCTCGAACGCTTGTAAGTATAGTATATACGCGCGCCGCTGCGGCGTAGCGGTAGGTATTGTACCGTACGTAACACCGTTTTCTCGGGAGCTTTTTTTCTTCGGTTCGTGTGTGGAGGATCGTCGGAGTGTAGGCGAGGAGAGGAGTTGATACAGGCTGGAGGCGGCTGACACCTGGCGGCGGATCGGCCAAGTTTCGAGCGAGCTGCCGGAGGGAAGAAGGAGTTTGAAGTGTTGTGATGTTGAGTTTGTGTAGTTGGTAAAATTGAAATGAAGGTTTATATGTTTCGGTGAAAATTATGCTATTTTCGTAATAGGGATCGTGGTTATTTTTTATTATTTTTGTCAAATTTTTGGCAATTTTAATTTTCTTTTTGTTTATTAAAACGGGTATCGATAACTTTTTACATAGAAAAATTAGAACAAGAAATGGTAGTGCGATGAAAACTGCAGAGGGAAAAAAGTATTAACAATTGTACTTACAATTATTAAAAAATAAAGCAATGTTCATAGTTTTATATTTATGTATTGCTGATTTCATTTTGTTTATTATCCATATGATTAGATTCACTTTTGGTATTCACCAGTTAATGAGAGTTATGTATTCTATACACTTGCATTTACAAGATCAAATTTAAAAGGTTGATTAAAAATAACAATAAATAAAAATACGCGTGATTTATTTTCTTCCCATTAAATAATCGATAAATATTTTTACAAACTCATAACAGATTGATCTTACAGTAGTTTAAAAATCACTATAGGCACTACATTGTAAAGTCAATTCTTCAATAAATATTTCAATCGAATCACAATACCAAAACATTATTTGCCACCTATTGTTCGAAGAAGCCTAAGGTCAGTACCGACCCGCATCGCGAACTTCTGTTGTGCCGAATCGTTCGGAGCTCGAAAGGTTACTGTGCAGCAACGAGCCAAACAATAGAGACGATTTTCCTCCTCGTGGAATTAATGTCCCAACCACAAATTACAGGATGACAGCTAATTCATTAGAATAACAACGGCCTTCCCGAGTAAACGCTCGGCGTTAAACTGTCCGGCGTGTTACATACTATTTTACCATGAATCACCGATTCGATTTTTTTTCTTTATTAATTTAATCAATCTATATGTACATAGTATCTTGGCAATTATTAGCTTTTCGAAATTACAGTTTGTAATTGCTTTTTCTGGAAACTTATGCGATCGTATTGATTTATCTGCACTTTCGGTTTCATTTCATGGAATAGGAGAATGATATTTGATACTTGTACGCACTCATGGGCAAAATAAGTAACATTTAGATGCAATACTGATACGAGATACTGAACTGGGTAAGGTATACGAAAAGAGAAGTAAAAGCATCTCTTTTCATTCGTTATTTGCGTTTATAAGGACGAGGTGGAAAATGCAATTCATCATTCGAAATAAAGCAATTGAAATGCATGAAATGATCAGATATCAATACATATTACGATCGAAATGATAATCAATGAATGGGTTCAGTTCAATAGATTTTTTAACAATTGGAGCGTACAGGAACATAACAAAATAAGTCCATTTTTGAAATTTTGCATACCATCTTAAGCATTACTACACTAGTGACATAAAATAATAAAATTTAATGAATTATATCGCTATTTTAATTGCATTTTTTCAAATCAGATAAGTAATGACGTGATTTAAAAAAGTTAATTATATTGTAATATTTGTAATAATTGTATTAATGAAGATTTGTATACCTTGTAATATTTGTAATATTTCTATATTTATTACGTGTAATCGTCAAAATAATGATTTGCAATATCTCTTTGAATTTTTCTTTTTATAGGTTGTATTTCAAACAAGTTGGGAGTACACCGAAATTTGAAACTTTTTTTAATGTATTACATAAATACTTTTTGTTATAATAGAGTCCCGAATTTGTTTCGGTACGTTTTAATTAGAACTTCTTGAAATTTTGGTTCAATGCATATATTTTATATTTACTATAATACTTCGTTAAGGAACTACCTTTGTATAACTTTTTATTTAATTTTGTTTGAATAATAAAATCGACTACTATTTAAATAAAAACAAACAAAAAGATATAAGTGTTTTAAAAAAGATTTTTAATAAAATCAATTACACAACGATTGTCATATAATGTAAAGCAACAACGAATAAAATTATCATTATCACACCCAAAAACACCATGGAGAACAAAAGATTTGGTAAATATACCTCAATGTATTTAAAACACAAAAAAATGTTTTTATTGACCATTTATCAAAATAACAGCACACCCGCCCCTCAAACTAAATTCAAACACATAACTAACTCTTTGATCAACGCATTTGTTATTAAATCCTGCTCAAATTCCACACAGACACTCCCTCACTCGCGTGATATATTCGACAACGGCTATTTTCCAATCAGCATCCGGATTTTTCTCCAATTTCACTTCGAAGCAATAAACCCATCAATCCGCCAATTCTTTCTCTCTACTCTCTCCCTCTCGACACTAACAACAGCGCGCGTTACGTCTGCAGGCCTACAACACCAACCACTCAAACTTCAAACTCGCTCGGAATATATAATATCCTCTCGACGCGCGGAGAAATTCAAATCCGCGCTACATCTACGATACTCGTCATGGCCAATGCCGCCGCGGCGATGGAAAGCCAGGGCTGGAAAATGGCGAAAATGGCACATATATATAGAAAATACATATCGGCGCGAGCGCCGACATCAGAAAGTCGCGGCTAGCTCGTTCATGCCTTATGTATGTCGGCGCGCGTTACTCAATAGAAAGCGCGAGCGCGTGTTCGATGCGTATATGGTGCGCGGCTTTGGTGTTCGGTCATTGGGTTTCCGCGCATCTTTTGCCGAGGTGCGCGTACGTGCGCATATTTTCTCGGGAGAGGATGGTATGAGGATGCGCGTGACGTGTGATTGATGATTGGGAAAGGGCGAGGAAGTGACCGATGGTTGAAAGGTGTTTGCGTTGGAAATATTAATTTTGAGGGAGAATTTGTGAGGTGTAGTGAAATTTTGAACAACCCTGCCAGAAGCGTTTACGAATTCTTCGCAAGTAGAACTGTTAAAATTGCGACAGTTTCTAGCGAGTTCGTTAAAAAGTGGTATAAAAATATATTTGTTACCGTGAATCAAATATATCTATCAAATGCCACTGCTTTGTAGTATATACTCGTACTTAAGAAAATAAAAAGTTATCAATCACGTTAAGATTAAAGATGTATTTATTCATATCACATAATACGTTTATAGATTAATCGCTTGTATATTTACTTTAAATGTTTGTAAAACTATTTATTTTTATTATAAAACACGTATAACATCAAAGGAAGTAATTGGGCAGCCCGCGTAAAAATAGAAAAGATCTTTCATTCACGTTAAAAATATCTTCATCATATGTCTGAAAAAGGGAACGATACGAGACACAATGAACATGTTTCTAAGACGTTCAGAACTGTTATATTTTTATTGAATTCTTTTTTAGATCTTCTGTACCTCTTTTATCAAAATTTTATTGAATAAGTTCATAAAACTGAGATCTTGTATAGATCCTTTTAAAATCTTGTTAAATATTATTCAGAAATTTAAAAAAAGATTTTTTAGTACTTTGCAATAAAACTAAATGCACATGCAACAGTCATTTTTACTGAGAAATACGATATTTTTACTAATAATTTTGACGTTTCCGGGAGATAAATGTCCAATATTATAAAAACAGTAAATGCATAAGTAAATAATTTGAATTTTTGGGCATGGTGAATCATTTTGGGACTGCCCTTAAAGTTTTTTCAAATGCAATTTAAGACAAATAAGGTACTGTCTTAAATACCAAACCTCATATATAATTAATGTAAAATGAATGTAAATATTTCAAAATACAAGTAGCTATAAAGAATAATGATATTCTTCTAAATCAGTTCTATTTACGAAGTGTACAATTTTTTCTCGCGAAATTTCCCACATGCAATCGCGTGTAATAAGGTGTGTCAATGTATGATCAAGGATAAGCATACGCACGATTGTCGAGTCCATAACGGAGGTTGCTTTCGATAAGTATCGAGTGCTCCGCAAAAATTCTGTGCAGCTTTTCTTCACGGCTAACCAGTTTTTGATCATGGTTTCACTATAAACTACACGGGAGCAATGAACTGACGTTGTACGAAAATTCTACGTAGGAGTATTTAAATTAACATATCTTTAGTTCTTATATTTCATTCGAAAACCTACATTAATAAGTTTATAAACATTTCAAACCGTCTTTTATTAATTTATATTTTACTACTATCTTTATTATATCGATGTATACCATGTTAAACAGTACATAGTAGTTATAAAATGTTTTAGTATAAAGTTGTTATGTGCTTCTCAGCAAAAAGCACGTAATAATATTATTATTTATTTTAGTGTGAATATACGAACATCGCGACTCATTATAATTAATCAACATTAAATTACAGTTACTATTTAACGCATAAAATGATGTCATTTTTATTAGTCAATATTTTCAATTATCACAGCTAATTGTAAGTAAAACTTCCATAATTGCGGAGAGCCATCTAACCCAAAGATTACAGCTTCCATATAAATATTTTATCGAACCACTCGACTGGATTTTACTATTAACGTAAGTGTCAAACGTAGCAGTTAATAATTGACTACCTATCATCGTATCGACGCCTGAAACTTTTCCACACCATGCACTTGCGCGACAACTTTTATACACATCTCCGATAGTCCGTTAAACAGTGCATAAATCACCATTGAAAAAGCCCGCAGAATTACCAATTTCTCGAGATACCGATCGTGAACACAGTAGTGGAAAATCCGGAGACATAATACACATCAAGTATACTACGATGTACCGACACATAAAAAATGATAAAACGTTATTCCCAATTCGATTAATCTTCGGAGGTATAACGTCTTAATTTCCTGTGACGGTAGCTGTTTTTTTTAAAGTCAGGCTGTCGCCTGTTTGTACATATTATATTACATATTATATCATACGGTCGCACCACATTTCGATACTCGAAAATGTATATTATACTTTCTTAAATGCATATATAAACATGAGCGCGGGCGCCGGTGTTAAATATATTACAGGAGAGAAGGCTATTTTGTCTGTCGACAAAATCTATACGAGAGTTCATTAACGGCGTGAGTAGTGAATCGTCGGACAGTTATTTTGGCAGGAGGATGTAATAAAGAACGCGATGTTAACGTAATCGAAACTGATGGGAGGAACACGAAAATTGTCATTGATATGTCGTCTATAACTTTCCAATTTGTTCGAAAGATTAACGAATCGATGGAATTTTATTTTCTTGATGGATGAAGCATTTAAATATTATTTAATGCATATGAGTTCGGTGTCTGATTATCACTGAGTCATTTTAGTTTTTTATTTCGTGATAATTATTTAATATTTCATGGTAAGGTTACCCTTAATTTTAATGACATTTTTTTGTATAGATTTAGAAAATAATATTCAATGGTATTTATAGTAGAATTATTGTGAAATTAAGGTGATAAATTAAAGTGTTATAAACACACATGTACAGGCATAAGCGTTCCTGCACACGCACACGCACGCGCTTACACACACACACAAACATGCACGTACGCACGCACACACACACGTACACGCACACGCTGTAGCGGACGTAAAGCAAATTTTCGATAATAAACCCTAAGAGGGTTTAGGCTCCCCTAAATGCAGGGTATCATCCGGATGATACCACATGTTTACTTGAGTTTAAACACTCTAGTAAGAATAAGAAGAACGGTCAAATTTAGTTCCGCTTCATAGGCATAAAGAAAAGCACGTTATTCATACGTGTTTCACAAAAAATACGGTATGCACCATGTGGGAGAAGTAGACCTTTTTCAACCTTACGCGCGTGAGGTTTGCAATACCAATACGAGCCGAAGGCGAGTGCGTATTTGCGAGCTGAAGACGAGTATTGTAAACACACAAGGGTTTGCATACTATTATGTAACATCATGAATATATATATTTTTCAAAACTGAAATATTTAATACAAAAGATCTTTATACTTTTGCTGCAAAAATATCCCCAAAAAATCGATTTTTCCAACTTGCGACTGCATATAACTCCTTAAAACATCTGGTTTATAAAATGATAGCTACTTAAATATTTTGTTTAATACTTAAAAAGCTTTATAACATAACCTCAAGTACGGTTGTGACATATTGCTATCTTAAATGTATGTAATTAATTATTTATAAGTACTTAATTTGTATCTAACATTAATTGTAAAAAATATTCTTGCAAAAAGAAGTGTGATTACGAGGTAGATCGGTAGATCACGCTAAAGCAGCAGAATTTGTATTTCCTTCTATTAAGGGAAGAGTATACAGGTTTTTGGTATCAAAAAACCATTTATTTTTTTATATTAATTCTTAACCCTTTTTCTTAATAGAAAGAGGTTTCACACAACAATTTGACTTTTTTATGCTGTTTTCGTATTTATCTAAAATTCAATGTTTATTAACATTTGCGTGACAATAAAAGTTAAATAAGTACGCTCTAAGCAAGGCTAAATGTCAGTAAAAATCAAAACCTTTCTTTTTATGTTTTAAATGTATGGTAATCTATATTTTAAATACATTTTTTATAAATATGTTGAGACCTAATGATTAAAGATTTTTGTGGAAATGAAAATTAATAACTTAATTTAGCTATAGAATTTTTTAAGAAGCAATAAAGAAAATAATATTGAAACGTAGATTTCTAAGTTTTACTTAAAAGAATACATAAATTCAAGCTGATCAAGATTCACCGATGCCCGTTGTGCTAAACGATAATTAAAATAATGTACTTTTTTGAATGTTTTCTGACTGTACTGATATTAAAGGACGATTTAGGGGGATTTTAACAAGTGGAAATATGTTCTTTTTATGTATTATTATGTACGATAAAAGAAAGAATATATTTGTCCATGCTTAACACATTTTGGGTTTTTCTGTAGCTTCTTCCCTTAACCACTAGCCCAGCTTGCAACAATTTCTTGAGGACCTACTCTAGCCAATAGAGATGTTCTTCGAAGGTTTCGGTCGCTATGTCGTCCAGGTATCCAAATACGTAAGGTTCATATTGTACGCTAAAGAGAGCATCGATCAAGCGTTGGAAGATCATGGGCGTATTGGAAGGACGATTGGAAATCCGAATGGCATTTTTACAAACTGCCAGAGTCCAGACCCAGGCACTGCAATATCGTATACTTTTTACTGCTTTGTTCCATGGGTATCCAAAAGATAGGTTTGGTTATGGTCGAACTTAGTCAAGTATTTGGCTTTGCGCAATTTGTCTAATATAGAATCCATACTCCTGATTGAATATGCATCCATACGGGTCACTCTATTAAAGTCGCGATAATCTTTACAGAGTCTATAACTTCCATCTGGCTTCTTTATAACTACAGGCGCGCTCCTCCATTCACTAGCTGAACTTTATGCTATGCCATTATGATACATTTTCTCTATCTTTTCGTGCAGCACGAAGAACTTGGAGAAGTTTTGGTGACATTCTTCTGGGGCGATGTTTAATTGCGGTTACAGTGAAAACATCTATGTGGTATTCTGTCAACGTGGTTGCTCCTGGTGGGTGACTATTATCAGACGGTGGAGGTAGAATCTTCGGGTATATGTGTGTGTGAGCGTGAGTGCGTGCATATTGTATGTGTGTGTGTGTATGTGTGTGTGTGTGTGCGTGTGCATGTGCGTGTTCGTGTGAGGTTGATAGCTAAAAGATTATAGAAAATTTGAAAATTAGTGTAACCCTAACATTCTTTCTTAATGTTATTCTTTTAACAATTATTTAAACATTCAACGTTAAATTTTCTTAACAAGTCTTTAAATTACAGCCTCGTGTAATTAACAACTCTTCCAACTACTCCATTTTAAAATAATGAAAATCAAGTCTACGCTAATCGATTATCTTCAACTCCACCTAAACGGCGCCCATTAACACCAACTCTTTCCATCAAAAACAGGAATAGACCCATGCATGTATAAAATCCTCCTACAAACTCTCGCTCCCGATCTTATCTCCACGTCGCTCAACCAGCCGCATGAAAAAGCCCAACACAAAAAAATTCCGAAAGAAAGTGTTTCGTAATTGCCCGGATCCCCCTACGCCCCATTGTCCGCGTGAAAGCAGCAGCAGCTTGTATTATAAAAAATGCAGAAAACGGCATTTTTATTCAAAAAATGTTCTTCGCGCCGCTTGACCCAGTGGCATCGAAAACGCCGCCTTGCTCTACACTCCTGTAAACACGGTCGAGTCGTGTGGGACGCGACATTCCGAAAGCGCGGCTATGCAGAGTCGTGATGTCGTTACGACACTCGGCGAATAATTTGGGCTTTGCGTCAGGTCTCGCGCGGATATTTCGAGGATGGAATGGCGGCGAGGATGCGAGGGGATACTTGTGGTGTGTAGTGGCGGCGGTGTGTACCTTTCTAAAAACACTTGTATGGAGGATGGTGGAGATGAAATTTGGGAGTTTCCGAGGTGTCGGATTTGGTGTTCGGGGACGATAGAGTCTTTGTGCGTAAATTCCTTTGCGGCGAAGAGGATTTACGCTATTTTTCTATTCATGTAAAGAAGTACTTAATTTAGGCTCATTGTTTGAGTACTTCTTGATCGTGGCTATCACTATCGTTTAGGATATTGAAACTTTTTTAATTAAGATAATACATAAAGCAATATTGTTGTATATAGTGAGTACTGCAAATGAAAATTTTTTCATTTTTGAGCTATGGGGTACTTACAAATTTTGTATAGGAGGTACCTTAAGAAAATTTTTAAAACGTTTTTACTACTATCTCGGTGGCTCCTAATAAGAAAGATCGTGCACGGTCTGTTTAGAAACCATGTAACTACATAAAAAACGTTAAGAAGTTATGCGATTTCTAAGCAGATCATGCGAAATATCACCAACATTTTATTAATTCTTTTACGTTTAGCTATATCTACTGCAATTGTTGTAATTGTACTGAATAAATTGTGTTTGCTTAATTTTATTTAAAAATAACATTTCTGGGTAAATGAAGGCTTAGGTATCTAATGCAAGTACATTTCCCTTACTACAATCATTTGGATACAAAATTATCCAAACTACATGAATACCAGTAAATAAAAAAAGAACGTGTGTAGCCGAAGTCTGGCTAAATAACTCCGGCAAAAGTATGGAAGAAGCTGGCATTATGCTTGGCATTTGAATAAATATAAATTTTAAATTTTAAACTGTGATCGAATTATAAATATCTCCCCTGGTTATTGTCAATATCGGTTGCATTCGACAGAAATCATACTTTTCGATTAATCTATAGAAATAACTTTTGTAATATTGCATTCGACCTTAAAATTGAAATATTAATTAAAAAAGAGACCAAAATTAAGTTATTGATGACTTAACAAAAAGTAACTCGTTTATTTTGCCACTTTAGTTAAAAAGTCTGGTATTATGGCTAATGCCAGACTTCTGCTAAACTTCTGCCAAACTTTCGCCAGACTTGTGATGCCAGACTATTATGCCAGACTAGTTTCAAACTAATTTCTTTACACAGGCAACGTTCATAAAGTGAAAATTGAATTTATCATTTCTAACAGAGATCGAAAATACGGTTAAAATTGTATTCAATTATGAATTTAAATTAATTTTAGAAAATTTTAATAGTATTCATCTTTTAGTGCTCAAGCACTATCTGTAACCGTTGGAGTTTGGAATTTTCCGTTGAATATATAACAAGATATGTTCTACGTGTTTCTATTTATAAATTTTCAAAATATTTTTCTTATTGGACATTTTAAAAATATTACAACAGTAACAAAAGGAGTGTATTTGAAAAAGTATGCAATACACTCAACTTATCCCCTACTTTTCGAAGCACCTCACACTGAACCCATCAAATATGCTACAATGTGCACTAAAGTCTTAATTATACAACAGTGCTTTACGACTCGTGTCCTCAATAAATAAATTCAATGCTACTAAAACCTCTCTCTATCTCAATCAGGAACAAGATCAACTCTAAACCCACTAAAAATTCAGCGCAATGCACTCAACTGATTCCCGCATTGAAAAAACCAGTGCGGCGTCATTTTTATCGCCTGCGCGCGAATTTCGCACCCAGGAATTTAGGATACATACCCGTCTAGAGAGTTTTCTCGTTCATAAATAAAACAAAAATAAATCACTCTACTAGCTACCTACAAAGTACAATCCTCTTTCGCTCGCGAGCTCATTTATTTTCGCGAACTTTTACCTCGCGCACAGCACCGCTATACATGTACCCACTACTCGTGCGTGTTATGAATCTCGTCTAGGCGCCTGAAAGAAGACAGCGGCTCGCGCATAATAAAGAAAGTCCAGCGGCGATCGTCCGCGCGCTCCGAATGTGTAAGCAGCGCGCTCGAGGCTTACGTAACCGCGTGTGCACTTACACGTACACGTATACACGTTGTGAATTGTCCCGTGAATTCGCGCGCTAGCGAAGGTAACGATTTCATTGTTGAAGGTAGGCGATCTTATCGGCGTCGATGGCTTCTTCTTTCTTTTTTCTTCTTCATTTTGATGCTTTTGCGAGTCTTTAGAGGGAAGAGGCGGTTAACGGCGGTGGAAAGTCGTTGGGATGCGCCTCGTAATTTTGTGGGATCTTGGATCGGTATAGATAATGTGAAGTGAATTCGATTTTTTTTACTTTTTTTATTCGAGTGGTTTGGAAAGCAAGTCACGTTGTTTGGGTTTTCTACTGGATGAAGCGCAGAAGTTTATGTAAGATTTGGGAATGACAGCTCGAGGGTATTAGTTTATTTTACGGAAGATTTCGAAGATCGGTGGGCAGGCATTTGGATGCTAATTTCAGTGTAACGCATTTATGATTCATGCGTTTTAGTTAGAAATTGCGATGTTGACCAAAGTCGAATTCATTAGGAATCGAAGTATTGGTGTATTATTAAACACTATATGTACTGAGAAATGCAGAAACTTCAAATAAACGTTTATTTTAATACTTTCAAAAACACAATTTGTTTTAAACAAATAATATTTATTTTATTTATTAAATATCTATTTGAATAAATTAAATATCATTGTTCAAAACTAAATTTCTTTTATTAGGTTTCAAATAAAATAATTTTTAAAGAGTATTGAAATAAATATTTATTTGAACTGATTACATTTTTTTCGGCGTACAAAAATATGAAATTTATTATACTGTATATTCTCAATATAAATCAGATCATTTATAAAACGATTAAACGAGTAAAAATAAGAAATATTTTAAGATCAATAATAAATTGTTTATCAATAGTTAATGCGGTCTGCAATTTTCCACCAAAGTTTATGTTCATCTAAAAATAAAATATGCAAGTTATTACAATAACTTTTAAGTTAATATGAGATAAATTATTCATAAGTTAGCAAATAAATGTTTATAACTCCAATATTATATACAGATATATGAACTTTCAATCTTAATGTTCATAGTTTTAAATTTATTATAAATTAAGAATATATTTGAACAATAGATTGAACATTTTAAGAGACCTTTTGATGGACTTATAGAATTTTATAATGGAAATCCGCATTATATAAAGCAATACAACGTTGTCAAGCTGCTACATTTTTCTATTCAGAAACTTTAATTTTTCTTTTATTCCAAGTTTGGTTCATATTGGTTTTAAATCTTTTGTTCCATTTCTTCATATACCAATTGTGCAATTTTTCTCGCAATAATATTTTCAAAATAACTCTAAATCCCAAGTAATATACATATAGGAGAAAGCGCGCGCTGGCTCAAATATTTGCTTTATAAAACTACCTTCTGTCATACCGGAATTAAAAAGAAAACAAGGATATTACACATAAGTATCTCGCTATTTAAAACACTTAAGGAGCCGGATAAACGAGCGCCATTAGCATAATTCGCCGCGAATTCGCATGGCACGGCAGCTAGGAAGAGAAGATAAACTAGCGGCGAGCGAATTTTCGCACTCACTTTGGCGAGAAAGGCATCGTGATTTATAATTTTGCAAGAGTCTGCAATTTATCTGGATTAGTCAACATGCTCTAATGGATGATTTTGAAACAGTGTGTTTAAAGTAATATTTTTCGATTCTTTAAACTAAAAATTATAACGATAGTAATACATTACTAAATTACTGTGTAATGATTGTAGTAAATAGGAATTAAATAGTTTTTATTAAAATATACTTATTTTCGTTTTTCTTATATTATACCTTGGATGAAAGTATAAAGCAATGGAATTACGTGAAATTTAAATATATTTTTGACAATATCAATAATTATGATTGCAAAGTTATGATAGGGCCATTGATCAAATCGGCAAGAAAATATATATGGAAAAATTGCGTATGTTGTTTAGATGTCTGTTTATTTTTATGCGACTTATGAACAATTTAAGCTCTGAACATCGATAAAAAAATTAGCATTGATAACAGAAAACTATTTAATATTATTAATTAAAAATTAGCATTGATAACAGAAAACTACTTAATATTAGTAATTAAATAAAGTTTAAGAGGAATCTTTGTTTCTAAATCTAAACTTTGGTCTTTTAAATTTTACACGCTCATTTTTTAAAACGCAATTGAAAAATCTTATTATATTGTCTTGCATAAATGAATAGGTGTTCTGAAAATTTTAGGGTATGTTTATATAAGGGGCGTGCAGGTAATGTTACCACCTTAAAAGGTTCAGTGCTATATGGTTCAAATATGTACCATGAATTGTTGAAAATCGTTATAAATTTTTATCACTAAGAAAAGTTGAACTTGAGAATCTAATTCTGCAATGGAAATCTTTATTATTTAGTATCTTGAAAATGGGTAATTATGTATCGTTTTTATTGAATTTTTCAAAATTTAATTAATTTTGTAAAAGATCACAAAATTTGGCTTATACGTTAGACGAACTGAACCTGTTAAGGAACTTTAGATTCCGAGTAGATATGTATTAGGATTTGGGGCTTTGGAAACTATTGAGGCATGTTACTTGAAGACATTCTAGATAATTAAAAATTGTCTACTTTACCAACAGTGTTACCACCTATCAGTTCTTATGGTAAAGTCGTACAGTAAGTACTTCAGATAGTCAAGACTAGCCTAGCAGAGATTTCTTTTATGAAGAATTAATTTCGAAGAAGCAACCACCGCTTTTACCGGCGTCGATTGCATTTTGCCTTGCAATGCATTCGTATGGCCACTTTACCAATCGATAAACGTCAACGAAAGTTGCAATATTCGCATCCAAAATATAAACTCTACGGTAAAAACTGACACCTGCATCTTAAAGTACGTAAAAAAAGCTACAATCCTATGTACCGTCTGATTTTCTTTCGCTTGTATATTACGCTAACAAAGGTGATTTCTTTACATCCATGTACTGCTAAGAAGTCAGAATTTTGATGCTTTCGCGCATAAATGTGACACTATCTTATAATTAGAGGGCGCTAGCAGCGGGGTCACCGCGCCTCTCAACATTTATTGACGCAATACATCAATCAGTTACTGCACTACAGAATAAATAATACAGTGAGATCTCGTGTAGTTGGCCACGTTACCTGCATGGCCACATTACCTGCACCCCCCCCCCCTCTTAGGTCCGTATTTAGACACAAAAATCAATCATTTCTAAAGCCAAATATTGCAAGATGAAACTTTTTATACTTTTGGTGATATATCAATAAAATTAAGATAATATTTCATATGCTTTGATAATAAATTATAGGTAATTGATTTCTAATTCATATTTAATCTCTATAGAGCCTTTTAGTATTGTATAATATTCTTCATATACTGTTGAAAAGAATATGTGCAATTAATTTCAAATGGTTTTAAAAAAATGCACAAAGGACTAATTATACAGACTATATACACATAGACAATATAAATGACCAACAAATTTAAGTTGGTTAATACTAATTGTATTTCCTGAAATGAAAAACTTATAGTACGTAATATTTAATTTTCTCAGTAAAAAAATTAACGAGCATTTAAATGTATTTTTCATACTTCGTAAAGGTCAAAAACTTCAAAGAATTGTTATTTGTCCCAACTAGACAGGAATAACCCCCATAAAATAAACCAAAAATTAACCACAAAAGTATCATAACTAACCCACAACACACAACTAATCCAAACAAATCACTCCACATCTACTCAAGCCCAAAGAGCAAAAATTAATGAATCTCCATTACAAGACAATTCCCCCATACATAAACCCCGACAAGCCCCGACTCTCAACCACATCGTACTCCCAACCAACCTCTTCCGACAATGTTCGCTCTCCTTTTACAACCTCTCTGCACTCCGCAAGCACTCAATTCCCCCCGCACGCACGCACAACGCACGCGCATTACGTTTTCCATAGCCTCGTGCCAGCAGCCGCAGAGTTGCGCGCGCGAGAGTCGTTTCGTAACGAGACGAGCTCGAAAGTGAAGTTCATTAACTGCTGCTGCGCTCGCGCGACTGTATGTATATATATACGTATATAATTGCACGTCGTTCCAGTTAGCGCCGATCCTTTTTGCCGCGGCAAGAGGCGACGCGGAGCGCGCACCGCATGGCAATGATAATAGCCGTTCCGCTGCTGCCCCTGGATTCTTCGCACTCCGCGAAGGCGGCATTTGCTTCCTGGTATTTGCCGCGCAGTTTGCGCGCGGAGGTTTTTCGCTTTTCTCGCTTGATGGGTGTAGGAAGAGCGCGCGGGGATTAGTTTAGAAATCGCGCGGTTGGGGTCTTTAGAGGGAAGCGGGAGGGAATGAGGTTTTTATTGTTGCTCGAGTTTGACCAGTGTTTTGGGACTTGCGATTATATATTTTTTTTAAGTTGCTGTGATTGTAGTAAAATAGAAAAATAATGTTACTTTGTATTATTTTTTTATTACAAATATGAAAATTTTATAATAGGGAAAATAAGTAGGTCTTCAATATGTACAGTAATGGTTATTTTCACTGCTGATCATTTCGTGATTTCTGTTAAAATAGCCCAGACTATCATCTTGCTTTGTGCAATGTATTGAAAATTATTTGTAATAATAATCTGAAATTCGTATCTGTTTTAGAGCTTTTGTTTTTTGAGCTTCTGTAATAGCTCAATATTATTTCCAAACTACTTAAATAGTTCTCTGTTAACACCTTTTCGATCTTCAATACAATATATTAATAAGATAACGTTACTTAGCCCTATTATATTTATTCAACACAATGAATATTGAAAAATACAATTTGTAATATATAAGACACTTTTATAAAAATAAATTTATCTTTTATTTAATTGTAATTTATCTATTTTTATAAAAGTATACTCAATACTTTTATCGTCAGAGTTAAACTAGCTAACAATACAATTATAACATATTTTAAAGTAAAGAAAAAAACTTTTTGACTTAAATTATTTCATTAAAAACAAGTTCATTAAACTTTCAATAATACAGAAGTGAACTTGCAGTTTCGAGATATTTAATAATTGAATTTTATCAAAAGTGAAAAAGCACTTTTTCAAGTTCATCGCATTTAAATTTCGCGATACTTAATTACACCGCGCATTTCTCTTCTCCCTGTTTTTGACATAAACCGAATTGCACTGGACACTCTGCGTATATAATTACATAAAGCGAGTGTACGTATACGCAGCGCTCCGCGAGTGAAAGTGCACCCTATTAATAAGTCAAATTATAATGCGTCCCGGTCATGCGAAAATTCGTTCCATCGAAGTTTCAATTCTTCACTCAAACTAGTTTGAGAGGCAGCAGTGCGGCTGAAGAAACTTTGGCTTCTCCTTTTGAATAATAATAGTAGCTAATAATTACTTCTTATTTTGACCAAAAGCAGTTCTTCATTAAATTTACAATGCTTCTATAATTACGACTACTCTAGTAATTATATAGCCCTGATCCTTCTTTACATTGTGCGCTTACGTATTGTCGTGCTTGTAAAGAACACATAAATTACTTTGTAAAACTCGTATATCACTTCGAAATAAAAGCAGCTCTTGTTTGGTTTATTTACGTAAGAAGAGAGGCTATAAAAAGAAAAGTACCAGAAATTAAAGTGAATTTATAAGATAAGTTAATGTTGAATTTTCATGTATACCGATGCTATTGAAATTCCATCGGGATTTAATCGGGAAATTCCTCCATGCGGTATCCAGTATAATTTTAGTCTAAGAGCTTCTAATAAATTCTAACGATTTACCGTACGATCAAACCGGCGTACTTTATAACTCCTATAAAACCAATATAATTACATTTACAATTAAAAAGCATCAAGCGATTAGAGACATTAGAATGCCAGCATTTAATTTATGCATTTGGCATTCAAGTGTGTTCATCATCGTAAATTATTATTTTTTTTCTTTAAACTATTTACGTAAGGATTAAAATATGTTCGATAAGACATCATAATCCTCGAACCAAAAAATAAAATAAAATAAAATAATATTTGTTTACATACGGTGCATACTTTTATTACAAACACGATGCACAATTATTCACAGTGAAAGTTCAATAATTTTATTACACAAACAGCAAACAAACAAACATCAAGGCTCATGTCGATCCCTACATTCAGGCATTGTCTTCCCGAACAACGACCATAACCTCACTCCTCGACCGGTATAATCGATTTGGAAAGGTGCACACGATACTTTACGATATTCTCTTCGTCATATCATAACGCGTCGTGTGCACAAGAGACTCAATTACCTTACGAGCCATCCTCTCAAAGATTCGACTCTTTCAACATCCTGCAAAACACACTCTCTATCTCTCTCTCTCTCTATCCCTCTCTCTCTCTCTCTCTTATATACTTCCAGTATATGCATGTATAAACCTTCGTCCCCCACGCGCACATGTACACCGTTCCTTTCCCACGTTGCTCCTCCTCCGTCCGCATGCATGTAGGCAGTTCCTGAACGGGAAAGTCATCCATGAGCACGATATAGGCCGCGAGTGTTACTGCTGCTGCAGCTGCGGCTGTGCAGTTGCTGCCGTGATAAAAAGGAGATGTCTGCTGCGGACGTTGAGAATGTGGAGAAAAGGGGCGAGACAGGCACGGGATGACTTTTATGCTATGTTTTTTTGTATTTGTTAATGAAAATGGGATTGGTGCAATGCATTTTTGTGTGCTTGATTTATTTGATTGGAAATCGCAGTTGCTTTAAAAGAAAAGGACACGATTATTTTTAAGATAACGTAATACGATAGAAGAGTCCATTGTGATCGTTTTGCAGCTATTTTTGTAGGAGTTAAATATGTGACTTTGGAATAATTTTGTAAGCGTTTTATGGTGGTTGTCTATTGGATGTTTGTGATTATTAATGATTTAATATTTTTATATTAATATTATTGTTTTTTTTTACTTTACTTTTTACGCGGTTTTTGCCAATCTTAGTCTTTAGTATCCCCCTTCTATCTCAAAGCATTGCGTAATATGTAAACGATCCCTAAATGTTTTTATGTAAATAACGTATTAAATGTACATTAATTTCTTAGAAGGTGCATTTTAATGTGGTATGCCACATGCGTTAAGATTATTTCCAAGATATCCTTATTTTATACATTAGAAACTTTTAATCTTTTAAATTCGTTGATTTTTCATAATTAACCAATGCAAAACAGAACAACATTTCCTCGAATATTCTCGAATAGGCTCTATATTTAATGTTAATAACTTTGAAGCAAATTAATATTTTTACATGAAATAAAGCATCAATTAAAGCTCTTTCCGCCTGCATTCAATACCTTTAAATAATTTCTTTAGCATAAATACTTACAAACGCATGGTCAGAAAAAGAGGTACCATTTTTTACTAATATGTGTAATGCACGTATGAAGTACAATAGATCATATCACGAGAACAAGGGCTCATTGGATAAATACGGCTTCTTGATATCATTCTTGGATACCAGTAACTACCTCCCAAAACCTGATCCAAATACTCCTCCCGGAGGAATCTGCACTCTCCTTCATAATAGTGAATTCACTATGATTACGTATCTGCAGACATTTCCGCTGCATTATATGCAAATTTTGTAAAACTTTAGGAATTGTTTACATTGTTTTCTGTAGAATTTTTATAAGTTTCTAATCTTTATATTGAACTTCCTACTTTCACAAGCTTCCTACTCAAATTTTGGAACTATCAGAACTTTTTACAGATTTTGCGTGTAGGAATATTCCGCAAGAATTTGATACATGGAATTTTGAATTTAAGAAAAATAGTTTAAACTCCTATTTGCATCGGTACATTTATTGTCCAGATGGTAACACCCAAATGGAACGTGTCACCAATGCAAGTTGGGGTTTTAACGTTCTTTTTTTTCTTATTAAAAATCCCTTCAAAATATATTTTTGCAGAAAATTCTGCAGGACTTTCTGCAGAGTTCACAACAGGGTATTTGAATCTGCAGAATTATCTGCAGATATTTCGGCAGGTTTTTTGCAAGGTTTTTCCTGCAGGGTTGTCTGCAGAAATATGTTTAGGGGAACTTTTGAATTAAAAAAAAACATTAAAATCGCTAGTTGCAGCGGTGACACGCCCCATTTGGGTTTACTATCTGGATGCACTCTTTGTGAGCAAGAAAATGTAGTTGAAGGCATAATGGACAAATCCGCCAAACTTTTAACCTTGTACATTCCAACTGTGAAATGGCTGTTACGCTGATTCTACATGTAGTATATCGTCCATCCGAGTCCTATATGATTTGTTTGGTCCTATTACTTTGATCATTCAATTTTTAGAAAAGTAGAATCGAAGTATTTTTTAGAATCTTTAAAAAATGTTTCCTTTTCCGTAAGGGTTTGAATTGCCTTTATTTGACTAATGGTCAATACATGTGATAATAAAATGATGACTAAAGAAATTAATGTTTCTGCCTTGTAACGCGAAGTTTATATTTCTGCCTTATAAGAAAATACTTACTTAAATTTACTTTGTGTACTTCATTAAGTATATTTTTAGTTTCACTTATCCGTATAAAAAATTTAGTATTATTTTCTATAAATCAATTTGCTTACCTTAGCACATTCATATTACACCCATTGTACCCCCCGTGTTCAACTCGCCCCAGTCTTCCCAACAGCCGCAAAGTCTGCACAGCACGACGCGAGAGTGAGAGTCGGCACTGGCAGTCAGAAAGAAAGAAAGAAAGAAAGAAAGAAAGAAAGAACGAAAGTAAGTGGGGAGGATCGAGGCGAGATTGCAAATTGCATCGCGACGAGAGGATGAGAGCGTGCGCGAGCTCGCTCTTCCGCGTGATGATGATGATCGTGAGCGTCGTCATTTTCTCACATACGTACACACCGCGAACGAGATATTAGATAAGAGGAGGACGACGACGGAAAACGCGGAAGAGACGCACGTGTGCACGCATGTACGTCCGTGTGTGTACGGCGACGTTATATGGAAGTCGAAAGTTTTTTGCGACCGCGATTGGAATTGTACACGTGTGTACGTATTATACCCGTGCATCATGCTGCGGAACGCATCTCGCGTGGATTTTACTTTTGCAGTCGAGCAGTAATTTCCTGGATAGAGAGAGGATCGGTTGAGCAACGGTTCGCGCGAGGTTCAGATTGATGGGGATTCGATTGTAATAAAATTAATTGGTCTGTGTTGTTGAAGCTGCTGCCGGAGATCGAATTGTGTATGCGATTTGTGTTGGAAACGAGGGATTACTTACCAAGGAAAATGCGTTCAATATAGTTTCAAATTCGATTTGGTCGTTTCACTTTCTCGTTTCTAAGTTTGTTTCCGCTTCTGTTAGGCTATTTTTGAATTATTTTTACTATCTTTTTAGCACTGCGAAATAGACTTTAAAAGTTCGGAGTGTGCGCAAAAAATATTATGGAAATCTTGTTCAATATATGCAAATCGTTTTTATTAAATCTATTTATGAATTTTAAGATAAATTAAGATTGCTGTTTTGGCACTTTTTCACATTTTACAATAAATATTTTTATAAAAAGTTCGGCTTTTTATCCTTTCTTTAGGTTATTAGACAGTACGAAACTTCTACCTTTATATTCTCATTTTTATATATGATTTGCATTGTTTGACAAGTAATATTTATATATTTGAGTGGTTCCATGCCAAGTGAGCATGTAGAGCAATAAAAATGTCTGAAACTCTACAAAAATGTTAGTATATGTATCAAGAGTATGTAAAAAAAATTTAGACCCCAAGGTGTTATATGTCAAGGGCAAGTAAAGGTTGAAAAATGCTTGTTTTTTAATATTTTGAGATTGTGCTAACATTGTTTGATTTTTAACTCAAAAACGAGGGGCGAGGGAGAAAAAACATTTATTGTTCAAAATAAGTTAAGAAATCTAAAAAATTAATTAGACCCTATTGTGATATTTTGTGATATCATGCATTGGGATATATTTATATATTAAGATTCTAGAGAAACGTTTCAATTTTTTTCAAAATAAAAAAACGTTCAAAATATAATTATTCATATTTCCCTTAATTTTAGACTAGTTAGATTATGGTCTGAAGCTTAATATAATTTTTGCAGAATTTTTAAATAGTTCACTTTTTTTGGTATTTCCATTGTGTGACTGAAATAAAAAGTCACCATTTAATAGCTATGCAGGAATTATATTTAGCATGAGACCATTTTGCACAAGGTTTAGAATGAAAGTTAACATGAAATACTAAATTTTAAGATTTTTTGCTTTGAGAAAGCAAAGAGAAGGTGATGGCGCTCAGCTAGAATTTGACTATTACTATATATCACAATACATGGGTTTATAAAGAACAAATCCAGAAAAAGTGCACTATTTAAAAATTCTGCAAAAATTATATTAAGCTTGAGACCATAATCTAACTAGTCTAGAATTAAAGGAAATATGAAAAACTAAATTTTGAGATTTTTTAGTCTAAAAAAATTGTGGCGTTTTTCTAGAATCTTAATATCACAATATATCAGAATGTACCAGATCACAAAATATCACAATAGGGTCTAATACATTTTTTTTAGATTTCTTACCTTATTTTAACAATAAATGTTCTTACACTTTTTTCTCAAAAATCCTTAGTTTTTGAGTTAAAAATCATACATTGTCGGTATAATCTCAAAATATTAAAAAAAACGCATTTTTCAACCTTTAATTGCCCTGTACCTATAGCACCTTAGGGTTTGAAATTTTTTTCACATACTCTGGGTACTCATACCAACATTTTTGTAAAGTTTCAGACATTTTTATTTTTGGTCATACTCACTTGACATTGAACCACCCATATATATTACAGTGTACTCTCAAAATCCAAGAGACAATTATCAAATTGTATTATATGAAATTTCCATAATGCGTGTAAAATGATGGGTAAAATTTCTGAGTAATTTTTTTTTCTCTGAATTTAATTCATATATTTTTTCAGAATTTTCTGCATTTCTTTCATAGATGATAGAATCGTTAATACAATCGTTGCGCTATTCGATCCAAGCATCCGCTTGGAGGGGATAAAAGGATCGACTGAAGCGCCAATAAAGGCGAAAAAAATCCGGAGTTAGTTGAAATTTCGTCCAATAATATGCGGGCTTGGGCATAACAAGAAACGATCGAAGCACCATAGTGGTGAAAAAGTGTCGTAACTCATGGAAAATATATGAAACTTTCAGGCGCCACCAGCTACGTTCGGAGCGAATAATATGCAGTATAATAATTAAAAGTAAGTATAATTCAATAAAAAATTATTGTTATTTTAATCACAAGTGAGGCTTATATGTTTGCATAGTCGTACAAAACTTTATTTTCTTAAATATAATTCATTTATATATCTTTTTCGCTTTATACTTTTAGAATTTTTCCTTGGAGCATTGATTTTAGATTAATTTTTTTATATATGCAAAACAGCTTTATTTTTTAAATATGTTAATTAAAAATAGACTAATATTTTAATATAGTATTTTTCTACATTTATAAATAGAAAATTTAATCATAATCACTGAATTTATTTTACAGCATAAATTCCACAAAATATTCAATAGTTTAAGGGAAAGTATATCGATTTTCGGAAATTTTTTTCTTTTTTTTCTTTAATTTTTTAAACAGTTCTACATGATGGTAAGTACTTACAATATGTATTTTTAGGACTCATTCAAGTTCGTATTCACGTCATACCTTATTTTCAAATGGAACAAAAGAGAAAAAGTACATAAGAAAGAAAGTGAGAAATGGGGAACTATCCGGACAAAAGGGGACTATGCCTAGGGTGAACATTAATTTTACATTATACGTTGCAAGCTCAAATGCTAATAATTAAAGATACATACTTTTTAAATTTTTGAAATCTTTTTAAAACAATTTATTTTAGAAAAACGAAAATTCTTACATTTGTTATTACTAATTTTTAAAATACATTTTACGAAAAACTAATTTGAAACTTCACAATAGTTCCTGCGCATCAATTTTTAATGCATCGCTCAGAAAATTTTCTACACGTCTATTTTGACATATTTTGAACAAAACTAAAGAGAAATATTTCACTAAAACAACTAAAGGGTTAATTTATAACATTTATAACTAAAATTTGAGCTAATTTATTGCAAAAACTATTTAATAAATCTTAAACATTAGTAATAATAAATATAAATTGAAGAAAACAATTTTCTTCTCTGTACATTTTTCAATACTGTTATATGACATATTATAACAGTATTGAAAAATGTACAGAGAAGAAAATTGTTTGATTGATTGTCGAATTTTTTTTTCATATTTAAAGTGTTGTAACAATTGTAATAAAATTTGTTAATATCATAAAGCTAATTTTCTTAAATCTAGGATATTTCTTTCTGTTTTATGTATATATCTTATATAATTAACTGCCTTGACCATCATTTATAGCTATTAAACCAATGATAAAACACAAATTTTATAAAATCTTCCTGCGCAACAATTTTTTCCATTTCGCAAAAAATTGTTGCGCAGGAAGATTTTATAAAATTTGTGTTTTATCATTGGTTTAATAGCTATAAATGACGGTCAAGGCAGTTAATTATATTAGGTATATACATAAAACAGAAAGAAATATCCTAAATTTAAGAAAATTAGCTTTATGATATTAACAAATTTTATTACAATTGTTACAATACTTTAAATATGAAAAAAAAAATTGAAAATTGAAACCCTTATACATAATTTTGGACTGTACCGCTGCAATCAATACTTGCATGAATTTTAAATTCAATTTTATTCAATAATATACTTAAAAATAATAAACTTCCCAAGACAGTTTTTTCTTAATGCCTTTAATTATTTATTTATTGATAGTAACATTTTAGATCACTATTTGAATCGATGTCAAGTGACATTATCAACACGAGCGTCGAACACCGCAAAGCCAGCACGACTGTGGCGACTGTACTAAACAGTAGGGCTGTGAAGCCTAGCAGCAGTCCGTTAAATACCTAGAGTCGTTATAGTGTCGCTGGCTTTGCGGTGTTGGACTTTCGTGTTGATGAAGTCACGTGACATCCATTCATAAAGCGATCTAAAATTTTACTGTTTTCAATGCGTTATAAATAAATAAATACGGCATAAAGAAATAAAACATTCAACTACGTTTTACTTTTTTTTGGTACTTTATCGATTACAAGTTATTTATAATTTTTATTCTTTATAATTACTCTTGAAATATTTAGGAATATACGGGGTAAAGTCTCATGCCAATTATCTCTGTTATTAGTTTCCTTTACATGAATAGAAGCATTATATTAATCTGACGACTTTGCATCAACTGCGTCAACTCTCTCAAAATCTCTTCTATTCTCCTTTGATAATTTCTGTCTAGTGTGCAAACGCGCCGCACAAAATCCTTGCGACTCAGGTACATGTAATCCCGAAGCTTCTCGACATTTCCCGTGAACTCCTCCTTCAGCTTCTTGTTTAGCAAGGCAAGCGGAAAAACCAACGCAGCCGACACCAGGCCAAAAATCCTCTTCTCTTGCACATCGTCAATGAGTTCCTGCAAACTGATCATTCGGCCTCCATAATCGTGCATCTGCAAGTTTTCATTCAACACCTCTTGGTACACCTGGATCAACGGATTCTCCAATCTTCGTCTCGTATCTTGGTTGGCATTGAGGTATAGGAACTGGACGAGATCCATGGCGTAGAACCTGTATGCAACCATCTGAAAGTCCACGAGTCTGCAGCTGATGATAGCTCCATCTTCTTCGTCCCTGAACAACATGTTGTTAAACCAAATGTCGCCGTGGGACAAGACGTTCCTCTCGCCCTTGACAGGGTGAATATTTTTAAAGGTGAATTCGTAAGCTGTAGAGACATCTTTAGGATTCAGGCCAAGATCACGAGCTACCGCCTTCACAGCTTCCATTCCTGCCAATAACCACTTAACGTTAAAGTCCTCGTTTCTCATGAATTTTTCACCGAAGAATCCTGGGTACACTTCGTTCAGAGGCTTTTGCAGTTTTTCCTCCAGCAACATTGACGTGGCGTGAAAGCGAGCCAAACTGGCAACTGCCGATATCAGCTGGGGATCCGTCAATTGGTCACCTGAGAGTTTGAATCCTTCTGAACTCAAATCCTCCATGACCAACAGATTGTTATTAGCCAGGTAGCACTTGGCTGCCCAGGATTCGCCCTCGAAGTTCTTAAGTAGTCGTGGTACAGCGTCACGAAGGAACTTCAACTCCTCATCAAAGACCAGTTTTTGGAAGGCATTGGAAGGCGAAATGCGTCGTTTGACGAAGAAGGTCATGATCTTCTTCTGCTTGGATTTCGGTTCGTCGTGGTCCAGCGCTTCAACGATCAGCTGATCGTGAATGCTCATGTAACCAAACGGCTCTTCAGAGAAGGGCTTCGTGTAAAAATCGAGGATTTCCACGCTCCTCAAGGGGAAAAACTTGTTACAGATGGTAGCGACATCGTGAAGACTGGCGCTACTGCGTCTCGAGTTGAAAGTTTCACTGCTCTGGAACATTATGCGAGATTGGAGAAATTGCGGTCTATGCAACTTTATTGCATTCACACTTGATTGACTGGTAGACTACAGAAAAAAGAGAAACACGATGAAACAATGAAGACAACATTTATTTATAAGGGTTGGTAGTTCAATGTTAACAAAAATTTTCTGAATTAACTTTTAACATTTTATTGATGCATAATTTGATACTTATGCAAGAAATTGATGTGCAAAAATTTAGTTATTTTGTACTGTAAAATATGACTATGTGTGTTTAAATATTTCATATAACTACATTCGTATACTGACGATAGCAATTCGTACATTTTTTTACGTCCGGTTCATCGGCGACTTGTGCGTAAAATCGCTTTTACGCACTCTTCGCGGTGACTCGTGCGTGAAGTTAATTTTACGCCCTTGTTGCTTAATATACTATTAATACACTACCAGATCTCATATATTTCTTAAAATTAATTATAGATGACAAACATTTAAAGCAATTGCGTTAGAACGAAAAAATTAGGTATAATAAAAATCGATTTAATAAACATAATTTTAAAAATGTTTCTTGTGTTTAATTTACAATATGATATATATACTTATTCTGCTCAACCAGCCTGTTTCTGCATGAATTCCATCAACTCTCTCACACTTTCCTCGATCCTGCTACGATAACTCTCGTCCAGTCTCATAGCTCGCAGCACAAATTCCTTCCGACTAACGTGCGAATAAGTATCCAGCTTCTCAACGTCCTTCGTATACTCCCTTGCCAATTCCTTATTTAACAG
Organism: Gastracanthus pulcherrimus; assembly: GCA_949152435.1. Taxonomy (NCBI): domain Eukaryota; kingdom Metazoa; phylum Arthropoda; class Insecta; order Hymenoptera; family Pteromalidae; genus Gastracanthus; species Gastracanthus pulcherrimus. Next base: position 9,502,898 of record OX424575.1, read on the forward strand.
TGCAATGGGAAAACACTGAGCGGCGGTCACGAGACCGCAGATCCTTTTTTCCTCGACATCCTGTAACACCTCCTCTAAACCGATAAACCTGTCATTGTCCAAACCATGAATTCGAAGAGTCTCCACCAAAACCGAATGATACAGTTTGATCAATTCCTTCTCCAGCTTTCGCCTCACTTCCATAGAGCAATTAAAATGAAAGAACTCGACGAGGTCCACGGCGTAGGAGGTGTAACCCACCATCTGAAAGTCCAAAATTCTACAACTGCTGATTGTCTCGTCCTCCTCGTACTTGAACATTAGATTGTTGGACCAGAGATCGCAATGGCATAGTACATTCATCCGACTCTCCACCGGCTTGATCCTTTCCCGCATCAAATTGTAGGCGGTCGAAGTGTGTTTGGACTCCAAGCCAAGATTTCTAGCAACGGCCTCGACGACTTCAATGCCAGCCAGCATCCACTTCCAGGCAAAACCTTCATCATCGTTCAGATACACCTTTGTTCTAAAGAAGCCCGGGTATACGTCCCTTAGAGGCGTTTGTAACTTTTCTTCCAGCAAAATCGACGATGCATGAAAACGCGCTAAACAGGCCACCGCCGATCGTAGTTCGCCAGTCTGTAGCTGTCTACTAGTGAGCTTGTACCCCTGCGTCGTCAGATTCTCCAGGATTATCAAGTCGTCCTTGACCAGATGACACTTGGCTGCCCACGGTTCACCGTTAAAGTTCTCGAGTAACCGTGGTACCACGTCACCGTAGAACTTGGATTCATCGAGGAATGTCAATCGGTCGAAGGAGTTACCGGTTGGCGCTTCTGACTTCACGAAAAACGTAAGTGTCCGAGTTTTCTTCTTCGTTAAATCCTCACGCACCTCGACGCTAAGCAGCTCGTGAATGCCCAGATAGCCGATCGTCTCCGCGGAGAAGGGCCTCAGTTGGAAGTCAACGACCTCCGCGCGATCTTTCGACGGGAATAAGTCACCGATCAATGCGCTGACCTCCTGCACGGTAAGCCGATTGTGGCTACTGCAGCTGCTGCTGTTCGTGCGCAACATTGAGTGGGAATGGCAGCCACGAGTAGCCGTGTGTTACTGTAGGATTACTTACAGAAATGAGGTGCGTTTCACAGTGCAGTGAGTCGTGTGTAAAAATACACATGCGCGCTATAAGCTGTATATACGGAAGATAAGATACGTGTTGATTGTTTGTTTAATTGGTTATGTCTCGGAGCAACACTTTTGTGATCAAGCATGTATTGTCGTGTAGGCATGCCGCTGTGACCAAGCCTGGAGAGTTTCATTCATTGTGTGCATGCCCGTGCTGCATAATTATACGTGGGTGATTCCACGGCAAAAAATTGAGCAAGTGAAGAATTTAAAAACTAAGAAACTTTAAGAAAATGATGTATTTGACACTCAAAATAAATAAAAAAAATTTCGAACTCCTACCTGTATTGGTTCAGGATTTATGACAAACTGAAAAACATGATTATTTTAATTTTTACATTTTTCTCAAAATGTATGTATTTTTATTTCGAGAACAATCAAAGATCAAGTACTTTAGTCTGTGTGTTTTGGAAAGAGAATTTGTTGCAGAATATGATTAGTATTGTTTGCGACCCCAAATTTGATGATTTTGATTGGTCTAAATTTCTGCACAGACACTGATAAAATTTTAAGGTGAGCGCCTCAAGCAATTTTATCTAAAAAAATTTCAATGGTAGTTTTAGATGTATATTTTAAGATAAAAATCAGTTTAAAAAAAATTAAAAACTAATTGGCTTATTTTATCAGAAACAGATTTACATGTTAAATCCCATAAGAGCCTGAATTTGGTAAAATATGCAATTTCTTTCATTTTTTTCTCGTAACTGAGTTATCATACCTGAGTACCATTTTAAATCTTGTTTGATAATAAAATACACATTTAAAACTATCATTGAAATTTTTTTAGATAAAATTACTTGAGGCGCTTAGTTTAAAATTTTATTGGTGTCTGGGTGGGCAGAAATTTAGACAAATCAAAATCATCAACCTTGGTAATGCAAAAAATACTATCATATTCTGCATCAAATTCTCTTTCCAAAACATACAGGCTAAAGTACTTTATATTTTATAGTTCTCGAGTTAAAAATAAATACATTTTGAGAAAAATGAAAAGAATGAAAATAATCATGTTTCTCAGTTTGGCATAATATGGACTGGACGTCGACAGAGCCCGGGAAAAGGGTTTATTGGAAAAGTCGTATACTAAGTCTACTTTTTGTTGATTCCTGTATGTACAATTTTCCGTAGACTCCGAATTTGTAATGGCATAAATTCTGAAAAGTTGGGGAAAAAAATTATAAGCCAATTAAAAAATGACGTTTGTTTCAGTTTTCTTAAAATAACTATCCCGGATGAAGTCGTAGAGAACAATATTTCATACAAAATTTTTACCCCAAATCGACTTGAAAGGAAAAAAGTGTTTCTTTATATATATGTGAATAATTGCCCAAAATATATGTACCTAACTCTGGGAAAGAAATCCTTTTATATACTAGAAAAAGTACTCGTGACCCGATTACCGACGGTATATATTTTCAATAGTTATGTGAGTTTTAAATAACTGCAAAGTTTTTACATATAGCTAAAGTGTCTAATTATTATATGCAACGAGAAAAACTCAATTGTTTTTAAAATTTGACTTTTTTGGCATGTTTTAAAATTTTGTATGCCCATCTGAACAAAAATGGCCACTTTTTTCTCTGAAAAGCGAGACCAAAATTACACTTTTTGCCCGCAAAAAAGATTAGCGGGAAAAAGTCACTTCACTAGAAACTAATCCCAATTCCTTTATTTCATCAAGTTCTACCAATAACCCCGATTTTCGATTGTCTTTTAACAGTCCATTAGTCCCGCTTTCCATGTCAAAAAGTGGCCATAGTTGAGATGGGCATAAAGTACTATATGTAACTCGTGAAAACAGTCGATTTTTCCCTCGGGTGATAATGCCCGAGCTTCGCTTCGCTCGCTCGGGCAGTAAACTCATCCGCGGGAAAAATATTAGACTTTTTGCCCTTGTTACATAATGTACTATTTCACTTTCAAATTTCCAAAAAGTGGCTGTATTTTGGAGATTTTAGACTTTTCGAAATCTTAACTTCCCACATCGAAAGTTCTTGAAAAAACCTTTAACTTAAGATCTGGCAGGCTTTTGTACGATTAATGGTTCCTGAGATAATAAGCTTCAAAGTTGTAAAGCCCGAGCGCAACTTTAGAGTCGTCGATTTAATTCGCCGTGGTAAAGGTAGTAATAGCGCTAAAAGCAATGTTAAATTCCCATAAGGTGTAGAAAATTGAAAGTACAATAATGATGGTATCATACATAGCACAGATAGGAAAAATGAATATTTTATTAAGTTGTACAATATCTTGAGATATTTCTAACAAATTATAATATGTAGAATATTTACGTAACTACTAAAAAGAGTTTTTAATATAAATATATTACCTAAATACTTTAAATATCCCAAAAAGCAATAAAATTATTATTTCTTCTAACCTCGCTATGCACTGCACCATCATTGTTGTAGTTACAACTTTTATCACCTTATGGAAATTTAACATTGCATTTGGCGCTAGTGCTACCCTCGCGGTAGAAGCGCGGTAGAAGGTGATTACAATTCGTGTGCGTCGTGCCGCTGCTGGCTCGCCGTTGTATTACCGCTACCGTTCCCCGCGCACTCGGGTGGTAACTATACGCACTCTTTACTTTATCGGGCTTATTTTAAAGTGTTATCATGTTGACCAATAATTATGCAAAATAACATATAAGTTCTACTCGAAACAAATTTAACGAACGCTTTTTAATCGAGCAAATAGAGCAAACACTTTGACGGTAAATAGCTGTCAACTTTGAAGTTTATTCTCTCAGGAATTACATTAATCATACAAAAACATGCTAGGTCTTAAACTAAAGGTTTTTTCAAGAACTTTCGAAGCGAGAAATTAAGATTTCGAAATTCGATTAACGTTCGTCCTGGTTGCAGCTCTTGCCTTGGCAGCTCTCGACATCCTTTCGACATTCGTTCGCCTTCGGTAATATTTTTCTCTACTACTGCATCTGGCGAAGTTATTTTAAGAAAAGTGATAAAAACGTCCTTTTTCAATTTTAATTTGCTTATAACTTTTTTGCTACAACTTTTGAGAACTTTTGCAATAATAAATTCAGATTCTACGGGAAATTTTACATAAGAATCACCAAACAAGTAGACTTAGTATACGACTTTTCCACTCCAAACTCTCTGCCGACTGGACTATAAATCCTGAACCAATACAGATAGGGGTTTGAATTTTTTTTACATATTTTGGGTATGAAATACACCATTTTCTTAAAGTTTCATAGTTTTAAAATGTTTCACTTGCTCACTTGACGGGGAATCACTCATATACATAAATGGTATTTAGCAATATGGTTGGGGGCATTCATCTTTATCGTAAGGCATCCAAATATTTTTCTGCATTCTTAAAACCAATATAAAGCAATTGTCTACATCAGTTTTATTAATTCAATTGGTTTCTTATTTAAGAGTAAGAACTAATTTTTCTTTAAATAAATAATAAAAATGAGCGTGTTTTTAAAGTAAACAGAGTTATAATTATTAAGAATAAAAAAATTTTAAAAGAAGATTGAATAATATTTTTGAAACATCTTGAATAGATACTATGCACAGTTTCAAAATAATTCGATATAATCTAATGCACATGGATCAACTCAGATGGCATAAATAATCCGAATAAATTCTAAAAAAGTTCACGATTATGGCTTCTTAAAATATATTCTGTTACTAGACTACCAAATGAAAAAATTCAAAAGAGCTAAAAATCAGTCCTCAAACTGTTATTTCCTGATTTCGATTATATCTTAAATAGTCCTTTATTCTGGCAAAAATCACCAGTTTTTTCCTTAGTGTATATTATATGCCAATAATGCTAGTCTTCGGGGGAAACTCATGAAAAGAGCTACTATTCATGGTAAACTATGAAAAGTGTTAGTCTTCGAGGTAAGTTTTCTGAATGTATAAGTGCTAATCTTCTCAAGGGTTGTCAATTTAAACTTCGTTACAAGATTTAAATGTTAATACACTTAGATTCTAAAAAAGTAAAAAAGTATCCGTATTATCAACTTTCAAGCCCTACAATAAAATATTATTCATAAATTAGGACTTAATAATCACGCTATGGGGTGTTCTGGTGTTTATGTGCGTGTGCGTATATGGAGGCAATTTAAGTATTTTAGTACAAATACATTTGAAAGAGATTAAAAACGCTTATCTTTTCCAACTCGAATGTTTGAATTATGTATTTGCGATCTATTTTATGTGTAACTTTTTAAATAAACTAAATTGTTCCGATACACACACACGCACACACACGCATACACACGCACACGCACATGCTCACACACACGCACGGACACACATACACACACACACAGACTCACATAGACACTCACACAGACACACGCCCTCTTCGTCCTTCAACATCATCCTCCGGCCCTTCACAGGCTTGATTTCCTTCAGCAACGATTTGTAAGCAACACAAGTCCAAGATCTCGAGCAACGTCTCGACGACCTCTATTCCGGCTTGCAGCCATATCCAAGCAAAACCACCATCGTCATTTACAAACACTTTTTGTTTTGAAGAGACCCGGATAAACGTCGCTTAGAGGCTTCTGTAATTTCTCCTCTAGTAACATCGACGAGGCGTGAAAATGGTCCATACAGATCACGGCAGATCGTAGTTGGCCAGCCTACACGGAGAGCAGAGATGTATTAAAAATTACTTAAGGTTTTTTTAGCTTCTATTACTCGATGTTCTTTATTTAGAATAATGAAACATGATCTTTTCGAGTATATTAATTTTTTATTTGCCAACGTTTCGGGAGCTTATATCCTCCCCTTTTCAAGGCTTCTGAAAATATTTACATATAATATAAGATTATTGTGGTTGAAAGTTTGAAACGGTATTTATGTTTTATTTTATTTTTGACTAATAACTTACGTGAAAACCCTAGACCAATTTTCTAAATAAACCGTAGTCTGTATATTATTAGAAGAATTTATTGAAAAACTTTGTAGAAATAAAGACCCACCTAGTCGAGCCCCACACCTCTTTTATTCCCAGGTGAGCAAAGGGGGGCGGCGGGAAGATGTTACAACCGCAATGCTCCCTTATGCTACCCAAGAATCGGATTGACTTGGCTGTCGAATTTCGTCGAATTTATATTGCACGAGAGATAAAGGAGTATATGCCTGTGTGTATGTATGTGTATGTGTATGTTTATGTAAAACGGTTGTGGTTGCTAAGGGGTGCTAGTATTTGTCAGAAAGTGATGCCAGAATCGTATACCGTTACGGACCCAGTTCCTGATCAGGACCCAATTCCTGATCATTTTCTTACATAAAATATTACTTTAAACTTGTTGCTGCAAAAACTTTTTTGAAGATTGCAGATATAACTATCTACTATTTAGATGTTCCTGTTCAAACTCTAAAAAGTTTAATTGTAATTGGCTTTTATGGAAATAATAGATGATCAGGAATTGCTCTTAGCTGATCAGGAACTGGGTCCGTGACGGTATTATATGTAAATATTTTCAGAAGCCTTGAAAAGGGGAGGATATAAACTCCCGAAACGTTGTCAAATAAAAAACTAATATACTCGAAAAGATCATGTTTCATTATTCTAAATTAAAAATTACTATTTACATTACTACTTAATGAAAATTGCTATTTTATGAAGGAATGGTGAGATTTACTTGCATTCTAATGCTTTTTACTGTATTTTGTAGCAGTTATTGTTAAACGTATATGATATTCTGCAATTAAAGCATATGGAATTCTACTATCTACTATAGTAAAAACTGTCATTTATAGAATTTACAAAAAAAGTGTAGTAATTTGTGCTGAATATTATAACAAAGAAGTACTTGAAATTATAATAATTATTGTTATATTTTCCGAATACCATATTTTTTAAGTAAATTTTACGTACTTACGTATTAAATTCTCGTAAATATTTGAGTAAACTGTCTCGACTCAAAAAAGCTAACCTCTAAAACTTATACGTAATCTTTTGTAACTGACCACGATACTTTTAATTCGATGATACAAGACATTTTTTATTATATCAATACATGTAAGTTAATTAGAACTGCAATAATGAATAAGTATATCATTATTTAATTAATGTTGACAAGATAAGCGTAAACGAAAACAAAGTCTAGTGTAACTTATAACGATGATTCGAAGTATAGTAAACAAAGATGGCGTAGTAGGTAGAGCGTCCGCGTCAGGAGCTGAGGGTTGCCGGTTCAAATCTTCACGAGCTCAGTTTTTTCAGTAAAAATAATTTTATTTAAAATTAAAATGTATAAATATAAAAAATATAATATCGAGAATAAATAACAATCAGGGAAACATTAAATTGAAAAAAAAATTTATAAATATGAATTTTAAAATTACTATTCAATATTTTAGAAAATTGCTATATTAAATAGTAAAAATTGATAAAATACAAGTATGTCCAAACATTACAATAGACAATAGTAAAAATTAATTCTTATATTAATAAGAATTATATAACATCGTTTCTCTGCGTGTGCTGCAACCGGTGACCATGAACCCTCGCGTCCTCAACTCTTCCAGAACTATCAGATCCTCCTTGATCAGGTGACACCTGGCTGCTCAGGGCTCATCCTTGTAATCCTGAAGCAATTTCGGAACCACGTCGCCGAAGAACTTGACCTCCTCGTGGAATGCCATTCTATCGAAGTCGTTGCAATTTGGCGCCACTGACTTCACGAAGAACGTGATGGTGCGCGTCTTCTGCTGTGTCGAATCATCGTGCGCCTCGATGCTCAGCATCTCATGAACGTCGAGATGGTCGAGCTTCTCCGCGTAGAAGGGCTTTAGCTGGTAGTCAACGACCTCAGCGCGATCTTTAGACGGGAAGAATTCGCTGATCAAAGCGATAACCTCAAGCGCGGTTAGCCGACCGCGGCTGCTGCCGTCGCTGCTGCTGCTTGGTATGCGCGACGTTGAGCGGGAGTGGCAACCTGCACGCGTATAGCCGCGTGTTGTATTATAGAGTTAGAGAGAGATAGATAGATAGATATAGATATTTATTTATTTGCATGAATATACAAAAGAATATGTACATTAAAATTAATTTACATAGTTATACTAAATGTCATAATAATTTTCATTTCGTTTCGACATTATATTATAATAATATCACATCAATTTGTTTTGTAAAAGCATAAGGTAAAAGCACCAGTACCTGGACAAATCAAAAATTGGGACCTATAGTGGGACACGGACGAAAAATGACTGTTTTCATAAAAAATACAGTCATAAATCGTTATAGTAAAATTTTGTATCTATTGTGTAGAGTATCAACTATTCAAATAAACATGAATTATTCCAACTCTGCGGCAGAAATTATATTCAAAGCTTTTACTAAAAATGTGTTCTGAGCAGGATCCTAGAGTAACGATGGGCGCTACTGAATCGTGCAGATTTGACTTAATCCCGAGGATTGAGTTTTGCATTCAAAAGAAATATTTTAGTCTACCAGATCAAGTTAATGTTTTTATCAATAGATGACACGCTCACGAATACGATTAAAGTTGTATTTAGTGAAAACAATAATTATTTTCTGTACAATTAGGTGTCCTAGTTCTGGTTCCATAGTTTTGCGAGGGAGCAGTAGTGGGACACTCAAAATATACAAATTATAATTAGATTCAGTGACTGAAAACTACTTTAGAGCTTACTAAACAAGATATTAAATAACAATCAGTAATGTCAACTGGAATGAATTTCGGAAATAGTGGATTTTGGAAATCTATAACTTTTGCTTGGGAGGTGTAATCCTATAACCTCAAAAAGTGGGGTTACAGGTCTCTGTTTATCAATTATTGTGATTTTTAATTTGCCGATTCTTACCAAACTACAAAAGCATGTAAATCAATTAGTATTATCGAATAAATTGAGAAAATGAGCTTATTTCTATTTGTTTGCAGAACGGTAACGAATAAAGCTACTTAATAACTGTCCCAGTATTGGTGCCAATTGCTTGTCCCAGTACTGGGTCAACTCGAAACATCGTGTCCCACTACTGCAGCCAGGAACTATTTTATTAAAACCACTATTTATTCGCATAGAAAAGGTTTAAAAAAAACATTTTTTTTTCAATCGATAGGAAATCTCCCGGGCTACACGATAATACTAATATATTTTTTAAATTTTGCTATCAGATTTCAGAATTTAAGTCTTTCTAAACGGGCATCCCAAAAGTGTCCCAGTATTGGTGCTTTTACCTTAGTAGTTCGTAAAATAAAAGAGAGAGAGGGAAAGAAAGAGAGGAGAGAGAGAGAGAGAGAGAGAGAGAGAGAGAGAGAGATTCGTTGCGGTGTATATAGTGTATAGGACGAGTCGCGTGCAGCAGTCTTGTTTGCAAAAATCTTCCGTGATGGTGGCTAAGAGGTTGTAGCAGTGCTCGCAGTTACAGACGGAAGATAAAATGCACTTTATAAAATAATTGATAATTACTTACAAATCATTTGTTAGACAATTATCCAAGTGTCGTAAAACAGTTCGGAGGTAGTAATAGAAATGGCTCGTGGGAAAACGTATTTATACATCTACAGTATTTTAAAGCATGTCTAAAATTATGTTTAATACTTAGACTGCGTTAGATAGTATTACTATGGACATCTAAAATATAAGAAGAGAAACCGCACTTATTGATGATACTGAGAGCAGTTTAATATAACAACCATTAACGTTAGAACGTTAATAAATGCTTGAAATGGTACTTCAAAAAACGACTACTATTCTTAGATATAAATAAATGTATAACTCTTTACTGACTTTCACAATTATGACTTCACTCTTGTGTATAAAGAAATAAAATAATTTTGATCAGTATATGCAATTAATCGAGTTTCTGGTATTCGATGTCTATTAGCTCATTGCGATTTCTTTTCAGCAATTATTCTTGTATGAAATGCGATCATTAAAATAGTCTTACAATCAAAATTTAGATACAAATTTTCCGCAAAAACTAAACTATAAACACGTATAACTATAACTATATATCTTTAAACTATTGTTCCCTTACAATTAAAAAAATCGTATTTTTCGTCCATCATTGCTCGCTCGGAACAAAAATATTGATGTAATTAGATATATATGACGAGCTCGTGTGGAAAACTTTCGAACTCATTTCGTTCATCAATCTCGCTGATGAGAGAAGAGCCGCCCGCGGAGAAACCATCGATCATGACACACTCCGTCCGATCCTCGACTGTAATGAAATGACCTCGTGCGCTTCTCTTCCAGTGCATCGTATGAAGATACTATGCGCGCATCCAAATAAAATCGCAATTTCTCTATCTGTCTGTCTGTCTCCGATTGTTTTATTGCGATCTCTCAATGCCATCATTTGAATCGTAGAAATGGTTTTCTACCTCGTCGGGTAATCGTTATTTCATTGGCGTTACAGAGTTGTAATCGGTTTTTGGCTTTCTCGTGTACTTTTTACACGCGCTAAATATCGATATTGAGCTTGATTTGTAACTGCTAGTCCTGTAAAAATACGAAGAGAAGACTATGTAACTATATTTCTATGTAAATAGAAGTCTTAAAAAATTACCCGAATGATTGTGTACTCGAAATCCAGTAAAATCTATAGCAATGACATTGATTGTATTGCGAAATGCTTTAAATTACGGATAATCGCAGCCCTAGTTTAAATTTAATAAATTCAATGGTCTCGAAAGGTGTTGGTTATTTATGAATGAATACTTACTAAGGAGTTTTTAGATTCTATGATGACAAAAATGCAAACATAAATATCAAAATCTGTTCTAATTTGTGTGCAATTATTTGTATATAAATTGCATAAGTTTTTCTAGTTCTGATGCGCTATATTCAATTAGTTATGTGAAATTTGAAAGTTTTATTAGCATTCGTTATATCAAATTGAACAAAAAGTTTAAAATTTGATTTAATCAGTTTATCACAAAAAAAATTAACTAAAATATTCCTTTCCGTAGTGTAAATTATATATTACTGATTATATATTCTGTATTATTGTTCACTGCTACCAAAAAATATTCATCCTATATAGTCTTTTAAAAATAACTAGTCGTTGTACAGAAAGAAGATTTAATGTTTTATTTTTTTGGAACAATAAATAATTAGGTAGATGGTTGGAATAACGATATAAGTCGAGTTATATAAAATAAATCAGCAGATGAATATACACATTATTCCTTAATTTTATTAAAAAAGAATATTATTTACGTATAAAACTGAATAGGATATTTGGAAAAACAGTATAACTCAAAAAAAGATAAAATAAGATTTTCTAATGTTTCTTATGGAGGCAATTTCTTCTATCTAAAAAGCATTTTTTATGCATTATCGATTACTAAAAACCTTGCCATGATTGCACTAGCTTTAATTTCATCTTTGTTTCATAAAATAAATATTAATCTGAGCCAAAGTTATTAACATAGAATGTGATGAAAATTACACAAAAAATCAATGTATTTAAAAGAGATAAAATCCTTGAATTTAGCTGCATTTTCCTCACGTTTTTTGAAAGTTAATAACTTTGTCCCAGATTAATATTTTTTTATGAAACAAAGTTAACATTAAAGCCCTTTTTTTGTCTACTTCTAGTTACGTATGAATCATTTTTTTTAGCATAAAAACTTGAAGAGCTATGATCAGAAGTAGAGGCACCATTTTTTACTACAAAATCGCACAATAGGGAACAAACATGATAAAAAAGATATGGCTAATTTTTTTTTCTACAATAGAAAATTATTAATAAATATATTAGACATGAGATTTTTCATGATTTTATGCATCTAAGTTTTAGTATAATTAATTAAAAAATTATTAATTTGAGTAGTTTTAAAATAATGCAGCACGCTTCTGATTGGGTATCCGCTTAAAATATATGTACACACACATATATATATATATATATATATATATATATATATATATATATATATATATATATATATATATATATATAGAGATATATATATACATGAATTCGGTAGGTCCGTGCTGCCATATTGCTTTTCTTAATCACTTGATCTCATACAGCGTTTAAATTCTTATTTGTTAAAAACAACTTTCAAAAAATTACTACCCATTTGAAATATGGACGTAAAAAATGTAGTTTTTTCACTTATGGTATAATATAACCTCAAATTTCATTTAAAAATTATTTAAAAAATCATGTCTGTTCTCTATTGAGATCAATTGGTTGATATCTCGAGAATAAGGGCTCATTAGAGAAAAGTAAAGGTGCTACACTTTATTTTTAGGTTTCAGAAAACAACTCTCAAAAGTTTCAGCAAATATCGTTTTCCAAATCTCCGACACTCTCCTAGTCAATATGTGAATTAGAATCTATCAGGTCGAGGTTAAAATACCGTTCCGACTAATAAATACTTATTTTTACATTTTTCGAGTACGTCCATTTTAATGGACGCGGGGTCTGAAAGGGTTAAGAAACTAAGAATACTGTTTTAACAAAGACTAATCGAAAAAATGATCGAAAGAATACAAAGAATAATAAAGCTGGAATCGTTAAAAATTCAGTAAAAACTACCACTAAACGACGTGCTAAAAGAAAAAAGACAAACAATAGTTCAATAAAAGCTAAAAGCATTGAGTCAGGAGTAGCTAAAAATGTTAAATCTACTAAAAAATGAAGTACTAATATATTAGACAAAAAATTAAAACAATTTAAAAATAATAGAAAGAAAATCTAAAAAGCCTTTCAATGTTTGTCATTATAATATAAAGTTATTACTCTTCGTTAGCACAGATTTCGTATGAATAATACCAGTAAAACATCATATAACAGACTTGATACATGGAAGAACGGTATAATTCGAAAAATTAATTTTTTATTTTTCAGCTCATATATTTAGTTTTTCTTACATTTTTCTCATTTTTTTCAAAACGACATTTTTCGAAGTATACCATTATTCCATTTATCCCCTCAATTATGATAGTAAATTTTCTAGTAAGATTCTTTATTTTCTGAGCATTTTTTCTAAAAATATGGTAACCTTTTTCACAGAAACATAACTCGTTCACACGCCTGCAGCACAGTAATCCTCGCACGTTTATTGTCTCGTGAGAGCGTGTATACGAGGGCATCAAAGTATAGAGCCGCGCGGATTTCCCCACGCTTCGCTGCAGCCGAGCCAAAAGACGATTATATAGCTAAGTTTGATTTACTGAAGTTTATCTTAATTTATGAACGTTTAAAAAAGAATTCAGTGCCATCATGGCATATCCGAATATGTCCACACTTTCTGTTTTTAAAGGTTTTATTTTCCATTTGAATACAAAAAGTAAAAAAAAAATAATTTTTATTAAAATAATTTTTTTTTATTATTTTGTATTATAAATCCATTCATTACGTTTTTACGTGTAAATTTAATAAATAGTAGATGTGGTCATTAATTTCTACCCTTTCCTTATTTTTATTTGGAAATATATTATGTAAGGATGCCAAAATCGCTAAAAATTGAACATTCAACAAAACAACTTTATTTATCCGGTTATGCTGGAGAACTACAGAATTTTTAATGGTGAATGAAAAAATTTGGTATGATATGATAAGTATTTCTGCTTTATAAATAATTATGCAATAAGTAGAAAAACTCTTGATAGGGTACAGGTAATACAAACAAATAAAAACAATGCAATTTCTGTCACGTCCATGGGTTGTATATAGGGTTGCATATGAAACTTTCCTTTTTATAACACGTGTATAAAAAAGACCATTTTCGGCGCCTATAATGTGGAGCGAAAATATAGTTTTCCGAGCGTCAGAAATGCAGTGGTGCGAAAATTAGTATTTTCGCTCCCCTTTTATTATTTCTACTCCATTTCCTTAATAAAGCTTCAAATTTTTAAGAACTTTGAAAAAATGTCAATCCACTTTGTAAACGACAAAATATGGTCTTCTTAATGCACTATTTATAAAAAATACGGTGAACAACAGGCGGCGAATGGGTTTTTTCAGACTCGGATGAGTATTGGAGCACTCGTGTTCCCGTAGGCGTCCGAGACTGCCACTCGTGGTCAAACATCATCCTAACTTAGAAAATCCCATTTTCGCCCCTATTTGTACAATGTACTATTGTATAGTCAATCTTAAATTTTATTTCTGATCTACAAAAAGGTGAACTGTAGTTTGCAGCAATAGATGTCATCATTAATTGTAAAATTTCTCAGTCGGGATCGTTATTAATCTCCACGCATGCAGCTGGAATCCATCAGACGTAATTTAATCTAGATGTATTTTTTCAAGTAGATTTCTTGTCAGATCAAAATGTATTTCCAGCTAAATTTGCTAAATAGTTCATAAAATAGTTTTTTCTGAAATATTCTTTTAACGCCGGAAACAAATTATAATGTTATGAAAATAATATGTTTCTATAAAATGTTATACAATTTTAAATTATATTCGGCTGATCTAGAGCAGGGCCCGAGATTGCCAATACCGACTTGAAAGTCTCTATGGCAAAACTTTCTGAAAAGTAGACGACTTCAAATACCTTGTCACGATACCCTGGTAGAAATCTTATCGTGGCGCCCACATTCGCTATATAGGCCTTTATAGGCAAACTAGATAGTACTAGACTGTACAAAACTCGATAAATCCACACAGATCTACATAGTTTTCTCAATAATAATATGTACGTATAAAATCTGTGAGGTTATATATTATTTATTGAACAGAACTTATATTGTAAAAATTAATGTTAAAAAGAGTTTAACATGCAAGTTTACAATTATAATAATAAGATCTATATTTCTATTCACACTATTTACATATAAAGGTAGTCAGAAAGCATATCTAACGTAAGAATGAAAATTTAGAAATAATGTTCCTTGCATTCATATGCACTGTTTTTCATAAAACAGTGATCACAAAATAATGTTATTGATTGATGTAGTTGTTTCTTGAAAAGTAATATATAAATAATAATAATATCATATGTACAAATATGTACTTTATGACATGCTTTATTTAAAAACTAGAATTTTAATTTCAGAATTGCAAATAATTTTGTATCCATATGTGAGTTCTTATAATACATAAACTGCTCATCCGTGACAACATTTTCAAAGACAAACAGAATAGTCGAACACATGTAGACGATAATTTTCTTTATAAGTAACAAATTACTATGTTTAACTGGCCATGGATGTCAAATTAAAGTGTTTGATTATAAATTAATCACAGTAGAAAATACAAAAATAGAACATACATATAATAACTCAAATACATTATTTTTTTTTAAAATAGAAAATGAATCGGTTGATAATAAATGTGTGTGAAAATAGTTTTCCTTACATAAACCATACAGGTTTTGAAACCAAGCCTGTATTTAGGATGGAACATAATCAAATGTAAGGAAATTAATGTTACATTAACAAAATAAATATATGCACGAATACTTCATATAGTTATTTGGATAATCAGATTATTTTCTTATTTTGATTGTTTAATATATGTGTGTAACATAATATTATTATTGAGTTCTTAAATACAAAAACTCGATGCATCTAAAATTTGATAACCTTACACTTTAGAGGTTATTTACATTTACTTACATTGGTAATAGGTGAACAATAGCATGTAAATACCTTAAAATCAAAATAATACATAATAATCATAATAGATTATGCTTATGTTTCTTAAAACATAACCTTGAAGTGGCTGTTATTGTCATAATTTTGCTTATCTAGTTTTATCGGGGTAAATAATATGGAAAACTAGTAGGGACGACCGTTACACGCCTTTATAGTAACTATCTAGTTTGCCTACATAGATCTACATAGCGCGAGATTATTCTACATAGATCTATAAAGCGGACGGGATAAATTTCTACCAGGGTAATAGACCACAAGAACGAAACTCATAAGGAAATCAAGAAGAGGCTGCATTCGGGAAATGCATGCCTATGTTCGGTAAATAACTTATTAAAATCACGAATATTATTGCGAAAGACTAAATTAGAAATATATAGAAAAATCATAATGCCAGTACTTCTATACGAATGCTTAATGTGGGCGCTAACCAAACAGGAAGAAAATAGGTTTAGAATATTTGAGAATATAGTCCTTAGAAAGATATTTGGGGGCAAAATAGATAAGATTACTAGATAATGGAGAATTTTACATAACCAAGAAATACGCGAGCTATACGGAAAGACAAACATTACCAGAGTGAATCAATTAAACGAAGACAAGGGTGGGCTGGGCATGTAGCTAGGATGGGTAACGAAATAGCAGCACTTATAGTGCACGTAGGGAAGCTGACTAGTCCCAACAAGGAGTTCTGATAGCTATGGTGATGATGCAAGCACGTCTACAGCCGACATAAGTACTATATGATACATAGCTGCTGCCCCACAGGCACCGTTGATGCTTACCATTACTATTTGACCTTTATAATAGTAATAATAATAACAATAATAATAATTATATTCGGCTGATCGTTTTTTGTTTATTCTTAGTATTTATAATTTCATTTTGTTTTTACATTTTTTTAGTAATATATTCTAAAAGCTATGCTTATAGAATTATTTTAATAGAATATTGCCTTAGCATGGAATGATCAAAGATTGGTAAAGTACAATATAAATTTGTATTTTTACTTCAACCAAAATGTTTATAATTTTGGATGCGTTTAGGGTAAAAATTAATTATTTAAATAAGTTCCAAGATAAGACCAAATTTTAATTTGTCTAAACAATTTAAAAAAAAACATTTATCTAATGACTTTGCATAAGTTCCGTCAACTCTATCAAATTCTCTTTAATCCTATTTCGATAATTCCTGTCAATTCTGCACGCACGCCTTACAAAGTCCTTGCGACTCACATACATATAACCCTGAAACTTCTCGGCATCCTCCGTGTACTGGTCCTTCAATTCCTTGCTCATCAAAGCAATTGGATAAATCAACGCAGCCGACACCAGACCAAAGACTCTCTTCTCCCGCAAGTCGTCCATCATTTTCTGCAAACTTATCATCCGTCCTCTATAATAATGTATCTGCAAGTGTTCGTTCAACGCCTCGTGATACACCTGAACCAACTCGTTCTCCATTCTTCGCCTCGTAGCCCGGTTAGAATTCAGATACAGAAACTGAACGAGGTCTACAACGTAGAGTCTATAGGCCACCATCTGAAAGTCTACGAGTCTGCAGCTGATGGTTGTTCCATCCTGTTCATCCCTGAACATCATGTTGTTGGACCAGATGTCGCCGTGGGACAGGACGTTCCTCTCGCCCACGACCGGCTGAGCGCAATTCAGGGTGGACTCGCAAGCTTCCAGGGCGTATTTCGGCTCCAGGCCAAAATCCAGAGCTGCGGCTTCGACGGTCTCTATTCCGGCCAGCAGCCACTTGATGTTAAATCCCTCTTCCTGCAGCAATTTCTCCTTGAAGTAGCCAGAGTAGACCTCGTTCAAAGGTTTGCGCAGTTTGCTCTCTAGCAACATTGACGAGGCGTGGAGGCGAGCCAGACAGGCAACCGCCGAGATCAGCTGACGATCAGTCAGCTGATCACCTGGGACGTTAAATCCTTGCGATCTCAGGTCCTCCATGATCATCAGGTCGTTCTTAACTAGGTAGCACTTGGCTGTCCAGGACTCGCCCTTGAAGTCCTTGATTAATTGTGGCACGGCGTCGCGGAAGAATTTCGACTCCTCGTCGAAGATCAATGTTTGGAAGGCGTCGGGTGACGAAAGACGTCTCTTGACGAAGAAGGACAGAGTGATCTTCTTGCGCTTGGATTGTGGTGCGTCGTGATCCAGCGCTTTGACAATCAGCTGATCGTGAATGCTCAGAAAACCGAAGGGCTCCTCCGAGAAGGGCTTCGTGTGGTAGTCGAGGATCTTCACGTACCTCGTGGGGAAGAGTTTGTGGCAGATGATGGTGACGTCCTCGAGGCTGATGTCATCGCGATTCGAGTTCAGAGACTCACTGCTGCTGCTCGACATTGTTTGCGGGTGGGAGAGTAACGGAACGACGACACGCTGCCTGTGTGTTGTATTCAAGCTTTGTTATGCGATCAACTGCAAAGGAGAGAAACAAGACAGACGCATGAATTATATATGATTTGCTTATAGTATTACTTAATATACATAAGGACATTTTTTTAATTCAGCTTTAACGTGCTTTTATTATTATTTATCAAATAAAAATATAATTATAATTCATTTGCTTTTATTTTACTTGGATATCATCGATTAAAATCTTTACGCTATACTTTTATTTTAATATTTTATTGGTGTTAAATTTTATACTTATTGTAATAATTTTAAGTAGAAATGTATACTGTGTTGTACTATAAAAGTTAAATAGAATATTTTGCACTAACTTACTGTTTCAAACTGTCAGTAAACACTCAATAGTTAGCTCCTGCATCTTATTGGTATTTTTTCGAACTGGATTTCGCCAGACACTGCGTCCTCGGCTCATTACGTGGCTTTTAAGTGCAAACTATCACAAATCAAAAACACGTGGTAATAAGCTCCATAGATCAATTTACCAGCTGTACTTTTCCACGAAACACAACGTGCGCATGCTTTTTGAGACAGACACACGCGCGATGTATTTATCAGCGCCGCTCCACGACTATTTTTCTAATTACTTCAATTGTAGATCAGCCATCGAGTGTATATTAGCAGGCTCAGATTTGCCTTGAGGTGATATGTGTTTCCGCGCAGCTGCTCGTCGTTCAATACAGAGAAAGCAATAGAGGTCCGAGCGACAGTGAGAGAGAAAGAGAGAGAGAGAGAGAGAGAGAGAGAGAGTGTGTATGTAGTGGGATGAAGGTTTACAAGTCATGATTGTATTTCGAATAGCGCAGCTGTTGAACTAAGCCCTTCTAAAAGCGTTAAGTATATAAAAAACAGCATTGTTTAGGTTTTCAGCTTCTTAATGAAGTTCTTAATCTAATTTGTGATGTTTAATAAGACATATTTGTTTCCAAATATCTTTTAATCGAACTATAATCGACTAGCTTTCAAATGTATATTTCAATTCAGAAACAGACTTATATTCTCTACGTTTCTTACTGAAAATTGTGTTAGTCACTTTTCATACCGTTGGTGCTATATCAAGGGTACACTGTATATTTTCAAATACAAAATCACCTTACACGGTAAGCACTAAAGTGACACGTCAGCAGAAAAAGATATTGATATATTGCAAAATAAAACAAAAATACAACACATGATCTTTCTGTTTACTAAAATGAAATAAATCATCTACTAAGAACCGTTGACGAGTTACTCGACAATACTGCCCTATATATATAGTATACACGTATATTTTTCACAGAGTTTTAATTCTTTTAAACCAGTTTATTCAAAGTTATACAGGGTTACGCGTTAATATTTAGCAACATTTAGCATTTTTGCAACTGCTCATTACGACAATAACTTCCACGAACCAATTTAAAAACCACTGCCAATACATTGTCACTTAGCTTCCTCAAACTAAACAAATTGTTCCAATATCTATATATTGCTCTATTTCATTCTTACTAATATCTCAGAAAGGTGTTTTTTTTTTTCATTCATTGTTGTCAGAAAATAAATTAGAAAATATTATGAGCTTATGATCAAATATTGCATTAACGATTTCAAAATATTGTAAATGGAAAAATCGTTATAAAATAAAAACGAATCGAAGAATCTTTTTTTTCTGATTTTGTATGTAATTATAAAAATCGTTATAAGACAAAAAAAATTGACAAAATTTATAAAGTGTTTTTAATTTTGAATCTTTATCAAAAAACAAAAATAATGAGCTTTGAATGGATAGAAATTACCGCTTAATACCCAAGAAATAAGTGACCAAATTAAAAAAATAAAATCATAAAAATAAAAATCATTATAAAACAAAATCGAGTCGAGGAATCTAAAAGAAATATTTCATTTCATCAAAAAACAAAAAATGAGCGAGTCGTAAAACTTACCCTGTAATACCCAAGAAATTGGCAATAGAAATCAATAAGATAAATATAACCCCAAATATCTTGAAAAATAAAAGATTCATATTCTGGTCAAAGAGCTCAATCAAGACTGCCAAGAGATAGTGGAAACCTTTTCCATCTTAATTTATTTATAAAGATTTTTCATCATATATTTCCAATATATCGCCATTTAAGAAAAATGACTTTTTCGTGCATAACAAAAGAAGGAAAATAACTTGTAAAAAATTTCATGTAGTACAAGATAGATAATTTTATTCTCTTTAAAATGTATTTACACTGAAGCGATTATATTATTTCTACATATATACCAAATTAATTTACTTCATTAATTACAGAATATCGTAAAATAGCAAGCCTTATTTCAAGCCTTATGTCAAAAACTCAATTCAGTAATACATTTTTTATAAATTATATCTAAAAGATTTTTAAAAACTGCTAAAAAATGGTTAAGAAAACTCTATTTTATTAATTCATAAGCTTCATCGAATCATAATATTTATATAAAAATGGGAAAAACGTTCCAAGATTTTCATTGAAATACCTTTAAAAATATATCCTTCACGTTTAAGATGAACTCACCATTATCTGTGACGTAAGGAGTAATTTGAACATTAGAAATATGAACTACAATGATAGCAACACTTTTATTATAAAAAATCAGAGTTTTCATTATTTAAATATTATTTTAATACAGTTCTAATCTATCGATTTTTCATAAATAATCGGTATAACGTTACCTTAAGGAGTCAGTAATTGGGACAATCATCCTATTATTTTCTAGAGTTGAATACATAATATGACATTTCAGCATTTTACCTGTGAAAAAATATTATTATGAAATTGATTTTAATTATAAAATTTTTAAGTAGTAAATTTACATGTACGCTAATATAATATTATTACTAGTAATAGTCATTTAACATAAATGTATGTATTTTCGAGGAGTCTTACGCATGCTGATTTCAATTTGAGATTAGCTTTTAGAAATTCGACAAATTATGTATATTCATATATATATATACATAAAACAATTTATATATATATATATATATATATATATATATATATATATATATATATATATATATATATATATAAATGGTTTTTTGTAGAATTTCGGAGATACTGATTCCAAATTTCGTTGTTAGTTTACATAAACGTAAAGGACCTATTCCAATTAGTAAATCAAATACTATCAATTAAGATCGGATATTACGAGTTTTGAAAAATAGATCTCAAAATTGAAATCAGCTTCTTTGAATTATTTGTAATATATATATAGATCTTAATTGATAGTATTTGATTTACTAATTGGAATAGGTCCTTTACGTTTATGTAAACTAACAACGAAATTTGGAATCAGTATCTCCGAAATTCTACAAAAAACAATTTGCAGGCAAAACTAACTAATTCATGTGGTCTTACTACTTTTCAATTGCCATATTAAATTTTGAAGAGTCGAACTCAAATTGGTAATCAACGTCTGCAAAAATATATAGAATTCAATGCAATCAATTATATAACTGAGACACTTTTTATCCATTATTCAGCTTTTGTCATTTTGAATTTCAAAAAATAAGTATATCTTAAATTTGATTTCTGCGTCCGCTAAAACCGATATGAACACAAGTTTGAACAAGTTTATCTTCTGTATAGGGATTTACCAGTCACGAATTTCCATTTCAAGTCCGACATTTTTAATTTTAAAAGACCAACCACAAATTGATAATCAGTATCCCAGAAAACCTACAGAAACTGAAACTCAAAGAAAACTAACTAATACACGTGGATTTACTACTTTTCAATCGCCATTCTGAGACAGCCATTTTATATTTTGAAAACTTATTTTAAAATTGAAAATTAGCATCCGCGAAAACAGAAATCAAATTTCACGGAAATCAGTTATAGAAATAAAGATATACTGCTTTTTATAAAAAATGTTGGGTCCGCCAATTTGAATTTTGAAAAACCGATCCCAAATTTGGAATCAGCATTTCCGAAAACCTGCAGAACTCGAGTTTTAGGCAAAACAATTTTAAGCGTGCGTATTTACTACTTTTTATCGGACAATTTTAATGTTTAAATAAGTAACCAGAAATTTTAAATTACCACGCCCAAAAAAGTCCAAGCTAATATTTTTATTTTTAATGTAAGTTACTTTTTTCACTATGCTGAAATAAATAGAATTTTGTTATTCTTTATTTATTAGTTTATTTTTTATATTTTATACTGATTCGATGGCTGTTTATCAAGTTATAAACAAATATCATACGTTACCCCGCGTCTGACTCGGGGTTAACCATCTTGACACGGCTTGCTTATCCCTAGTCAGACTCAGAAAACGAAATAAAGGCTAAAATAAAAATAATAAAACTATGTTTTGACATTTTAAAAAATTGAATTTATTTAATTTAAATAATGTGAATTACTGAAAAACGTATTACAAAATCACAATATTTTTTATTGTATCCAATAATCTACACAGTTACATAAAATTATTATACATATTATTAAATTTGTAGCAAATATTTATTAAAATAGACACAGAAAATTAATCACTCAAAATTCCTTTGTGCACTTACGTTCTTGAAACTGATCATTGATTTATATTCTGCATAAATCCTATCAATTCTTTCACCGACTCCTCGACCCTACCGCGATAACTAACGTCTAGTGACATAGCCCGCAGCACGAAGTCCTTGCGACTGGTGTACATATAAACGGCCATCTTCTCAACGTCCTTCGTGTACTCAGCTGATAAGTCCTTGTTCAACAGCGTTATGGGAAAATATTGCGCAGCGTTCACCAAACCCCAGATCCTCTTTTCCTCTAAATCTCTAAACACCTCCTCTAATCCAATGATTCTGCTATCGTCCAAACCATGTCTTCGAAGACTCTCCACCAGTGCAGAATGATACAGTTCTACCAACTCTCTCTCCAGTCTCTGCCTTACACTTATGGTGGCATTCAAATGTAAGAGCTGAACAAGGTCCGCGGCGTAGGAGGTGTAGCCCAACAATTGGAAATCCACGAGTCTGCACCTGATGGTCATACCGTCATCCTCGTCCTTGAACATCATGTTATTGGACCAGAGGTCGCAGTGGCACAGAACATTTCTTCTGCCCTGCACCGGTTTGATCATCTCCCTCGACAAGTTGTAAGCATTCCAAGCATGTTTGGGCTCCATGCCGAGATTCTTAGCAACGGCCTCGACAACTTCGACGCCGGTCAGTATCCACTTCCAGACGCAACCCCCGTCGTCCTCAATGAACACCTTCTTTCTGAAGAAGCCCGGATAAACATCATTTAGAGGCCTCTGCAATTTCTCCTCGAGTAATATCGACGAGGCATGGAAACGAGCTAAACTGACCACAGCCGATCGAAGTTGGCCGTCACTTGGTGGGTCAGTGATGACCTTGAACCCCAGCGACTTCAAATCTTCCAGAACCAGCAGATCGTCCTTGATCAGGTGACACTTGGCAGCCCACGGCTCATCTTTGCAACCCCGAAGCAGTTCTGGCAACACGACGCCGTAGAACATGGACTCATCAAGGATTAGCGATCGGTCGAAGGCCTTGCCGCCAGGTGCCACAGACTTCACGAAAAACGTGACTGTACGAGTCTTTTTCGATGATGAATCATCGTGTACCACGACGCTCAGCAACTCGTGAGTCCCCAGAAAGCCGAGCGTCTCCGTGGAGAAGGGCTGCAGTTGGAAGTCAACGATCTTCTCGTGTTTCTTAGAGGAGAATAAGTTGACGTTCAAAGCGGTAACCTCGTGAGCGGTTAACCGACTGTGACTGCTGCTGGTGTTGCTTGTTCGCGGCATTGCACTAGAGTGGCAATCACGCGTAGCAGCGCGTAATCGTAGGCTTGCTTATACAGATGAATGGAGATATATGACTTGTGAGTTGTCGGCTATCGTAATTGACGTGATTGTAAAGATAGATAAGCGAGATAAAATGCATCTTGGTGCTTTTTTTGATTGCTACGTATGTTACACTAAAATAATGTAGGAAGAAAGAAAACTGATTTCGAATGAATGTAGTAAAAATTAAGTTACTTACACGGAATAATGCTTTAACGGTTTAGTTAATATAGAAGAGTATTAACAATGTAAATTTTTTAGTATTTAAAAATATTCACAACTACGTACTCACAAATCATTTCCTAGGAAATTATTTATCTCTCGTAAAAAATTCAATGATGCAGCAATAAAAATCGCTAACGATTCATCGGCACGTAACTTCCTCCAACCTTATTTAATGTTCCAGTAAAAAATCATTTTTTCTATTTAATTCTGTGTTAAAAAGTCAAAACGATAAGACCATTTCTCTTAAATGTCGAGATAATTGGATTTAAATTATTAAATTGCCATTTAAACCTATGCAAACGTATAGTATAGACTATGAAATAATATTTAAATTGTATAAAAACTAAACAATTTCTTGCATATCAGTTAACATTTCTTTCCATTGACAATAAATTTTGCAACATTATAAAATTGTTGATTAAATTTATATTTATGCATATAGAAAAGTGTGGCTAATGTGCTACCAGTAACGTTTGAAATTTAGACTACTTTATTATAATTTTAATTTCTCTCTTTTTAGTATTTTCAATTAGATATGAAGCAACATACCGTATTTAGAAATATGAATATAAATTTAGAATGACAGCAACCCGAAATAAGCAATCTAATCAGTTAATCCGAATAAAGCAATCAATCTGTTAGCTTAGTGTTAAAGTATAATGATTATTATATTATATAAAATAATGTTTTTTTCCTTCAAAATTTCTTTTGTTTAAATTTTGTAATAAATATGTTAATCTGTTGTCAGATTTTTAAAATTCAATATGACGAATACAATATGGTGGACCAAAAAATAATATACATCTGCTGACAACTTTTTTATATGTTAAAAGGTACATTATAAAACTTTTTCTTTGCAAAATTTGCAATGAAAAACTTGTTTTTAACCAAAATTCATTTACTACATAGTTTTGAGAACTATTTTTGACGGATAATCTTCAATCTCACAGATTTAAATAAAATGTTATTGATTGTTTATTATTAGAAAAGTCTTTATCAAACATGTTTCTATTTTTTTAAGGTTTTACTATATAAATACAAGTTCGAAACCATCAAAAACAATTAAAAAATGTTGAGGAAACTCACTTAAATTACCTACCTCTCAACCAAAATAAAAACCGCTGCTAACTTTTTCTCAAAGAGACGTCCTGATTAATCGATTTAAGGAATCTTATAATGAAAATTTGCAATTAATAAATTAACTCAGAAAAGGTGCTTTTTTATCATTAATTGTTTGTTAAAAGATACATTACAAAAAATTATAAAATTATGATCATAAATTGCAGCATACATTTCAAAATATCGTAAAATAGCAAAATAGTTATAAATCAAAAAAAAAATTTTATTTTTTTTAATTTCGTATGTTCATTAAAAAACAAAAAAAAATCATTTGTTTAATAAAAATGACCGCGACATTCTCGAGATATAAGCAATCAAATCTTACAAAAATGTAAACTCAAATATCTTAAAAGATAAAAGACCTCATAGGCTGGGCAAAGAGTTCAGCCAAGAGATAGTGAAAGCTACCCTTTTCAGCTCAATTTATTTTAAAAATTTTCCATCATATGTTTATAAGATATCTTTAATCAAAAAATTACGTTTTTGTGTATACCTAAAGAAGGGAGATAGCTTATAAAAATATCGTATCGGAGAAGATAGGTAATATTATGCTCTTCCAAATGCATTTATACTGAAGCGAACAATTTATTTTTAACGTACTAAATTAATTTACCTTATCGATTTCAGAATATCGTAAAACAGAGAAATCGTTCTAAAACAGAAACGGGTCAATGAATCTTAATATTTCTTTTAAATTCAGAGTTTTTATTAAAAAATAAAATATAAAAATGAGACCCAGTTGGCAAAAAATGACTGCACCGTTCTCGACATATAAGCAAACAAAAAAAAATTGCAAAAAAACATAACCTCAAATATTTTGAAAAATATAAGTCCTCATGATCTGGGAAAAAAACTTTAAGACTTAAATATTTAACTGAATGTTCCTCTGCATAATGCATACACACATACACACATATCCATATAGACTTTTTCTAACATGTTTTCAGCAAAACTTTTTTTACCATCACAAAGCTTTCTCTATGAGGAAGCAATATGACTATGTGCGTTTGAATATTTCACATAACTACATTCGTATATTTCATATACTGCTTCGTACTGTAAATCGGTGATAGTAGATCCATACAGTTTACTGATTTTTTATAGACTGGACTTCGTCTACTGTTCAATTACACACTTCTCGAGTACAAAGTTACATATAGCAATACTGTAGAAATAAACCGTATATAATGCATGGATTAATTTTCCGAACGTATTTTTTGCGTACATACATAGAGTTTAATTGTTAAATTAATTACGTCTAATTGATGTAGTATTACGTATATATTACGCAATAGTGTGATGCTCCTACTGTTTTTTTAATGAGATCCTTATCATATCGTATCTTATTAACGCGAACATTTGTCCAATTATAATTTATAATACACTATCATGTCTCATGTATTTCTTAAAATTTATTATAGATGATAAACATTTACAACAATTGCGTTAGTACGAAACATTCAGGTATAATAAATAAACGATTTAATAAACATAATTTTAAAAAAATGTTTCTTGTATTTAATTTACAATATGATATATATACTTATTCTGTTCAACCAGCCTGTTTCTGCATGAATTCCATCAACTCCCTCACACTTTCCTCGATCCTGCCACGATAACTCTCGTCCAGTCTCATAGCTTGCAGCACGAACTCCTTCCGACTAACGTGCGAGTAAGTATCCAACATCTCAATATCCTTCGTATACTCCCTTGCCGATTCCTTATTTAACAGTGCAATGGGAAAACATTGAGCGGCGGTCACCAGACCGCAGATCCTTTTTTCCTCGACATCCTGTAACACCTCTTCTAAACCGATAAACCTGTCACTGTCCAAACCATGATTTCGAAGAGTCTCCACCAAAACCGAATGATACAGTTTGATCAATTCCTTCTCCAGCTTTCGCCTCACTTCCATAGAGCAATTAAAATGAAAGAACTCGACGAGGTCCACGGCGTAGGAGGTGTAACCAACCATCTGAAAGTCCAAGATTCTACAGCTGCTGATTGTCTCGTCCTTCTCGTACTTGAACATCAGATTATTGGACCAGAGATCGCGATGGCATAGTACATTCATCCGACTCTCCACCGGCTTGATCCTTTCCCGCATCAAATTGTAGGCGGTCGAAGTGTGTTTGGACTCCAAGCCAAGATTTCTAGCAACGGCCTCGACGACTTCAATGCCAGCCAGCATCCACTTCCAGGCAAAACCTTCATCATCGTTCAGATACACCTTTGTTCTAAAGAAGCCCGGGTATACGTCCCTTAGAGGCGTTTGTAACTTTTCCTCCAGCAAAATCGACGAAGCGTGAAAACGAGCTACGCTGGCCACCGCCGATCGCAGTTCACCAGTCTGTAGCTGTCCACTGGTGAGCTTGAACCCCTGCGTCCTCAGATTCTCCAGGATTATCAGCTCATCCTTGACCAGGTGACACTTGGCTGCCCACAGTTCACCCTTAAAGTTTTGGAGCAACTGTGGTACCACGTCACCGTAGAACTTAGATTCGTTGAGGAATGTCAATCGGTCGAAGGAGTTACCGGTTGGCGCTTCTGACTTCACGAAGAATGTGAGTGTCCGAATTTTCTTCTTCGTTAAATCATCACGCGCCTCGACGCTAAGCAGCTCGTGAATGCCCATATAGCCGATCGTCTCCGCGGAGAAGGGCCTCAGCCGGAAGTCAACTACCTCCGTGCGATCTTTCGACGGGAAGGAGTCGCCGATCAAAGCGCTGACCTCCTGCACAGTAAGCCGATTAAGGCTACTGCAGCTGCTGCTGTTCGTGCGCAACATTGAGTGTGAATGGCAGCCACGATTAGCCGTGTCTTACTGTAGGCTTACTTACAAAGATGAGTCGTGTGCAAAAATACATATGCGCGCTGTTAGCTGTAGATACAGAAGATAAGATAAGTGTTGGGTCTTTATTTAATTGGTCGATGTATTATCTCTCGGCAACACTTATGCGATCAGGCATGTATTTTCATGTAGGCATGCGACTGTGACCGAGCCTGGAGAGTTTTATTCACAGTATGCATGCCTGTGCTGCATAATTATATATACGTAAATGATATTTAGTTATATAATGTTTGTTGATTGATTTGTGTAAACTACACATGATATCAATAATATAATAATGCTGTGGTAAGGGCGTTCATTTTTATCGAAAGGCATCCAAATATTTATTCTGCATTCTTAACACCAATATAAAACAATTGTCTCCATCAGTCTTTTTAATTTAATTTATTTCTTATTTAAGAAAAAGAACTCTTTTCTTTAAAATAAATAATAAAAAAGAGCATATTTTTCAAGTAAACAGTTATAATTATTAAAAATTACATTTTTTTAAAAGAAGATTGAATATTATTTCTGAATTATCTTAAATAGATACTATACACAGTTTCAGAATGAATTGATATAATCTAATGCGCGTGGAACCCAGACGGACACATAATCCGAATGAATTCTGAAAAAGTTTACGCTTACGACTTTTTAAAATATATTCTGTTACTAGACCACCAAATGAACTCTTAAAAAATCAAAAAATAGCCAAACATCTGTTCTTAAACTGTTATTTTCCTGATTCCGATTGTATCTTAAATTAGACATTTATATACTGGCAAAAATTATCAATTTTTCTCTTAGCGTACATTTTATACCAATAGTGCTACTCTTCGTGGAAAACTCATGAAAAGTGTTATTCTTCTTGGGAAACTATGAAAAGTGTTAGTCTTCGTGGTAAGTTTTCTGAACGTATATGTGCTAGTCTTCTCAAGGACAGTCAATTAAAACTTCGTTACAACCCTGGTAGAAATTTATCCCGTCCACTTTATAGATCTATGTAGAATAATCTCGCGCTGTGTAGATCTATGTAGGCAAACTAGATAGCTACTATAAAGGCATGTAACGGTCGTCCCTTCTAGTTTCCCATATTATTTGCCCCGATAAAACTAGATAAGCAAAATTATGACAATAACAACCACTTAAAGGTTATGTTTTAAGAAACAGACGCATAATCTATTGAACTTATTATGTATTATTTTGATTTAAAGGTATTTACATGTTATTGTTCACCTATTACCAATGTAAGTAAATGTAAATAACCTCTAAAGTGTAAGGTTATCAAATTTTAGATGCATCGAGTTTTTGTATTTAAGAACTCAATAACAATATTATGTTACACATATATATTAAACAATCAAAATAAGAAAATAATCTGAATATCTAAATAACTATATGAAGTGTTAGTGCAAATATTTATTTTCTTTGTGTAAAATTGGTTTCCTTATATTTGATTATATTCCATCCTAAATACATGCTTGGTTTCAAAACCTGTATGGTTTACGTAAGGAAAACTATTTTCACATACATTCTATGTATGTTCTATGCACATCATCTACATATGTTCTATTTTTGTATTTCCTACTGTGATTAATTTATAATCAAACACTTTCATTTGACATCTATGGCCAGTTAAAACATAGTAATTTGTTACTTATAAAGAAAATTATCGTCTACATGTGTTCGACTAATGTGTTTGTCTTTGAAAATGTTGTCACGGACGAGCAGTTTATGTATTATAAAAACTCACATACGGATACAAAATTATTTGCAATTCTGAAATTAAAATTCTAGTATTTAAATAAAGCATCTCATTAAGTACGTATTTGTACATATGATATTATTATTTATATATTACTTTTCAAGAAACAACTACATCAATCAATAACGTTATTTTGTAATCACTGTTTTTCATATGCAAGGAAAATTATTTCTAAAATTTCATTTTTTAGGTTACATATGAGTTCTGACTACTTTTATATGTAAATAGTATGAATAAAACTGTAGATCTTATTATTATAATTAAAAACTTGCATGTTAAACTTTCTTTAACATTAATTTTTACAATAAAAGTTCTGTTCAATAAATAATATATAACTTCACAGATTTTATACGTACATATTATTATTGAGAAAACTATGTAGATCTGTGTGGATTTATCGAGTTTTGTACAGTCTAGTACTATCTAGTTTTCCTATAAAGGCCATTATAGCGAATGTGGGCGCCATGATAAGATTTCTACCAGGGAAGATTTAAATGTTAATACATTCAAATTTTAAAAAAGTAAAAAATTAATCGTATTAACAACTTTTAAGCCCTACAAAAAAAATATTATTCATAAATTAGGACTTCATAATCATGCTCTGTGGGTGTTTTGGTTTTTATGTGCGTGTATCCGTGTACATGTGCGAGTGTGAGTGTGTGTACGAGTATGAGTGCGAGTATGCATATACATGTAACTGTGCATGTGCATGTGAGTGTATATATATGAATGTGTGTATATGTAGGCAATTTAAGTAATTTAATACAAATGCATTTGCAAGAGATTAAAAACGTTTATATTTTTCAGCTCGAATATTTGAATTATCTATTTACGTTCTATTTTATATTTAAATTCTTAAATAAACTAAATTGTTCCAACTTATTTTGTCTTTGTTCTAATGATTTTAAAATGCTATATCTCTTTCTAATCAATATCTCAAAAAGGTGTGCCTTTTCTATCAATGATTTTATTAGTAAAAAAACGTATATCATTGTACTTACAAAAAATATAAGCTTATGTTCATATTCAAATTGCATTTTCATTTTCACAGTATCATCTCTCCATGTGAATAAAATCAACGTATAAGAAATTCTCTCTCAGCCCCTCCTCAGCCCCTCCTCAGTTCCTCCTCCTAATTGTACCTTATTTATGTTATATTGACGTAACTCAATAACCCAAGAATAATACGCACGCACGCATGCACGTACGCAGACACACTCACAACACAACGCACACGCATACGCGCACTCGCACATACATATACACATATATATACACACATTTACACACACACTCAATACACACACCCAAGCACACGCACACACATACACACACACACACACACACACACACATCGATACAGACATTTTCTAAAAATAGCTTGTAGAAAAAGCAAACACTTATATAAGTAGCCAATCTTTAGTAATTTAAAATTATGTTTAGTAGTAAATCGTAATGTAATATGAATAGAGTCAGACCTCGCACCCTGTTAGCTCGCGCACTGCGCACTGTTACGGTTTAATGTCTGCGCACTGTTGCAATATAATTCCATGTCCAGGAATGTATCAAGCTCACGGGGCTCCTTCAAAATTTTTTCTTTATTTTAACATTATACATTGAATAAAGCTTGTTTTCATTGTAGAATAAGAAAATTTTTATTATTTATGTTACTGAATTGAAGAAAGTCATTGAAGTTTTACTGTTGTACATATATGATTTGTAAATTTTAGTATGATGAATCTATGATGAATAATATTGTAAAGTTTCTTATTCCTCTAATTTATATAATTTACATTTACAGAATTATTAATTATGATATAATCTAATATTGTAATAGAAACATAAGTTAATTTTTCCTAACGTTGCATAGATTTTGTAATTTATTTGATATATACCTAACCTTAGAATATAATCTATTTTTATTAAAATTATTCAAAATTCGTTAAAATATCAGTGTCATTTATTAATTATATGAAGATTTGAATTATTAACTCTAATTGTCTAAGAAACTTTAAGCATCCTACTTTTATATAATTTTGTTATATGTACGGCCCTGGCCTTTCAATCTGATAGTCTAACGCGGCAGTAACCGTGCCCACATGCCTCGGTCCCTATCTTGTAACAGTGGGTGAAGTCTGACTGTATTATAAATAAGTATAATACGAGGAAAGAAACTGCAAATTTTTATTAAAAAAATTACTTTTCATTTGCTATTTCCAACATAGCAGGAAACGTTGCAGAAACGTTTTTTCAACGTATTTTTGGAAACTTACCCTAGTGTGAGAAATCTATTAAATCCTATAAATTCCTTTTTCCAAATATGAAAAGATCCTATTTGCGGATAGAATGTATATGCAATTTTTGTATTGGTGAATAGGATTTAATAGATTTCTCACCCTAGGTTAAGTACACTGAAAAAAATGAATTGCTCGAGTATCCAGATTCTGGTTGATCGAACTAAACTGCGTATTGCTGCGGCAACAATACGTTGTTATTGTTCTCACAATAATATTATTTTGCTGTGACAACCATACAATATCACCGGCAACCATAATATAGCTACGACAGTAATATGTACGGTTACTAGAGAAATACCGGTACAGTTATCATATAAATATAAAAGGATTGATGTGAGACCTATTCCTTTTTCTCAGTACACGTTCCCATTGAAGTTTCAAAAACGTTGCAGAAATGTCCGTTTTTGTGTTTCAAAAGAAACCTGGTGGGGATAAATATACCGAAATATAAATTTGCAGAAGGATAAATTTACCGAACGGTTGAAATTACTGAAAAAATCAATACCTATGGATAAATGTGCTAAAAGTTAAAAATGCCGAAAACAAGAATTCCGACAAAGAAAATGCCGAAAACGAAAATTTGGACAAAGACCCAGAGTGGGATCAGAGCACAAGAATACATAGTGAAAATGAAACTAACGCGAAAATAGATTTAAGTTACATAAATTACCAAAAAAAACACACGTGTACACATATGTATACATATTTTTTTTGTTCTCAATTTTCCAAAGAATCATGCATATATATACATGTCTTATTTAGCGTCAATCAAGTATTATTTAGCTTCAAACAAGTGTAAACATATGGGCTTAAAAAATATGAAAAAATTTACAAGTATTCTACATACTAAAAAAACATTTTTTCTAAAATTAAAAAAAAAATTTTTGTTCTCGATCTTCCACTACCTGAGCTTCCCAAACTGGCCGCACGAGCGGTGTCACAGTCTTAACCAGGCGTATGTGCGTGTGTGCGTTTGTGTCTGTGTGAGTGTGCGTGTGTGCGTGTGTGCATATGCATGTGCGCGTGTGTATACATATGCGCTAAAGTGGCTAATATTTCAGGAATTAATGAAACGGTTTGATTATATAAAACTGATTTTTTTTGTTTTTCTTGATAGAATTACGGAAAGAATAATTTTTTATAATTAGATACTTGGGTATTAGTTATTTATTTATTCTTTTATATGATATAGGCAATATAATCAATTCAAACTAATTGCATTAATTTGAAATTACTTAAGTTATCGAATTTTTGTTTTACAATTTAACGAAAATTGAAGTAATTATAGCCATTTGAAATTTGCGTGATGTCACTATGGTATATGCTTTCATGACGGCTCGTAGCTTTAGAGTATATCTATATATATTGAAAATTTGAAAACTTGAAACGTCTCTAACTTTCAAATTTTTCATTTTTACGACAAAAAAAATACGATCAAATTATTTTTCGCTACTCTACTTATTTCATTTGGAAAATCGACTTTTTATTTTTATGCAACATCCTAATTTTTTTCTTGTTATTGGCACAATAACGTAATTTAAAAGAAAAAGTTATACCGAAATATGTAAAGCATTTAGAGGAATGAAATTTAATTTTGAACCTTTTTTATAGAAGCGTTCTTCGAAGAGAATGTAAAAATCAGATTTCTGTATGATAGTTAAAAAGTTTCATTGTGCCGCCCTGATAGAAAATTCTCGCTTTAATTACGCTCTATTAATTAGAACTTGATTCAAAATACAACAAGATGTTTGTCAGAGTACTTCGGAATGCAATATTGTAACTACACTAGCGATAGTCTCTCTACTATAGTAAATAATGTAGGCTGATATCACATGGACGCGGAGTTGGGAGGTGCGTGAAGTCTGAACACCATTTAAACAATGAGAAAGAGAGAGTGAGAGAGAGAGGGGGGGAGGGAGAGAGAGAGAGAGGGGGATCTACGCAAAGTGTATAGATTCCGCGCACTTCTCTCTCACTCTCACAGGTTTAAATGTAGTCTTAGCGCGTAATAAAAAATGTACTTACGTGCATAGAAAAACCATTATTACAACTGTCTAGCTCTATCACCTACATTATTTTTGCCCATAAATAATTAATATTAAATTAATCATGAATTAATTTTTGCTGAAGGTTTCATGATAGAATAAATATTCAAAATTTACAAAAATATATAACTGTATTTATTTAATAACGTATCCTATGATACAAATAATCTAATACGTATATTTTATGTAAGAGCACAGAACATTAATTATAGTGAGCCCCTATCATTAAAAAGTTTTAAAAACTGTTTCAAGCCTGAATTTTATTATTCTTCATAAACTCAATCAAAACTCTCACACTTTCCTCAACCCTATCACGATAACTCTTGTCCAGAGTCATAGCCCGCAGCACAAAGTCCTTGCGACTGGTGTACATGTAAGCCTCCAGCTTCTCAACGTCATTCGTATATTCCGCAGTCAATTCTTTGTTTAGCAACGCAATTGGAAAAAATTGCACAGCGGACACCAGACCGCAAATCCTTTTGTTCTCTAAATCTCTAAACACCTCCTCTAATCCAATAATTCTGCTATCGTCCAAACCACGACTCCGAAGATTTTCCACTACAACCGAATGATACAGTTCCACTAAATCTTTTTCCATATTTTTTGTCGGATATCCCGTGGAATTTAAATGAATCAGTTGAACGAGATCTACAGCATAGGAAGTGTAGGACACCATCTGGAAGTCAACGAGTCTACAGCTGCTGCTCGTTCCGTCCTCCTCGTCCTTAAACATCAAGTTGTTGGACCAGAGATCGCTGTGACACAAAACGTTTCTTTGACCCTCCACTGGCTTGATCTTCTGCAACATTAACTCATAAGCAGTAGAACTGAATTTGGGATCCAGTTCAAGTTTTCGAGCAACGGCTTCGACGACTTCGATACCGGTCAACAACCACTTCCAAGCGAAGCCTCCATCGTCGTTCAAGAATACCTTCTCTTTGAAGAAGCCTGGGTATACGTCGCTCAGAGGAGTTCGTAATTTCTCCTCTAGTGACATCGTTGAGGCATGAAAGCGAGCCAAACTGACGACCGCCGATCGCAGTTGTGCAACCTGCAGCGGTTCGCTGGTGACCTTGAACCCGTGCGACCTCAAATCTTCCAGAACCAGCAGATCATTCCTGACCATGTAACACTTGGCCATCCACGGCTCGGCTTTATAACCCTGAAGCAGTTCTGGCACCACATCACTAAAGAACTTGGACTCCTCGTGAAATATTAACTGGTCGAAAGCGTTGCAGGACGGTGCTACTGACTTCGCGAAAAAAGTTAAGGTCTTCGAGGTTTCATCGCGTGTGCGCACCTCGACACTCAGCAGCTCGTGAACTCCAAGATAACCAAGCTTTTCCGCGGAAAAGGGACTCAACTGGAAATCCACGACCTCCGCGTCCTTTGATGGAAATAATTCACCGATTAAAGCGTTTACTTCTTGCACGGTCAGCCGAGTGCAGCTGCCGCTGCTGCTGCTCGTTCGCGACATTGCGCGGGAGTGAAGCCGAGCATAGTTGCATGTTTATTGTAGGCTTCCACGGATAGAAAGATGAGTATAGATCTACAGTACAGTAAGTCGTGTCGGTGGTGTATTACATCTGCACACAATGTGTGGCGGAGCGTGACGCAATAGCGCATATGCTATTTTTACGTAATCGCCCTACTCGTTTGCAAGAATATTTAATAGCTGACGTTTTGCCGTGCATACGTAATTAGATACATACGATAAGACTTGGTTTTTAGCTTAATTTATCAGTGTATAATGTAAGAATAGCGTAGGAGGAAAAACTATTGTAGCAAAACCATTATAATAAGGTCAAAATTAAAAAAAAAGCATTTAATGTTGTCTTTATCTGATAATTAACTGTTAATAATTGTCTAAGAAAACAATAAATTATTTTTATTTTCAACTTAAACATATAATATCGAAAAGGTGTCTATTAGCTTAGATATAAATAATGCATAACTCAAGTCTGTATAGACTGAACGAAATACATATATAGATATATACATTATTTTGTTTACAATAAGGGAAGAAAAAGAAAAGCCGCGTAGGAAGCCGAGTAAAAACTTTTTTTAATGCTCCCATTTCGCCTTTGTTCAATACTTTGTAATAATTCTTCATGCATTCGATGCAGCGGATGATGCTCTTTCAATCCACCGTAAACAATTTCTTTTTTGCTAAAAAACAAATATGACAATG
This sequence comes from Gastracanthus pulcherrimus, assembly GCA_949152435.1. NCBI lineage: Eukaryota > Metazoa > Arthropoda > Insecta > Hymenoptera > Pteromalidae > Gastracanthus > Gastracanthus pulcherrimus. The sequence continues at coordinate 9,539,350 of OX424575.1, forward strand.
CATTTTAAAAAATAAACGAGAAATGTATTTTTCTCTAAAAGGCTATGTTCCTTTTTGCTGAAAATTCTTTTATGGGTAACTGACCTCCAGACCTATCTTTTAGTCTATGTGGGTTTGGTATTTTTTATGTTGTTTAAGAGAAATAAAAGAATTACAACAATTTTTTGCATGATTTTAGATGGAATTGGTCTCTATTATTCAAACCCAACCCAATTATCATTATCGATATATTGTATTATAACATGTATTGCATAGGATTTAATTCACAAAGAGTTTCGAATTAATGGGAAAAAACTACAGAAAACCGGAAAGAAACCCTGCAGAAAGGCGTGCATGGTTCAAGAGTTCTGCGGATAATCGTGCATAAAATTCTGCTTAAAATCTTGTAGATAATTTTTCAGGAAATCACAACTTTCTTTTCGTTCTCAAGTATTAAATATTTATGTAGATTCGTTAATATATGGCTGAAACAATTGTTTGAGATCTTTAAATAATAAGAAGCAATAATTTATTCAATCCTCCACAAGGTTAAAAATTACACAGTTTCCCCCTTTACCATAAAATCGTATTTTTCGTACATTACCGCTCATTCACCGGAACGGTAATTTTGATATAACCATGTGACGAGATCCTCGAAGAATACTTTCGAATGCGTTTCGTTCATCAATCTCGACGAAAAGAGAAGAGCCGTCCGTAGTGAAATCATCGATCATACCACGGTTCGTCCGATACTCGACTGTAATACTCGTAATAATACGATCTCCGCGGCGGCGCTTTCCTTTCGATGCAGTGCACGCGCATCCTGATAAAATCGCTATTTTTCTATCTGTCCGTCGTTCCCCGATTGTTTCATCGCAATCTTGAAATGTCATCGACATAGGATTCTGATCGAAGCGATTTTCTACCACGACGAGTAATCGTTATTTCATTGGCTCTATACAGTAGCAATCGACGTATTGTATATTTCTCTTTTATGATTTACAGCCAAACTACATAATCGACGACAATCTTGACTAGCAGCTTGTACAAATGAGGCTAAATAATACTTTTTACACTGAGAGAAACTGTATAATAAAGAAAATTAGCGTTTCTCGTGTCTCATCGTCGGCTTGGTCAAATTTTCTATTTTGTTGGCAACTTTTCGCTGCAAATGTTTTTATAGAAAAATGCGCCATAAACGCGCCTGCAATAGCTCCGGCGCGCGTTTATCGTCCTTCCGAGTGCGTGTATACGAGGGCATCAAAGTTTAGAGCCGCGTGAATTTCCCTATGCGTCATTGCGAGAGAGCGAGGAGGCAATTGCGGAGCTCTCGTTATAAGGGCGTTAAGAGTTTGACTGTCTGGGAGAGTTGTTTTCGAGGTTTTTTTCTTATTCTTTTATTTATGTTAAGAAATGTAGGAGAAGAATTTTAAGTGGTCTGGGAAAAATGTTTAGATAGATACCGAGGCAATTAAATTACAAAGCCACATCATTTCAAATTTGGCATGAATGATTTTTTTGGTTAAAATTTTTCAGGTCCCTACTTTAGTAGCTGTAGAGGGCGATACGCTCCTCCATCAAACTTCTGTTAATGATATCGATGCTCTAGCTTGGTGTATTATTAGTACATCAAAAAAGTAGTAGTATAAGTAGTAGTAGTAGTAGTAGCCGTAACAGTAGTAGTAGTACTGGTAGTGGTAGTGGTAGTGGTAGTGGCAGTGGTAGTAGTAGAAGCAGTCGTAGTTGTAGTAGTCGTAGTAGTATTGCCTACCAAACCAGAAAACAGGGAACAAATGTAACAATTAAGAAGTTACAAGATAGTTGGATATGGGGTATTAGCAAACACAGGAACAACAATATATGTAGAATTTAAAGGAGTATTCTACTGTGAACGCCTAAAAAAGCACATTTTCAACAATTTCTTATTAAAAAATTATTGCATATACCGTCACGGACCCAGTTTCTAATCAGCTAAGGCGCAATGTCGAGATATTTCATGCATTAGAATTTGAAAATGAACTGTTTACTAAAAATAAACATTTCTAATGATAAATATAACTCTTAATCTTTCATATGGAATTTGAAAAAAAAAGTAACAGGGAGTAATTTCTGATCACCTAAATGATATATGGGAGCAATTTCTGTTCAGATCAAAACCCTATTTCTAATCAAATTTTGTTAACGCATAATTATCTTATACAACAAGCAAAAACACATTAAACAATATTATAACAGTAACTATGATAACTAGTTAACATTTTTTGTTTAAGTAATGGTGATTAATAAAATAAATATTCGATTATTTGTGCTCAGTCGACCGCACGACAGTCAATCAGGTGAAATGCGCGTCTGATCGCTCGGTCGGTAAGTATTATAACCTACAAAGTGAACCTATAAAACGTGCGATGTATCAGTGGATTCTACGAGACTTTGATCTAAGAAAGATGTTTGTGTGCGTTAAAACAACTTTCATTGCTGTTGTTTGATGAGATTAGAACAATTAAAGGTCTTTTAATATTTAAAATAGTTGTAATAAAACTGATCAGAAATTGCGGAAATTCTAAAAATTCGGAACCTATTTCTAATCACCCTTTATTTTCTAAAAAAGTTAGATTTATTATTAATATTTTGATTGTTTTATACAAAAAAGGTATTAAGTAACTCAGATATAAAAACTTTGCTACGATACATTCAATAGTAATAAAGAAACGATTCGAAAATCTTAGCGTGCTCGCCTGCAGTCGGCAGAAGTGAAATGGCGAAAACGTGATGTATTTGACAACACTGCAATAAAATATTTTTTTTCTTAAAAATGTATGACATTAATAGCATGTGAAGTTTTCAAACGTACTTGTGAGATAGTTAGCTATTAAATGTTATTTTCTTCAAACAATTTCAGGGTTAATTAAATTTTATATCGTAATATATGTGACAAACTGATTAGAAATTGGGTACTGATTAGAAACTGGATCCGTGACGGTAATTGGGCAAACTTTTTTTTCTTCGAAAGGTATGATTCTAGGATAGCAGAAAAAAAGATATTTTTATACAATTGAAAAATAATTATTTATTATTTATAATGCTACTTTCACATCAATGAGAAAAATATTTTATCTGCCGGGACAGGTGATACCGGCCCTCCTGGATGTCTGAAATAGAAAATCAAAAAAAATTCTTAATCTGTGTCATCATCGTTATCGCTCGTACCACAATTTTTATATTTCACTGTAAATTAACAAAATGGCGATGTTTCATGCAAAAGTGAAAAAAAGATACATTTTACGCGCTATATATGAGGCAAAATTATGTGTTAGAATCAAAATTTTAACATGATTGAGGTAAGGGACATAGCCAGAAGTGTGCTTATTGATATTGTGTTAAATTTTGAAGTCGATATGTTCAGCAGTTTTTGAGTAATCACCTGCGCCAGGTGCAAAAATGTCGTTTTGAGAAAAACGTGTTTAAAGTCTTTTCGAATGGAAACTAATAAAAAACATACCCTTACGGCTAATCAGTAACGCCAGAATCGCCTAAATCGACTGTGGGATACTAATTCTATGACCAAAAACTATCGAAAATGAGAAAAAAATTGATTTTTCCGATCCATCATATTAGAATACTCCCTTAACTACAAGTATTTACTTACAGTAGCAAATTTAATTAATGTTTTCATTAAGAGGTAATAATACGCGAACAACGACACACAACGATATTCTCCTTCTTCTTCTTTATAATTGTTTCCTACTATTGTTCTTTTCATACAAAAGCCTTTAATTATTGAATTCAAATATTTCATAAATAACTTCTAAGAATATATTACTTATAATATGTACTATTACGGAAAAAAATCAAAAGAAACACTCGAAAATTCACTCAACTGCAAACTCTCAGCTTAAGTGTTATTTCATACTAGTTCAGAGTAATTTATGGCAGATTAATTCATCGGAATAGAATTGTTCATTGTGGGATGGCTATTAAGTTTATAGAAATGCAAATGTCTGTGGCCAATAAAAAATGTGCGAGCCAAATTTAAAGTGACATAAGACACGAATCATTATTAAATTATGATTACATAATAAGGATACGTAGACTAAACTTTTATTAAACTTATCGTAAGACATATTAAGTTTCTTGACACATCAGAAGAGTCAGCACAAGTAATGTCTAATACAAAACAGAATTTGCATATTTAACATAAAATATATTATACAGTTATATATGTACATATGTATATAAATATAAAAATACATATATATATATATATATATATATATATATATATATATATATATATATATATATATATATATATATACATATATATAACAATGTTCTTCATTTTGACCGTGAATATAGTCGTGGAAAAGGAGTTTTCAGCCGTTTCAATAATTTAGTGAGCATTTTGAGAATATATATATATATCAAAACGCTCACAAAATTATTGAAACGGCTGAAAACTCCTTTTCCACGACTATATTCACGGTCAAAATGAATAACATTCTTTAGTTTAATACATCATTATTGTTTCTTATTTCTTTAAATAATTTCATAAAAAACATTTTAAAAAAATGTTTGGTTTTAAAGTTGAATTAGCACATAAAAATTTATATGAAAGTCATCCTATAAAATCGTATTTTAACCCACAACTACTTCTATCTAAGAAACTCAACATCTATTTACTATAAAACGCGACTGTAAATTTAAATGTCGAGATTCAAACAATTCCAAATCTCTGAAAAATGCCGGAGAAAATCCCCTTATACCCGTGAGCATACAGTCCTAATTAACTACGCTCCACATTTACATTCGAACCTTAATCAAACCGACCTACGAGCACCGCATCTAAACGAAAGGTAAAATAATCGCCTCGTACATCAAAGATTTTTCTCGCGGAGCCAACTTCATTAAGCACTTCGACGTTAAGCACGCGAAGCTAAACGCGCCTTCCTGTCACGCCCATCTGGTACTAAGTGCACGGCTTTGCATCGCGCACGAAACTTCGCGCTCTCAACAGCCACAGCCTTGAACTTCATTCCAGATCTGCAAAAAAGGCGAGCGCTCTTCGCTCGTCGTCGATTGTAAAGTTTCTCAGCCCGAGGGGTCGTTAATCCCCGTCGGGGACGCCTTATATACGCGCGAGCTGCAGTCGCCGTGAAAGTGCGACTCGATCGCGGCACGCCAATGTTGCATATATAGCGTGCGTGCGGTCTGACGAATGTGAGTCGTGTGGTACCTAAGCCGTCGAAAATGTCGGTGCACGCAACTGCTGCGGTGGTTTCAATTGAAGAATTTCATTTACACATTCTATTGTTAATACTTCGGAGACTGAGAACCAAGAGGATTCTAAACTCATATTTACAAAAAATTACTTTTTGGTCTACTTGTATAAGATATAAATAATAATTCATAAATTATTTATAAATTGTATACTTTAATTTATAGAATACAAATATTTGCTAAAATTTGCAAACCCTTCTTAACCCTTTAAGACCCGAATTACCGTGAACGCGAGAAAAAAGGCTTTGGAGGGTCTCAAACCTAGATTCGAATAGTTTATTAAAGATAAACTAAACTCCAAATATGGCTTTTAGAGGTGGTCTTTAAAAATAAATATAAGTCTTTTACTCTTAAATTAATTAAATTTCAAGGGCCTACGAGCGCCATAGCTATTGTCAACTAATATATATGGAAATAAAAGTAAATATGGCCATTTTTACTCCGTACTTACGTCGTAAAAAAAAGTTCTACAAACGCACGAAAACAAATCCGAGAGGTGCGTCACTTCTTCTTTGCCTCTTCTAATTTCTAAAATAAAACAACAATTATCATTGTAAAATGTACTTATTTCTATATCATTGCTTGATCATCAACCTTCTTGCATGAAGCAGCTAAAGCTAAGTGAAATTGTCATTAAAGAAAATAGCTTTATTAACTTAGTCCGCAACCTGCTAAATGTTTGCCATTTCGAAATTTGTTATTTTTCTGGCACATTTTAGAAGCCTTGGATTACTACAAACAAGATAATTCCATGGAAGAAGTAAAAAGGAAGCGACATATATTGATTGACTATAGTTATGGTGCTTATAGCCTCTTAACAAGTTTCATGGTAAATGAAAAATCTGCAGTGCCATACGTATTGCTTTCTCGCCCATACGCATTATTGTTTTGCGGTTACGTCGTCACAACTTTGCAATTTGCGGCCGGCAATTAAACTCTTTTTTATGCTAATGGTATCATCAGATTACTCTCCATCCAAACATAGTACTCACGTGTTTTAAAAACCTTATTTTATCCATAATGACTATTGATGGAGCCCAAAACATAGGCGCTTATATATGGGCGTTTGGACCTTGAAGGGTTAAACTTTAATATCAATAGTAAACATCCATGCAGGAGTATATTGTGCACCAAGGGGGATATATAGGCCTTTTCTGTTCACCTGTGAGTTAGCAGTTTGAGCCGAAGACAAGTATTGCAAACACACAAGTGAAAAGGGTTTCTTCCCCATGATCCATGATGCACACCATATTTTTTGTGACACATGTACAGGTTATGCGTTTTATATGCATGTGAAGCTGGACCAAATATAGTCGTTTGTGACACGGACATCGCGCGCCTGCAGATTATATACATACTTATAGTTTTGATGAATAAATAATCATCAATCTACGAGTATATGTATGTATAAATTAAAACGGTTTATTATGTAATAAATTTTTCAAAATATATATGTATGTGTATGAAAACCAAAAATTTTCATATACGTACACATACGTACACACACACATCCAGAAAGCAGGAAGTTTTGGGAGTGCATTAATAGTACATTTCGATACTAGTACTAGAATGTGATTTTAACTTTGTGATAAACCCAGTTTCACGCACGGAATGTCAAAAATCAATTTTTAGTTCTTTACAATTAATTTATTGAATGAAATATTCCACTGCTCACGAAAAAGTGAATCCACGTATTGATATTGTTTGAATTTATCAATTTATACTTTCATAAGTTCTTTGTGGTAGGTATACATTTATTGTAACAAGTAAGAGAAGAAATGTTATAATTTACATATATATTTTGATGTTATCTTACAATATGGTATAAATTAAAATTCCCTGGGTGCTTTCACATTCTTTAATGTATTTTGAAATACTTAGAGTATCCTAACCTTCTTCATATACGCAGCGATAGAAACTGTAACACAAATTATACAATAGAAACTCTGGTCACATTCGATTATAAAATTATGTGGCATCGAGATTTCCGTGGGCGTTCTAATAGACAGGTTTTCAACAAGTAGATAGATTTTATCGTGTAAATTTGCATAGCAGTAGTGAATTCAATAATGGATGAAAATGAATATTTGAAAGCTTTAGTGAATTCTTTATCTAACACGTATATTAAATTATATATCCTAACACTTGAATATAAGATGAAGGAAATACGAACTTGAAGTACAGTAGCATGTATCAGTCAATTGAAATATACCTAGAATTATAAATAAAAGAAGACTTATAAATTATGTATTTCGAGAAAAATTTTATTTTCTAATATTAATTTTGATACAAAAAAGTAAATCTAGAAATATTTACGTATATATAATGTACTGTTCGAAAGAAATTCGATTTGACAAGCAAAATCAGTTGCCAACAAAATGTGACGAGGAAATGTTCTATATCTTCTGATTTTAATTCTCATTAATTCAATCCGATTAGGCGTTCAAAGATCGCTCACTGTATTAGAAAACTCGATGAGATTGAATCATCACTATTTTTAGAAACTGTCAAAACAAATACATTTATTAATGTTATTAAATTTATTAATGTTTCTATTGCAGAATACTATACAACAATAGTAACATTAGTATCGATAATTTATTATTAAACTTTTTGTGAAACTTTTACGTATAGAGTACATATAAAGTAAAATAGGAAATATTTCTTTATATTTCAAACTTTGTAACTTGTAAAGGGCCAGTCAGGTTCTATTGGACATATTTTCAAGAAATTTTTTTTCATGCAAGTATTTATTTTTGCATATCAGTCTTTTTATACATAAAACTATGGATATTGAGTAAATAGAAAAAAATTTAATTTAATTTTTCGATGATTTCAGTCTGTGATCTGGCCGCCTGAAGTGAGCCCTCCTGGTTGCTTACCGACATGATATCTCGACTGTGAAACATCTGAAAACGAAAGTCAAGTGCTTTATTATAAAGTATAACTATAATTTTAGTCTGTGCCTCGAACATGCACCCCGAATAAAAAATAAAAAATGGCGCACTTTTGACTTATTACAATGAGGTTAATATGAATAAAGGGTACTTTTAGTGACAACAAAAATTATTTTTATGAAAGTTATGATATTGGAAGATCTTATTATATTAATTGAAAGTTTTCAAGGGGACTTACCAACACAAGAATTGAAAAAAATCGAAAAACCTGCAAAGTTACAGTCGATTGTTTATGAGTCCGTATTCGTGTAATTGTAAGTTCGTTGTGTACAAATATAAACTATTGGCTATAAATTTGCAGGTTTTTCAATTTTTGTATTGGTAAGTACCTTGAAATATTTTAAGGAACAAAATAAGATCTGCCTAAAATTAGATAAAAAATAAAAAAGATTCGGACGATTTGTCAAATCATTATCTAGCTAACGCAATATCCAATTTTGTCATATCAAAATTTACATGCAAAAAAATTGTTTTGTTATTTAGTACTATTCTTTCATATTATAACGTTTCTCATATTGTAATATGTATAAACAAATTATTGAATAAATTTTTATAGTCAAGCTCGATTCTCACGGAGGAACCACCTTAAACTGTGATATAAATAGAAAAAAATTATTGTAACAAAAGATATGTATACGAAGCATTAATCGATCAACACTCATTATTACAAATTTGGCTAGTTATTTTTGATAATTTTCATGTTTCTTTACAATATTTAGTATGTTAAGACGATTATTTTTGTTGAAAAAAATAGTTTAATTAAATTCAAAGACTTATTATATTTTGAATTGTTGTTAGTAATAATTAAATGGTAAAATATATGTACATGAAATATTGGTACCAGTATCTGTTTTCAAACTACTATTCACTAATTCAGACATAATACCTTTACCTTCAGCAAAAACCTAAAAAAAAGCGAGAAGAAAATCATTGAAGAAAAATAAAGCTAAAAATGTTCAATTAACAGTCAACGTATTACGCCTTCAACAAACAAGCGATGCATGTATAAAATCCATACACGAATGAAATACGATTTCATTATCGCATACATATGCTCAAATCAAAACTCACAATCAATCCGTAATCACGTCTGACGCAAATTACCGAATAAACCTCCGAACGCAGCCTCATGCATTCAAAGATCAACGCCACGGGTGTGCAGCAACTCTACCAATTGAATCGTCATCTCTTTTCTCTTCCTCTCCATCTAGGAAGTTATTATACACTCGAGATCAGCCGGTTGGACGTCAAAGTCAAAACACACTACAAGATCCCGCGCGCGCGCGCGTTTCGAAAGCGATCGGCGCATATTATACGTACACATAAATCCTGTCCAGCCCTGACACTGACGTGCCGCTGGAAACTATGGGCGCGAGCGGGAAAAGACGACGACGATGACCTTGAAAAGGAAAACCACTTTCCTCGACTTCCTTTTTATTTCGACCGCGCCTTCCAGGTGTCTCTCGCGTGTAAACCAGAGCGTAACTCGAGAGGCGCGCGCTTGCCCGATTTTTGTTTGCCTCCTTGGGGCGTGAAATTTCGCAGCAGTGTGTTGTAGGCACTTGTCTTGTGGTGTTCGTTGTACTAGGTACAGCGAATCGTTTCAATTTGATAAAGTTGCTGTTATCAGTTATTAGTTGTGTGATTTTAGCTACAATATTTTACATTGATATCATTTTTTGGAAATTTTCGCTAAGCATACATTAAATACTGTCATTAAGTTCTTTTACACTTGATTTTTCGAGACGCAATGGTATTTCACAAATTCTAGTCATTTTAAGCTTTGAGTGGGGAAGGGGGAATTTGAAGTAGTCTCGTATTGATAATTACATTTACAATATAACAATACAAATTTGTATTTTTCTCTTATACAAAAACTTTTCAATACTTTTGGAAAATGATACGTTTTTGTTTTTTAGCGGTTTTTAAATTTCTGAGTTTCAGTTTTTCGGGTTTTTTGATACCTTAGAAATAACATCATCGATTCAGTGATGCATTTGCAAGAGCATAAAATTACCTATCTTTTGCGACCCGAATTTTTAATAAGCTATTTCTCTTGTTTTGTTATACACGAAAACGTCATTTCTTCAAACGGTGATATCTGTAAAATGTAAGAAAGTTTCAAAGTATCGCCAATTAAAAAAATTACGTTTTCATGTATAACCAAAGAAGGAAAAAAGCTTATAAAAAACTTTGTTTCTGGGAAGATAAATAATTTTATTCTCTTTCGAATGCATTTAGATTGAAGCGATCATATTGTTTCTACATACCAAGCTAATGTACCTCATTGATATAAGAATAACGTAAAATCGAAAAATTATTGTTAAACAAAAACGAGTCGATGAATCTTAAAATTTCTTTTTGATTCCGAATCCTCATTTAGATATGAAAAAATGAGCTTCAGTTGGCTAAAAATGACCGCGCCGTTCTCGAGATATAAGCGATCATAAAGAAGTTTGAAAAAAAAAAACAAAACCTAAAATATCTTAAAAAATAAAAGTCCTCATGATCTGGGTAAATAAATTAGCCAAGCGATAGTTAAAAGCTACCTTTCTGAAAATTTTCAAAAAGATTAATAAATTTTAACTCAAGTTATCGTCCGACATAGAAAATCGCTTTTTTTTACAAAATGATTCTTTTCTCGGCAAAAGAAAAATGAAAAGGCTAAAAAATGCTACTGATTATTGTACTGTATATTATTGATCATCTCAATTTTTTTCAATATATTTCATGATATGTTTCCGAGATATAACCGTCTAAAAAAACATGACATTTCCGTGTATAACAGAAAAAGGGAAATCGGTTATAAAAAAATTAGGGTTAGAAAATATAGGTAATTTTTAGCTATATATATTATTATCGATATAGGTATAATACATTTGAAAGAGCTAAAAATTACCTATATTTTCTAATCCTAATTTTTTTATATATATATATAAAAAAAATTAGGGTTAGAAAATATAGGTAATTTTTAGCTCTTTCAAATGTATTATACCTATATCGATAATATTATAATATATATATATATAGAAAAAAACATAGAAAATGAGCCCAGAAACATTAGATTTAACCGTGGATTACTCGAGATATGGTGCTACACATACATACACACACAAGCACATCTTTACGGACATCTTCCAAAAATAGTGTATTTTGATTCCAAAACATATTTCTAACATATTTTTAAAAATACGTTTTTTTGCTATTACAAAGCTTCGTTTAGGAGGAAGCAAAAATGCTTTTTACTTAAAATCCGTTAATAAAAGACACCTTTTTAAGCTATTAAAAATTAATAAGAAAAAAGATATATCATTTTATTAATAATTTATTACAAAAATTTTCTTACTGGAACATTTTATTTAATTTGAGGAAGCTAAGTGCCAATGAATTGGCAGCGGTTTTTTTATGTTTCTAGAAAATTTCCAGTAAGGTAGCTTTTCATTATCTCTTGACGGAGTCCTTTGCTCGAACATAAAGACTTTCCCTTTTCAAGATTATTTAAGGTCTATTATTTTTAAAAAATTTTTGATTGCTTATTTTTTGGGTATTACACAGTAATTTTTTACGAATCAAAACTCATTTATTTATTTTTTTTATAAAGGTTTGAAATCTAAAACAATTTTAAAGATAATAATAAATTTATTAAATACTTAAAAATCTAGTAGAATATTAAAAAATTACATTGAACTATTTCTTTACTTCGGCATTATAAATGGAGAAAAAATATTTGAAATTATTTACTAAAAATAAATCTGTATAAACATTGAACATTTGAGTAACTTTTTATTGTCATTTTTCCCTAACTTTAGTATACATGTTACTTAACTACTGACTTAAATACGACCACATACAAGATGTACTACAAAGTAAAAAAGCCCTATTAAAAATATATCTAAAATTAAAAATGAATAAATTAATTAACAGCAACCACCCCCAATAAGATTCTCGCATAACCACTATCTAACTTCAGTCTTCACTCCCATCCAAATCCGTTTTACTTCCCAACAAGCTCCCTGCCACCAGCAACCACAGCAGAAACATTCATACTCGACATCTCCAAAGCCTAGCCCCGAGAGAGTCCAGCGACTAATCACCGACATAATCGCTTCAACTATACCCAGAGTGTATACCCGCATCATGCAACGACGCACGTGCACATCTCCGCGCGGATGCTGCGAGTTCCGGATCGTGTATCGTACACGCGGCCATCGCGATCGATTCACGGCCGCGATTCCCTTTCACCGCGGCTCTGCAGTCGCAGTTGCGCTTCTGCATCGGTGTTGTGATCCGTAAACAAACGAGGATGCGCCGTGTCGACTCTCTCGATCTCCGCTTTCCCTCTTCGTGGGCAGCTTCTTTCGTTGCTTCTTGAGGCTTGCGCCGGGGTGGGAGTTTTCGCTGACTTTGTGCAAGGATGGGCGAGATAAGATTGTTGAGTTTTTTTTGGATGATTTTGGTTTCGAATTCACTACCGTGACGGAGGTGCTTCCCGGTTAGCAGACAATTTATGATCTTTAGTTTGAGCTTCGAACATTGGTTTGAAACGAAAGAAATTATTTGTGTATCCGTGACCAAAAGAAAAGAAGATTTTTCATATAAATGAGTGAGCGGATTAAAATGCAAAATTAAATTTAAAGAATTAAAACTTCTTCTATCTTCTACAATTAAATATACCTAATTTTTTAAATGTGATCTATAGTTATATATCATGTTTAATTAAAGATGTTGTGGAATTAAATCCATGATTTATCTAATATATTATCAAATTTATTGATTTAATATAATATATTAAAATATTAAGAAGAGATCATTGCAGAAATCTAGAAGAAAGAGCACACCACTTCATTTCCTCCTTTCTAAACCATTACCCTCGATGAGTTCATGCACTTGTACCTACCTACGTCAATTAAATAAAAAAGTGCGCTTTTCATAAATTCGCAACAGTTCGCGATAAATTCATCATAACGTGACTCCGTATACAAGTACCACGGATACACAGACGTTGTCGCCGTAACATAAATATAAAGTTCAGTTGAAGCGTCAACTCTTTCACTCTCACGAGAGAAAGAGACCGGCGGTACTTGGATGGCATAGTCAGTGGTTTTGAGCAACGACCGTAAAAAGAGTCTACGTAAATTATCCGATAAATATATTGCTTTTTGTACATAAAAAATAAGTGAGGACTGTAGTACAAAAGTTAATGCAATAAGAATAATTAATTGCAAGTAATACATTTTTTAAATTAGAAGTGGTTAGAATAGAAAACAGGTTTACCCATGGCGAAAATTGAACTTGAGCGCTCTCAAAACTGCAATGTATTGCAATCAAAGTTGCAATAAAACTTGTGCTTTTCAAACGTAGGGAAGACTGGGTTATAACGGACCACGGGGTATAACGGGCAACTAGCCATATTTGCTGTCGAAGAGAAACGAAATTTTTTGTTCCGCGTCTTAATCTACTTGTGGTCATATAGTGTTAGTTAATTTTCGTTGTATGGATATAATCCTCCAAGCAAAGAAATTTTTACAGCGCAGTGAAGTTTTAAATTGAAAAATCAGGTCATATGAAAAGCGACAATAACTTTTCAAATCGCCAACCGTGTATGTTTTTGATTGATTTAAAAAATTAATCAATGCTGCTTTTTTAGGATATGTTTCAAGCTTTGTTTTGCTTTTTGTGACTTTTTATTTCATTAAGATCACAAAAAGTTATGATACAAAACATTAATTACTTACAAAGATAGTGTCAGACCTCCGTGTCACAGTTTTTTTATGAAACTTTGGGGATCGTTTTCTGATACCTAAAAATGAAACTCAGTTTTTATTTTAATGGACCTCTGTATAAGAGATATTGCATAATACAAGATTTTTAACATTAGGCACATGGATAATGCTAACTTTTTTGACTGTATCTCAGATTCTAAGGCCCATTAATTCAATCTACGAGTGCTGGGTTTCATATTATCTCCTGATCCTGTATCTCGAGTTCTAGGATCAATATACGTGAGCTGGATTACATTTTGAGGTACCAGAAAACTATTTTCAAAGTTTCAGCAAAGTTTGTTTCCCGAAGGTCTGACACTCTCCTTGTTAGTTAGTTTGCAAATGGGGCATAACGGGCTACTTTTGTTGGTGTATAATGGGCCACCATTTTAAGTACATAAAAATGTTTTATTTGATTGTACTAGAGTAGGTATATCATTGAGAGTTTCAAAAGTAAGAGGTTGACATGTTTATCTATAAAAAAGCATAATTTGAAAAATTGAAATGGTAGCAGGTATAAAACAGAAATTTTAAGTCATTTTATAGTCGTAAAAATTGTCATGCATAGTGGATGTAAAGTTTCTCTTTATTTATCAGTCGTTGTAACGTATCTCGATCTGAAATCGCGATTGAATAAGCTTAAACAAACATTGTACTTCTCTTCTGCAGTATTTTGAAACCCATAATTTAATAGCAAGAGTGTAAAATTACGATGGCCCGTTATATCCCAATGGGGCAAGGGGAGAGGGGGGGGGGGGCGTTATATTCCAACTATTTCTTAAACCGATATTATTGATTTAATTTATAAGTGCATTTTACTATTGGAAAGAAACATTAAACATTGATCTCAATATAGAATAACATTCTTCAATTGGATAGTAACTAAATGCCATTTAAGTTCTTTTTTTAATTATACTTTTTATAATTTCTATAGGTCATTGCAGTTTAGTGGCACGTTATACCCCAGTCTCCCCTATATTGATTTCTTTATATTAAATTATTTATAGTCACGTGATTTCATATGGCGTTTGAATTCTGGTTTCAAAATTAATATTCTAAAAAAATTCATAATAATATTGACTTTTGATAAATGTGATCTAAACTTTAGCACTCTTGCGGCTGCATGATCCATAAATATGGGTCATGACTTTATGAACATTTTGTTACATTTTATATCATTAATATATAAACAATACATTTCTAAATAATTTTTTAGACAATTTTCACCTTATTTACTATGTTATTGAAATAGTTAATTATTACACAATTACTATGTTATTGAAATAGCTAAAGGGTAAATATTAATTTAGAAAAAATATGTCTTTTCCCTATTATGAAGTTACAAGTCATAAAGATTAGAACATTTCTACTTTTCTATCAGTTTAGAAAACAGAGAAACTCGTCTTCCACCGGGAAAGTGTTAATATAAAAAATAAGAAAAAATATCCTATCTTTTCCCTATTATAAAGCCCTCTTTTCACAAATCTTATATTAATTTCATTGTCATCAATGCCTACAAAAAATCTCGTCCCTCCACCGAAACTACAGCTTTCGTCCGCATGCACTCGAAGCCCAAACCCATAATAGACAACCGCCCATCCGTCATCAATAAAGCCGCTCGCAGCAGCTTACATACAATCAATTCATCAAGCCACCGCACAAAGTCGTAAAACGCCTCGTACACGGCGCACGAGCAATACTCCCCGTCCATATTCTCATTCAGCCTCTATAATACCTCTCTGCCTCCATGCCATTCGAGAGTCTCTCTCGCGCAATTATCGCTCGTTAGAACTCCGCCGAGACTCACTGCACACCGCCACTGACCGTGTAATACAGATATATAGATATACCTAGATTTATATACGAAGCCGAGCAGAGGCGAGAGCGACGCGGAATCCGGAAGCGCGCCGCGAGAGAAAACGATCCACGCGCTTTTCCATTTCATTTCGCCGGATTTCAGGCTCTGCGCGTGCGAGTCCGGACTGCTTTTTCTTTATGTTCGGCTGAGGTGTAATTGTAGCCGGTGGCGCAGTGTATATATTACGGCATTGCTTTTGTTTTTGTTTTCTTTTTCTTGGCTATTGGAAGGCGAAAACCACAGCTGTCGATGTGGAAATTGCGATTCTAGAGTGGTGATTTATATGGGAGCAGGAAATGGATTGGGTACGCGTGTGTGGGTTTCCTTTTGTGGGAAAAAAAATTTGTAAGAAACTGTCAATCGCCTTTGACGGTTTAATTGATTTGAGTAGCGGTATTATTAAATTCAACGAAGGTACGGTTTAGGGTGTTTGTAAAAAAGGCTTGATTAGTATTACTTAGAAATGGAACGTCCTACGTTGCATTTAGAATATTTTCAAGATATTTAATAGATACTTTATTTAATTTACATATAACCTTGTACTTATTATTCAAATAGAATCGAAAACACGAATCAGAAAACTAAATTTATATAATTTATATAGTATTTTAAATCATCTTCAATTTTTAAAACATTAAAAAAAATCTATTATATTTTTCAACAAAGTATATTAAAATAAAACTCAATCAAAATAACCAAGAACAAAAACTTGAAAAATAGTTCTATACTCACAGTAGGGTTCCAAAAGACAATAACATCGGAAAAAGTTTTCGAAAAGAATATATTAGAAATAACTTTTGAGGTATTCACAGGAACCAAATATACTATTTTTAGATAATGTCCGTATGGATTTGAGTGTATGTGTGTGCGTGCGTGCGTGAATACGTATGGGTGTACGTATGTACGTATTTGATTACGTATTCGTGTAGTCAAAAACTCTTTGCCAACGATATGTGCTATCTGAGTAGTTAAGCTTTTAAATTATTATATTTTATTAATTATTGTATTCATTGTATAATCATTAAATAGATAATTTTAGTAGACATTTGCTCAATTACCGTCGTGATTGTGAGGATACACAGCTACGTAGAAACATCGTGGGAATTATATGGTCCGCGTTTCATGCCTCGCAAAAATTCCACGACATGTTAAATAAGATTAGAAATGATGGGCAGATGCGCAGTATAACGTTTACTAAACTGATTGGTAAGGATTTGATCCCCAACTCAAGATGTAATAACTGTGTAATTGAAAATCTTGTAGTTCATTTATCACAATATTTTTAGCAATAAAAGTTTTAAATCAGCGATTCCGTGTTTTATTATTCACACTAGATTTCAACAATGATCAGTTGGCCGGATTTCAAAGGATATCATTCAGGAATTGATTACTAACCAATTTATTAAAAAAGACCTATCTTTTTATACGTTCTTTTTTACACTTTTTAATATTAAAATCGTTATTACATTGATAAAAATATTAGGTTTAGTATCATTAAGATAATATTCGTATACTGCAACTATTACAATATCGATATATTTAACGGTAAATATTTCGGAAAACTTTAATCACATTTTTCTAGAAGCTTCTATTTTTTTCGAAATATTTACTACTAAAATAAGTATTACGATTTACCAAAATAAAAAAATTGTATTACCGTTAAGGTACATATTAAAAATACAATTATATTTTTCTCTCAGTAAAAAATCTTGATCTTCCCGAATCCTAAATTTGAGATAAGCTGATAGCGTGCTTTCAATATACGAGAATGGTTTTGAAATGGTGAAACCTCGGAAATGTATAATGGAAATACATTAAAAAGAGTAAGTTCTATATGTACGACAATTAAATTTAGATCTATATAAATGTACTTGCAATAAGCTAATAAGCACACTGTTCTATTAGTTTCTATAGATGATGATTACTATAGAATATTTATATGTTTAAGAACATAAATATGTTTCTTAAGTAATTTTTGTCATGGGCCTCCTACCAATATTTCCGCTCAGTATAGCTTTTATTATCCGTATATAGAGTATAGCGCTAGTACGTATGTAGGGCGAATACCTGAAAACAGATAAAAAAAAACTACCTCAAGAAAAAATCACTCACAAAAAATTCCCGTCAATAATTCATCAAGTGTAATAACCCGCGCAAATTACTTAATTCCTTTCCTTTTAAAATTAATCGACGACTGAAGCAGACGAAGACTAATGATTCCCATCTAGAACCTACATACATACAACCGACGAACTCCAAATCTCGCCAATGAAAAAAATCGCTCTCTGTGTATAAACACGCGCGCGCACACACACACACACACACACACATATACACACACAATGCCACATACGCTTATACAAATACATTCACACCCACATGTGTACACTTGCTCACGCACAAATACACATACACACACAATTTGATTTTACCGATCAGTCGCGGATATCTCCTCTTCCCGCGAATATCTCTCGCGAAAACGAAAGCGAGGCGCGTCGCTGAGAAAGAGAAAGACCAAAAGAGAGCGCGGGGCATGAATTATCATCCGTCGGCAGTTTGACGTGTCCAGGGCACGCCGAAGTCCGAACTGCCAGACGGACATACGCTGAGAAATTTTAATAAGATGCGCGCGCCTCGTGATGTAGACGCGGATAAATTGCGCTCGCGGAAGATATATAAAATATACGCGTGTGTGTGCGAAGAGAGCGGAATCTGGCAAATTACCGACTTATCTGTCGCTAAATGTACAAGGAGCCAAGAGAGAGAGAGAGAGGTTGTATACAGCGGTGGCGCGGATCGCGCGAGAAAGCGAGAGTGGAATCGGTTAATCGAATCTTTTCTAATTGCCCCCGCGAGCGCGTACTCGGAAAAACAAGCGTCATCCAGTGTGTGGTCTGGTTCTTCTTTTTTGTCTGCGGTCTGTTTTTGACGCTGCGGAAGTTCTTTTTTCGTGGTGTTACCAATACGCGGAAAAAATTGTTAGATAATGATACGTTGAGAGAAGGAGTTTTACGGGTTGTGGTTCTTTGATTGTTAGAAATGTTTAAAAGAAATTGCCTGAGTGAATATCAATGGTTATATTTAAAATTAGAGGTCATTTCACTGTCACTGCATAAAAAATTACCGTTCTTTATCGGAATCTTTTTTGCTAAAAAATGTTGTATTTTCTAAATCATAATTCTTAATATAAAATAATTTTTATTATGCTTTTTAGACGATCAGATTGGTGTAGTATGCATAAAAGCAAAATTATTTAACTAATATAAGGTATGTAATTATCAAGGCAATTATTGTCCGATTATACTGGTTATACTTTATTGTAACTATTGTACGTCTAGAAGACTGGAACTAGAAACGAATTTCGTCACACAATAATTGCATATTACAACATTGTACGTCTTCCATTTTGTTGATTTTTCATCAATCCAACTATAATTCAATCAGTTCGTAGCGTGTCGACGACAATATATACTTACTTATTAATCACAAATTTGTATGTTTTATCTCGATTGCAATGTTCTCCCAAAATTATATAAAAAAAATACATTTAAAAATGTCTAAAATTAAAAAAAAATAGAATAAACTTGAATTTAGTAAAAACCTTCCCTTATTTATAACAAAAAATATTACCAAAAAGGGGGATTTTTTAGGACAGCGCAGTCAAATGACTTCAATGATTGTAATTTTAATTTTAATTTAGTTACAATATTAAACGCAGAAATATTACTATCTTCAAACGCTATACTTCACACTTCACGAATGAAACTCGACGACACACCGTTACAGCAAATTAATTAACTTACAACTCCCTCGCAAAACCGTGTATAATCAAATCCACCCAACAATAAAACAATGAACCACAAGCAACAAAGAAACACAACTAAACACCGCGAAATAAAGCGATCTAAAATTCCCGACCAAAGGACAAAACTACCCACGAATCCGGCTAATTAGCGTGGGAGTTACGCGCGCTCTCGACTCGTCTTATCGCGCGACGTAAAGTATGCGCGTGTCACTATAGCCGCGCGAGATGAAAGTTCGCGCTCGCGTCGTGGGGAGAAAAAGTTTAATTGCCCCGTGAGCGCGCGAGAAAACGTTATTTTTATAACGACGCGTCGGCAGGCGAAACCGCGTTTATCGACACTGCCGCGGAGATGGGACGAGAAGTGAGGCCCATTCGCAGAATGTAACAGTGTATGGTGAATGTGGCTGTGTGTTTCTGGAAGAGAGAAGAGAGATCGAAAATGTGACCACTGACGCGTACACGTCTAGTAATGGGTTTGGTTTTAGGTGACAGGAGAAGTGAGAAAAAAACGTAGGAGAGAAATGTGTAGTCTAGGAAATATTCGCTCAAAGTACATGATCGATTGTTCTTCATTTAGTTGTATTAAACGGAGCTCCTAAAAGTTATAGGAGTGAAATATTGTCTATATTTTGAATTTCAATATATAATTGATTTTCACCCTCTTAAATCCGAGTTTTAAATGGTATGAATTTGAATATTATTAATTTGTAGCGACGAATTATTACTAGAAAATATCAGGTCAATTTATAGTTAAGAATTCTTATTTTACAGTAAAATTTTCTAATTAATTTTAAGTATTCCGAGTAGAAAAATTCTAAATACATTTTTAGTATGAGTTGTAATGAAACTATATCGATCTCACGAACAATTATATCTTTAAAAACAATTTTTTATTATTAATGATTCTGCCAAGGTTCTGCAAGGGTAATCAACTATCAACAATTTCATTACAATCCATAATCAAACATTATAAATGATATAAGCCGAAAGCAGGAGATTTTTGGTTACTTTGAAACAGAAATTGAATGTTTTATTTTGTCAATCATGGCTAAATAAGTGTGTATACAGTGTATACGTTCATTTAATAGTTATTTAAATAATCGCTTACGGGTGTTTTAAAACATAAACTTGATGTGCTAAAAGCAGGAAGCACGAGTACATTTAGAAGCAGGTCGATAAGTAGTAAAAAGATAGCCGTATTAAACTTTCTGTTATTATTAATTTCCTTATATTGTAGTTTATGATTTTGCCATTACTTAGTGCTTGCTATTAATACAATGTATTGTATCCATAAGTTGGAAATCATCATTAAGCCCATATATTACTATACTCTCTTGAACGGAAATTCTGTAGTAAGCACTTTATCGATTCAGCAGTTAAAATTATTTTTTCAATCCAATCCAGGAAATGGAAAATAAATTTTCCAAAAGAAAGCTATAATAATCAACATGAAACCGATTAGGCTAATTTTTAACTTACGACCACCGATTCCGTATGCATTTTCTTCATTAATTTATGCAGCGCCTGAAAAAAGTGCATCCAACATATGAATGAATGGCGCACTTCGATCTAATCAATATTAAAATTCATCCAGATACACGTAAGATGAACTTTCACTTTCCTACGATAATAAATGAACGTTAAAATTAAATATATTCTAATAAAATTTATGATGCTTTTTTTTCTCTATACTCTTGCGCGCTTCGCGCAGGAAGTGAAAAGAGCCATTCGCTAAAATGACTCCTATGACAGTTCACGTGTTAGGGAAAAAGGAGAGTTTTTGCTGGTAGAGCGCGCGGAAGCCGCAAAGATATTGCTAATGACGAAATTTTAGCTAGAGAATGGAAATTGAGAAATTTTCCATTATATTTGGGCCGTTGTTCGGCACCAAT
Source organism: Gastracanthus pulcherrimus (assembly GCA_949152435.1). NCBI lineage: Eukaryota > Metazoa > Arthropoda > Insecta > Hymenoptera > Pteromalidae > Gastracanthus > Gastracanthus pulcherrimus. The sequence continues at coordinate 9,560,880 of OX424575.1, forward strand.
TTTTATGGTCAGAGTTGACTCTTCCGCGCGCATATAAATTAAATTTAAGAAATCCGGGGGGGGGGGTTAAAAAAAATCAATCTTTAAATCAATCTAGTTATACGTTCATATTTTGAAATACTTCAGCGTGTATTCTTTTTTTTGGCATGCCCACAGCGATGAATCGTTAAAATAAATTATGACTTTAAACATGTCGTAAATAACTCCGCGGGAAAAAGTCCGGAGAATCTGGATGTATTCATATTTTGTTTAGTTCATTAGCGGACACACCTATAAGCCATTCATGCGAGTTATGTGAGTTATGACGGCGACGTCGAATCGTTAAACCAGGAGATACGGGCCGTAAAGTTTGTTTTAATTACCCAATTTTTCGCTGCTACTTGAGATTACTACTCGTCGGTAAACAGTGTGCAGTGAAATTATCGTTATTGCGAAGATCATATTTTATTCGGATGAATTGTGAAAATTAAAATATGCGAGTGGTATTTTGAAGTGAGTGATATCGATAATTTCCAATACTTAATTATCCAATTATTATTTAAAAAAAATTTTTTTAAATAATTCTATATTTACTGAATAGTTACAAAACCTGTAATGCGTGAAATACAATTATTACAATTATACAATTACAATATAAAATATTGTTTTCGCTGTAGATTTATTATTACGGGGTTATAATTTTGATACGCAAAAAATATTTTGAATAATGTACCGAATGAAATTTTTATATTTTAATTTATATCTTTTAAACAATACTTAATACACAATATATTCTTTAAAATCTGTACCGAGATGAAGTGGGTATACGTCGCAGAAAACGAAGTGTGTAACTTTTACTTAATGTCACGTGCGCTGTTCAATGCACAGCGAAACATATAAGTAATCTTTTTATCCTCGGTGACTTTCACGCAGTATTTTAATTTCCGTGTCTTCCTTGAATACGAATTAGTTTCATGATGCACTCAAAATAATTAAATAAATATAAAATTACAAACTCTTAATATAAATAATCTAATGCGTCTTAAAATTCTTGAAACCTGCATTCATGAAAAATGAATATGTTCCTTTTCAATTATCACATCGAAAATAAACTCTACGGCAAAAACTGGCACATACATCTTAAAGTACGTAAAAAAGCTACAATTTTATGTACCGTATGATTTTTTTGTGGCTCATCTCACGCTGACAAAAGTGATTTCTTTACATGCATACACTGCTAAGAAATCATAGTTTAGATGCTTTCGCGCGTAAACATGACACTATCTTATAATTAGAGGGCGCTAGCAGCGGGGTCACCGAGGGTCACATTCCTGCATGGCCACATTACCTGCACCCACCTTAGTTTGAATAAATGTTGACTTTGATTAAATAAAGATAATAAACATTTGATCGCGCCTATCATTTTCTTAATTGCGTTATTACAGAAACTATTCTTTTTAACTTTTGAGAGCTTTATATTTTTTTATGTGTGTTCAATTTTTTTTTAAACGTTTTTATTTAACTCGTTTTAGTATTTTCAATATATCATATGTACGTACATACAACAAAATAATTAAAATAATGGAATGGGCATCGTAACGCTACATTAAACATATTATTACTTTAACATAGTGCTAAGAGGGTCAATGTCGAAATGATCGATGGGTGGGGTAGCTTAAGGCGACAAAATTAGGAAAGGTAGGAAAAGTGGGGGGGGGGGGTGGATGACGTGGAGGGGGTATTTTTTCTGAAATAAAACAATGTAAATAATGATATAAGCATTTGTAACGCTAATTAAACGTCATAGGGTCAATGGCTAGATGGTGGAAAGATACAGTAGCATAATGGAATAAAATTATGATAGATAGTAAAAATGGGGAGGGGGGTACGTGGAGGGGATATTTTTTTTCTTAATAAAATAATGAAAATAATGATATAGGCCCGCAATGCTAAATTAATCGTGTTATTACTTTAACATAGTGCTAAGAAGATTAGTATGGAGATGATGGATGGGTGGGGTAGCATAAGGGGACAAAATTAGGATAGGTACGAAAAATGGAGGGGGTGGGGGGCAGGATGGGCGATGGGAAGGGAGTATTTTCTCTTAGTAAAATAATGATTGTACTCGCTAAAAGCGAGACGCAGAATTAACTCTTCATTTTCTCTGAAGTTGTGCATCGACGAATGAACTGAAATGGTCAGAAAGAACCGGTAGCGTAAAAGAATGAAGAAAATATAACTGGGTGGAGTGTGGTAAAAGGGCAATAAAGAGAGATCGTAAAGAATTGCATGTACTTAGGTTGTTATAGTTATTCAGAAGGATGGCATGAAGAGGGTTTGAGGAGGGGCGGAGGGGTACGGTTATGCACACTTGCACATATCCATGCGCAGTTGTGCCCATGTGCACTTAAGCATGCGTAGTAATAACTGTGGGCACACAGGGGTGCGCAGAAGTTATTGCATATAGAGAGGTATGTGCAGTAGTGACTTCGCACGTGCAGGCATGCGCAGTTGTAATTGGGTGCACACAGGCATTCGCAGAAGTGACTTCGTGCACGCAGGCATGTGCAATAGTGATTTCATACACGCACGCATATGCAGTAATGATTGCATATGCATAGAAATGTCAGTATTGGTAGTATTGGCCCAGTATTGATTTCAAATTTATGCGACCACGAGTGGAACATACTCTATTAGATAAAAAATGAATTATCGAAATCGTTGCATCCATTTAAGTTATGCGTGAATGGACTAAAGAAACATAGGTACGGGTCGAATTGATAACCTCCTTCTTTTTGAAGTCAGTAAAAATTGATATTCGGGCTATAAATAAAGCTATAATTTTTGTTATTTAATTATCTTTACATCTAAAAAAAGGTATTGCTTAATCCATAACAGACATATTTCAATATTCTCTAAACGATGTGTTATTTAATTCTGAACAAAGAATTTTGAAAATCATTAAGGATAGAATTTATATGCATTTTTTGTATAAATAAATTATCTTAGAAATCTGTCTTTTCAAAAACTGTTTTATTTTATTTTTGAATCAAATTTTGAAAATCTCTTACATGGATTAGTCAATATTTTGTATAGATTCGAAAATTAATAATCAAAATTACTAAAATAGTAAGTTTTCACAGATCATCAACATTGATACCAAACAAGAATCTAAAAAATTGCATTATTCATATTAAAATTTATCAAATAAATTTTGATTTTTCTATGAATATGTTAATTATTATCATAATATAGTATATCTTTATAGAAAATCGAGTATGCCTTCGAAGTTCAAACTCAAATAATAATTTATGTTATATTTTTTATTCCATACTAATAAATAATCCTTAAATACACACCTGAAAAAGTTCACGTCGTTTTAAAAAGTACATTACAGAACAATACAAACAAACCGCTATACTCAATTACCCCGTAACTCAAAAAAATTCAAGTTCAATGAAATTTCGCTCAATCTTATCTTTCGATCTCCATCAGCGAGGCAGCCTCTCTCCATTATTACGATAATAACCCGATAACGATCGACCTTCCGATCGCCAGCGCCCATAACGTAACCCGCACACCATGCAACTCGCGTAACTTTACTCAATCACCCAACTCGCCCGCTCTTGAACTAGAATACACGCGTGCGTTACGCCTCGACACTTGCACTTACGCTTACGCGCGTGACGCAACCGCGCGCCGATAAGCACTAATGGAGAGAAAGAATCGCGCCTATACGCGATACACTTTACTCGCGCATTCGTTGTGCATTGCGTTGACCCCCCCTGACGCGGATTTAGAAAGTGTAGCGCGAGAGGCACGTATAAACGCGGATCTTTCGATGTGGAATTTTAGACGAATCTTGTGTGGGCCGGTTTTTTCATAATAGGTGATAGAGTAAGTTGGAGGTGGAGGTTTTTGGAAGAGAGTTATCGAGGTAAATGAGATGCTCGATGGTAATTTATTGGAATTGTGGGTGCATGGAGTAATGGTGTTTTTCGTGGGGGTTTGGTAAATTAAAATACTGAAAAACGTTTTTTAAATAGGAAATTAAATTATATAGAGAAGAGGCTTTAGTATGAGAATTTTAAGATAAACAAATGTTGATTTGTCGCGTAATATTCGTAAGAGGCAAATTTAAAATAATAAAATAAATATGTCAATTTTTTTATCACATTCTGTCTCTAATTTATGTACCTATTTGTTAGTTGCTAACATATCGTATTAAATACAAACATCAACTTTAATTGAATATTATAAAAAAATTGCTGAAATAGCTGCTACATTTCAAATAAGGATTTTTCAAAATAAACAGTGGCTAGTTCTTTCGTTTATTTAGAAGCAGAAAACCTCAACTTCATAATTTAGTAAAGATTCGTGACCTAGAGGTATATTATTCTCGAGCGTATTCTCCTAGTAAGTTTGATTGCAGCAGGTCTGAGTTTTATTTGCAGGGAGCACAATGATAACGTCTTGAAGAAGAGGAAGAACGATTGTTAATTAATGTAGTAAGCTAATGTAAATCAAAGTAAAAAGTTGTTGTATTGTTTCTTCCGTAAAGTTTTTGAGAGCAAGTTGAAGTTTTTCTACTATTTATATACTTGAGCTGTTAGGAATGCGTTCAAACAGATAGTTCTTATCTAGCTAATCACCAAAACAATTATTAATAAATTGAAAGACAACAAATATTTGCAAATTTAACTTATGACACGGTGGCATTCATGTGGTCTCGGTAATTCATTTTTCTTCCGGGTTCAGATTACCGAGTAGCAATTTTGAGGTATTTTCTGTCATATACATAATGCGATACATTTCACCGTTGATATTCGATACTTATTATCAATCTCACTTTTCGTTCCCTTTTACAAAACAAGAGAAATTTTCGAAAGTCACTCTCGATCGCAATAAAAATCATTACGCCATCTCTTCAAGTTCTCGTCATCATTGTCATAAAATTAATAATAAGTTATCAATGTTATTTGTTGAAGACTGTGATGAATATCCCTACTTTAAATATAATTATTCTATAAGTATGAAAGTTGTTAAAGACGATACTAAAATAAGATTAGGGGCAAGAGATGCAAGGTTTTATCAGTGTATATAAATCTGGACCTAAACATCTGTACACCTAACGGTAAAACCATTTTTCCGAACGTGTCCCTAAATAACAACTTTTTCATAGGTGTAAGGATGTAAAGTCACTAAAAAGTCAACAAAACGATGATCTCAGATGATTTTTTGTTTCTTATGCTTATGAAAAAGTTGTTATTTAGGGATACATTCGGAAAAATGGTTTTATCGTTGGTTGTACATTCGAACAGTATTTTTTTTAAAAAAATAATTGATGTTACTTGTTACTCGCTAGAATAAAATATGCGTTTTTAACAAAAACTACAGAGAATCCAGCTACAATTTTTTTAATAGTTTTTAAATAAAGTTATAATGGAGCATTTAAACTAAATTTTTTAATATAAACTTCTTTCAATTTTCATAAAATCCAAATCTGAATAAAATTTGTTATTACGTACGAATATTGGTGCAAATGCTGATCCAAAATATTTTTCTTGTTTTCTATAAAAATATGTTTGCAGTAATACAAAATTAATGAATGTCTCATTACTTCCAAATATAAAAATTGGGAATCAAATTATTAAAATAAACTATTGCGCATCCTCCTATATAAAACGAATATGACTGAAGCCAAAATCAAGTAGAAATATATACAAATACTTGTAAAAATTATTATGAAACTCAAGTACTTATTCTGGCAGACAACCGATCGATCGTCGTTCTCGCATTTACATAAAATACACAATAATTCATACACGAAAACAAAAAATAATTCCCGGAAGCTCACAGAGCCCCACAATTGCCCGCAAATCGACCTCAACCCTCTCAACATCTCCGAACTACCGCGCACAAACCAGGCAATCAAACCTTGCACTCGGCGCAGCGCGTAATAGTCGGTAAAAACTTTTTCGAAATCGCGACCTTCGCCTCGCTCCACCGGCGTAATAACTTTTACCTCGACATTGCATCTCCCCCTATCCACGCGTCCACTCGAATGCACATTGCAGGCAGTGAAATTCACCGAATTTTTTTGCTCCGCGGTGCCCGAAGCTCGTGTCAATTTTTTCGTACGCGCCTCGCTCGTGCACCGCGGCACGAAAGGGAAAGAAAAAAAGCATAACATCCCGGGCGAGCGCTGCGGATGATTACATTCTGGAGGTTGCGCAAGAGTTGCGATGATGGAGGCAGGAGGAAGGAAGAACGGATACAAAAAGAAATGCGTATGCGGCGCCGCACGGCGAAATTTCTCCGCTCACTTTATTGGTATAATGCGAGAGGCTGCTGCTGCTGCTGCTCCGGCTGTTGTTGTCCGTGTCGGACGCCTCTTACATCGAGTTTGGCTCGGAGATAGGTATCGACTTGTAAAATGCCTCAGCGCGTATAGATGTATCGGTTCGTGTAAGAGGAACTGAGCGGCGCGGTATAACTCAGCTCCGTAAACAACGAGTTGCTATAAACTTTTATTTGACGGACCCGCTTTGTGGAATACGATCTGTTAAGAAAAATATCAACTTTCGAAAAAAAAACGTTGATTATCCGTATCGTTTTTGGCCTTTTTAGTGTTTTAAAATACCTGGCGAGCGTTTGTTTTTGTTATTTATAAAATAGTAGAAAGAATAACGATTATTTGAAAAACAAATTATACTACCTATTTATATTGTATACATTTTCTTTATTTTATTATTTGTAAATTTCAAAGAGCATTTAACGATGAATTTTGCAATAAATTCACTAGAAACTTTTTTGCTGATTCTCGGATACACGATTCATTTTCCTTTATTCGCATGCTCAGTACTTACTATTATATCATATTTTTTATTTTTGTTTTCCAAGACCGAATTTTTTTCATTACTGTTAAAAAATAAACTTTTTGGCAATTTTATTACTCATATAGGTATTTTTTTAATAATAATATTGGTAGAGCGGAAAATGAAAAATATCATCGAAAAATGGGTTTCAAGCGGAGGCTCGTTTTCACTTACTTTTATAAAACGTATTACAATCATTATTTAGAGTATTAAATATAATATTTGGATACTATTTTTACATATTTTGTCACAATTCGAATTTGATCGAATGTAAATCTGCATTCGTGTATGCTGCAATAATCTGTAAACTTTTAAATTGAAGTTATATTATTAAGTTTTCATTTGAGAGGTTTAAGACGATCATTTAACGAAGAATAGTAATTTGGCGATAACTTTATACAAAACTGACGTGTATTTTAGACAAGTATAGGGGAGAGTCGTACAGTATGACAACCCATAGCTATTTTGGGTATAACTTTTAATTGACTCGGTGAAAGTATTTATTCGTTAAATTGTGCTCTATCACGAAAAAAATTGGCTGAGGTCAATTTCAAGCATAAAAATTAATTAACAATATAAATGTAAAAGTTACAATTTCGGCAGTTCTAAAAGCAGTCGTACAGTATGATAAATTATCATCTTTATTCAATTTTGAGGTCTAAATGATCTATAACGGTACTCACAACATTTTTATAAGTAATAATATAGTATATTTATTAAAAATATAGTTTTATAGACATTTATAAATTGCTTTATAAACTACAATACTGCATATTTACTAGAATATAGTATTTTAGTTATAAATAACGAAAGATAACAAATAACACTTATTAAACGTTTAGAGATTAGATAAAAGTATATTTTTGTAATAATTTTCCATTCAATTTACGTATGTCATACTGTACGCTAATCGTGTTTGTCATACTGTAAGACACGTACATTATAGCGTTTTAGGTTATACTGCGAGGATAATGATAATTAGAAGTCCATCGACGTCTCAATGGACTTGTGAATGACTAAACTTGATACAAAAATTATTAGCGAGACATAAGCTTACCTAGGTAAAAAGAGGTCAGCTTCATAAAATAACTTTTGTCACTTGTAAAATTGAATAAATCGTTTGTTTTTACAGGAGTTTTTAAGCAAAACACTGTATCTACTGGCCGTGAAGTATGTTTAATATACCACCAAAGTGCATCAAATCCCCGTGCTAAATTGGTGCCAACTGTTGATGAAAGCCAGCAAAGCATAATTTGTCATACTGTATGCTTTGTCATACTGCACGGCTCTCTCCTACTCTTTCTAATGCACAGGAGGGTTAATTTGCTACAAAAATGTAAACTTTTGAATAATTTTGAAATGACTGCCGTAAATTTGTCAATGTAAAAAAATGTACTTTATGTCTAATTATAAAAGAAATTTGATTGTTAATCATATAATCGATTTCTCGTTTATATTTTCTCAAATTCCGGGTACAGATTCCGGTTGCAGCAGCAAAGAAAAACCGACTGTCTTTCATTGGATCGATCAAATGCGTGGTGTAACATTGAACGTGACTTGTATTGAAATCGACTTTTATGGCGTTTCGATGGGCTAATGTAGGCTGCGTTTGAATTTAGATGGGATTTTTTATAGTGGAGGTAATTGACTGAATAATTTCTCGATAGACGTGTGATGTGAAAGATAATAGTGAATTTGACTGATATTTAATTATATTTAATTATATTTAACACATTTAAAATTTTTATATTTGAAAGTGTGTCTTAATGATATGTGCTTATGTTTACCTTGATAAGTTTGACATATTTGAGACGTATGAATTATGAATTTGTAGATACTTTTTCGCAATAAGTATTTATCCAAATTTAAGCTTTTTTGTTATTGCATTTATCAGTTCTTGAAAATACACATCTATACAAGAAACATATCGTTAAAAATCCTGTAACAATTCGTCATCATGATTATATTGAGATTTTACCAAATACATAACATAAAATCTAAAGCCAATCTTAAAGAATAATTTACTTCACTCGAGACTTTTACCAATTATAACTATCTAAAAAAGTAAAAGGATGATTTTTCAAAATTCAGTCCTTAAATACCAATTAGTTGAACTGTTGAGATACTTTCATCTAATCAAATATTCCTGATTCATTAACATCAATTAGTTTCGAGGCAATCATGAATTAGGAATTTTAGATAGTTATAAATGATTCTGCATGAAATCAGGAAATTTGTTAACATAATTATCTTTACCACTTAAAAACATATTCGAAATTTTATTTTATATGCTACAGTAACTATAAGAATAAGTGCTTCATTTCGTGAATAAAATAACTAACATTTAAAATACAATTAAATCAGTTAAGACATAGGTCCTCATCAACTCATGTTTTAATAAAAATAAATTAGGCTTAAACTTTTTAGATTTTAAATGCACGAGTTAACAGACAGTTTCCAATCACATTTTGAGTCTCAAATTATTCTTTAATAACATCAAGTGGTTCCTGATCAGGAAAAGATACCATTATATTAATATCCATAATTAGTGAATTATTCAATTAAATAAAGTAACCATCGAAATAACTTCCAAAGGCCCACTGTCATTCCCCCTCGATCTCTCAATCAAAAATTCACGTTTCTCACCCATTACTTTTACTTTAGCTCTAAAAATCCGAAACCCAAGAACAATCCGCACCTTTCGATTCCCCAGAAATTTCTCCCAAACGTAAAAAGGAATCCGAATCGAGCCGCTTAAGAACCTTCCGCGCATTCACGCTCACACTCCACAGCCCTGCACACCCGAGGATCAAAGCCGGTCTTTCTCCTTTCTCCGAGTCACAAAATTTCTTTCTCTCGCCGCGCTCGCCGCCGCCACGGGCCCTTAAAATCGTCCAGACACGAGTGTTATGCAATCCCACATGTCTATATGCGAGTTCGAGAGGTATAGAGAGCCTCGGGGGTGTGGTGTAGGATCGAACCGATCAAAAATTGATTCGTCTCAAGTGAAAACGCGCTATAGGCGGAAATGCTACGCTATGCGACGAGAAAGTTAGATACATTCGCGCGACGATGCGGTTTATATTAATGCGCGTGGCACGTGTACGCGAGTAACTGGATCGTACAGAGTTGACCAATCGATCGATCGCTCGTGAAAATTATCAATTAGAGGCGCGAGCTCGCGTTGAGTGTGCGTGGTGCAATGCGAGGATGAGCATGTTCATTGACGTGGAGAGTGCGATATGGAGCGGAGATTTTTGTAATGTAGGGCAGGAGAGTTTTTGTATCATCGAGGGAAATTGAATTCTAGGGATCGCCGGGATTTCTCTGGTGGAAAATTGTATAGCGTAGTTTCGTAGAACTTGCAAAACGTGTGTTATGAGGTATGTTATAGAAGAAAGTACATACGGCGAGGTGCAAGTGTATCTGTGCGGAATTATAGCAATTATCGGATGAGCATTTCTCTACGTGTAGGAAGAGAAAAGTTACATTTTCTTGAGTTCGTGTTTTATTTCTGTTATTTATGCTACTGATCCAATAAAAAGTAACGTTATGTCCATTTCTTAGCAGAAATGCGCTGTTACATGACGGAATGACCTGAAATTGATTTATAAATGCAATCGTAATTGAGCTAATAAAACTGTAATGGTGCTACTGAACAATGTACAATAAAATTATGAAAATCTTAGAAAAACAGGGATAGAAATAGACCTAAGCCATTAAGCTCGTACAGGAAATGTATTATCTTAAAAGATTTTATATGCATCATTATAATAATCTTTCACTATAAGACTTCATGAGCAATACATCGGTAACTACAGGTACAAAAAATACAATTACCAAAGGTATGCACAGATATTGGTTTGTGGAATGTAGTCACAAGAACATTGTATATACATATTTCTATAAGTTACCAAAAGAATTAATAGTTTTAAACGCTCAAGTAAAAAAAGATCAAAAATACATGATATGTGAAAATTGAATATGAAATTATTTTACGAATTTTAGTTTTTATTAATAATTAACTGTCAATACATCGACCTTTAATGTTAATTTAAGTTTCAGTAATAATTAATTTTTGCTTCCTCGAGAAGGAAGCTATAAAGCTATAAAGTAAATTTAATGCTATTTCAAATGCATTTTCACTGGGTCGATGATATTATTTCTAACGTACGAAAAAACACGAAAAGTTAAAACCAAAAATTCGAAACACACACACACACACACACACACACACACACGGACACACATGTACACGCACACACGTACACGCACACACATACACACACGCACGCACACACAGACACACACACATCCATACGGACATTTTCTAAAAATTGTATTTTGATTCCTTATGTCTCAAACCATGTTTCTAATATGTTTTTAACTCGTTTCTAACATGTTTTTAGAAACACTTTCTTTTACTATCATATCATAAGACAATAAAAGAAAGTGTTTCTAAAAACATGTTAGAAACGAGTTAAAAACATATTAGATATCATATCATAAGATAGTAAAAGAAAGTGTTTCTAAAAACATGTTAGAAACGAGTTAAAAACATATTAGAAACATGGTTTGAGACATAAGGAATCAAAATACAATTTTTAGAAAATGTCCGTATGGATGTGTGTGTGTGTGTCTGTGTATGCGTGCGTGTGTGTATGTGTGTGCGTGTACGTGTGTGCGTGTATGTGTGTGTCCGTGTGTATGTGTGTGTGTGTGTGTGTGTTTCGAATTTTTGGTTTTAACTTTTCGTGTTTTTTCGTACGTTAGAAATAATATCATTGATCCAGTGAAAATGCATTTAAAATAGCATTTAATTTACTATCTTTTACCATACGAAATTTTGGATAAGGAGTTTCCTTTCTTTTGTTATATACGAAAACGTCAATTTCTGTTTGAACGGTTATTTCTGTGTAATATATGATGATTTTCTGTAAAATTTTTGACTGCTTATTTCTCGAGTAAGACACGGTAATTTTTTACCAATGAACGCTTATTCTTTTCGTATTTTAATGAAGATTTTAAATAAAAACGAATTTTCAAGATTCTTTGAATCGTTCTTATTTTCTAAAGTTTTTTCTTTTTTTATGGTATTTTCTTTTTCAATAATCTCTGATTGTAGATTTCTTACGTATTACGCGGTAATGTTTGACCAACCAAACTCATTTTTTTACGTTTCTGGATGAAGATTTGAAATCAAGAAGAATATTTAATATTTATCGATTTGTTTTTCATTTTTATGATATTAAAAAAAGAATTGTTTTTAAAAAAAATTCTTTTTGCTCGAGTATTATGCGGTATTGTTTGGCTATTCAAAGCTCTTTTTTATTTTTTTATAAAGTTTGAAATAAAAGGAAAATTAAGAATCATCGATTCGTTTTTTATGATATTTTTGTAATTAATGAATAAATCCGTTATTCATAAAATCGAACAAAGTTACAAAAATACGAAAAAAATTTATTTGCAAAAGTAATGTACATTATATTCATAAATAAAATTTAATCATCAATTATACTGTTGCAAAATTTATTATTGACAATTTAAAAAATGTAACTTAATATGCACAAACTTTTTAAGTTTTTACACTTTTACAATTTAAATATTCTTTCATAATCTATGCTATACTTTTGCATAGGTTCAAAAAATGTTTTATTTATTTCAAACCATAAATTGAGTTTAAACATAGTCAAAAATATTAACTTTCATTCTTTCATAGTTAAATATTTTCTTGAATAATTTAAAATAGATTTTGTCTAATAGGTGTGTGTAAAGAACATTTTTTAAAAACCCAAGTTTTTATCACAAAAATATGCGTTTACACCAAAAACTTTTCAAAAAAAATTATTTAATAGTTTCAAAATAAGAGAAGACTATAGAGCATTTTATAGTTAATTGATATATTTTTTATGTTTTCTTTTCTAATTCCATTTATGAGGAATACTATTTACTTAAGTTAAAATTTGTATTCACAAATTACAAAATTCAAATATATACATATATCTCGACATATCAAAATGCAATAGACTTGTTATTTTGTTTTCACTACAGAATTAACTATAATAAATAATTTCATATTGGGAAAATTTATAAAATTTGAGAAAGCTAAGTGCCAATTAATTGGCAGCGGTTTTTATATTTAATTCGTTTTAACCTAGGTCTCTATATTATTAGCCAATCTACGTACAAAAACTTGGATAAGTGTACCTCTACGAGTAGAGGATTCTTTAAATTAATTACATTTAAAAAAATTACATTTCGAACTTATAATGCAGTAATAACATATAGGTAAAATTAACATTTCCCGAATTATAAAAATAAAAATTTACGACTGTAATTCGGAGTTATAAGCACGTGAAATAAGTTCGGCTTTAATTTTTTTATCGTAATGTAATATATTAGTATTTTATAGAAATCCACCAAATAGAAAGTTTGTTATTTAGCAATAAATCGAAAGAAGTTCAAAATGTACACGTTTGAGAAATGCTGCGTATTTCGATATACTAAATAAAAATAAATAAATAAATAAATAAATATAAATAATTGTTGTTTGATATTGCATTTTATCCACACCATCTTACTAAAAATTAAAAAAGTTTGCATCCTCATAAATAACATCTTACATAATCTCTTTGTAACCCACTTGTACAGAACGTCCTACATCCGCGTCATCCTCCACACAAAATTTAAATTGAATGATACGGCGTAAAATGACCGAGTAAAAGTTCTCAGAATCCAGTGTCTTTCCCACAGATCGAAAAATACTCTTGCATAACGTTCGCTAATGTACCTACAAAGAAGGCCCACATTCACCCAAAAATATCACACCTTGTATGAAATAAGTACAAAAAAAAACCCAAGAGCATTCTCCGCTCTCGCGCAAGCAGCCCAGCAATCAAAAAGCCTAATTCGCACAATTACATACCGTATAATATAATCTTTAAATATAATCGCCTATATAATCTTCATATTCACCCACCACCCAGATAAATTAGAAATAGAAATCCCGCGAACCCGATCCAGCGCTCATTCATACTTATCGAGCCTTATTATACCTGCATTTCGAAATTCGCGCGTTTGTCAAGCCCGCGACGTTTTCTAATACACACCACATGCAAAGTAGACTATAGGTACGGCCTGCTCGAAAAGAATCTACAGTTATTTTCTGACGTCAGTCGCGGAACTCAGCACAGGAGCGATTCGCGGAACGATTTTTGTTTTCGGCAATGGAAAGGAAATCAGCAGCATCATCTCCTCGTGTTGAAATATATCCAGACAAGCTGCGACAAAGTCGAAACTTTATATATAGGGTGACAAAAAAAAGATACGAGTAAATAAGACTACGTTCTATTCTGAATCTAACTTTGTTAGATATTTAAAAGTCTATAAGTATTTATAGCAGAAAAATATGTTGCTTACTATTCTTTACATAATAATAAATTATTATTCATGTGTATATTATACTACACAGTTTGTGCAATTTTGACGTATAGCAAGGAATCATGTACAGAATAACTTATTAACAAAAAATCTCTTACATCGCCAACAGATTTACTTCGATTTGATATTACTTGTATGTTCATTACCATTTCTCTGTCTCCTTGGAATTTTGTGTGGACTGTGTACGCATGCATGTGGATTACAATTGATCTTCCTGTCTAAGGCAAGGTCTGCTCTTAGTGTGCGATGCCTTACTCACTGGATCTTCAGCTGTTCTGAGATGAAACACATGATTTCATATTTAAACAAAAACAATTGTACAAAACATATTGAAAAACAATAGAAAAAATGTATAAGTTGTATGCTAAACATTCTCCATCTTTGAAAATTTTTTTAAATGAATAATTATTTTTTATAATGACGATATACTGACTTAAAGATGATCTTTTGAGACATATCGAATTGACCAAGCGAAAGTGTCCGACCTGGCGATGAAATTAATAAGTGCTCAAAGTTATACCTATCGAAGAAAGCAGGTGATATATCAGGTGAAATATCATCTGATTTTTTATTCACAAGCTTTTTTACGAAAGAAATGTTAACTACGTCAAGTTACCCATAAAGGCAGTTTGACCTACGGATTTTTACATTTAACGTCTTTTGAAAATTTTTGTCTGTAACAAAATTTTTAGCTGATCAGGTGATAATTAGATGATTATATCAGGTAATTATTCAGCGGATAAAATCAGGTAATAAATAAAGTGATCAGATTAGGTTATTCATTGTGGAAGGTAAATAATCGATAGAATCAGCTAGGTGATATTTCAGGTGAACTGATCAGGTGATACATCGTATCAAAACATCAGGTTATTTTTCATCTGATATATCACCTGATTTTTTCAGTAGAAATACCTAAAACCAAAACAAAAGAGCCCTAACCTAACCTAAACAGGCAAACAAATAAATATCCTTTATTAAACGTATTTTAAAATAGAATAAATATAAAGTTACCCTGAAAAAAAATATAAAATGAAAAGTAAAGTTAAAAAAACACAAATTCAATGACTATGAAGAAAATGTTTAATAAAAGTATAACTTGCCTCTAAATAATATGTAATTTTGGTATAACTTTGAACCCTGACAGTAGCTTAATCCTGCGGGTCTTGGATATCCCAACAGATGTTGTAGAAAATAAATTATATCACAAATACCTAATATCTAATAATATAAGTGACAATGTATGTTGAAGAGGAATACTTTACGAATTGTTTATAGAATACTTAAAATGTTTATATATCGTATACGACTGGTAAGTATATACATGTACTGAATAATCACTAAAAATTTAAAGCCGATCTGATGAAATAACTTGATACTTTACGATAAGTGAATTTTGTCAATTATTATATACTGATATACTTACATAGTGAAAGGTAAGTTATATGTATAGTAAATATGCAACAATTTATCAAATTGTTGCATCTCATAAAAAACAGTTGTTATTTTAAACTTCTTATCAAAGTGCGCTGTCTACTCGTGTCATAATTGAGCTGTGTTGAAGATGATAAAATAACACGCGTATGACATTTTTTTCCCTCGATCGTGAATTTGAGGGACAAGAATGAAATTAAAAAATAATACCGGAAGAAGGAAAAAAAATGCAACGTAGATACTCACCCACAAATACTTGACAACAAAAACAGACCAGGTTATTCTTTTCGTGTTCGAGCAACTACTAGCCGACTAATCAAATACACGCAGGTATATAAATATCTAAGGCCAAAAATTCGACACTTTTCTATTCACGCAATTTCACATTTCACCTTGATTGACTGCATAA
Organism: Gastracanthus pulcherrimus; assembly: GCA_949152435.1. Lineage (NCBI taxonomy): Eukaryota > Metazoa > Arthropoda > Insecta > Hymenoptera > Pteromalidae > Gastracanthus > Gastracanthus pulcherrimus. Next base: position 9,577,017 of record OX424575.1, read on the forward strand.
TTAATTTTAAGATTATAAGTACCTAGCATATAGTATTACACGCTGCCAGCAGTATATAATTTTCATTTGACGAAGTTGATAATAAAAATGTTGTGGCTTCTCTTTTACTGACAATTTGTTTGTATGAACTGATTAAATGAAACACCTGAGATCAATGTTTGATATTACAAGGTATATAAATCATACAATAAATTTCTGTGGCTTCCCGTAAAAAAGACAATTCCATTTTACATGTTTTCAAGAATTTCAGGTTTCAAAGTTTGTATTGATATGCTAGATCAAAACGTAAGCCATATCAGACAAGGTTAATTGTGTTTGTTAAATTAGCTATTAAATACACTTCTAATCGTAGTGGTTAGACCGGAAAATACTTTTTATCTGTCAAGAACCTACCTAGAAGCCATGAGCTCAGTTGTTATTGTGGTATATGTAGAGTTGAAAATATTTGCAGTTGTTTTTAGTTCAATTGTTTATAAATTATTAAAATAATAATATTTTACTCTTCCCATTCACCTTTCCCATCTTTTAAAACGTATATGTACAGGTATAAGTTAGTTCATGAGTGGTAGATCGAAGTTCAAATTTGTCGCATTAGATGCTGTGCAGAAAGCAATTCATTAGACATTCCGTTTTGTACGATCTAATTTCATAAAATTTGGACTAACAATTGAAAAGAGAGGCTATTAAAATTGATAAAAGAATATTTTACACAGTTGATTCGTGCGCTATAGCTACATAATTCACCTATACATAAAATACAAAATTTATCAAAAAAACGCGGTAATCAAAAACCTTCTCAGTATAGCTCTGAAAAAATAATTTTTTAATAGATCTTATAAAATGGTTTGAAAATTATTCATGCCCAAAATATCTATAGAATTTTCCAGCCGAAGGTAAGTAGATCTCCCAATTAAATGTCCTTGATAATGATACATATACTACAATTTCTGCTTCCTGAATACTACTCCAATATTAGTTACGTTTTAAAATTTTCCCTCATCAACGTTAAATCCGAAATAACGTAATCCCGTTTCTTTCAGGCGTGCATTTTGAAGGATGAGTTCGAAGACAGGGGATTTCCTTGCCTCCATTCTTCTAATCGCCGGCGCCCGAATTTTCACTTTAGAGCCTGTCGCCGCTGGCAACCAACTGCAATTAAAGCTGGTTAACGTGGTAAGGAAAGGTTTCACGATTAATTTTTGCAATTTTTATAATGTTGAAATTATTTTCATAAAAAATTGTTTTAACAAGTGTAAAAGATGTTTAAAAAGTGTAAAAGATGTTTAAAAAGTGTAAAAGATGATTAAAAAGTGTAAAGGATGTTTAAAAAGTGTAAAAGATGTTTAAGAAGTGTAAAAGATGTTTAAGAAGTATAACAAAGTGTAAAAAACGTAAAGAGTATTACAAAGTTTAAAATAGTGTAAAAAAGTGTAAAGAAGCCGTACAAAATAACTCGCAGGTCAGTCTGCAGCTCATCTGCAGGTTACCTGCAGGTCGTCTGAAAGAACTTCACTCTCATTGCACGTTGTACATAGTAGACTTATCTGCAGATTAGGTATGCAGATAGCATGAAATCACTGCACAGATCCTGAACAGCCTACAGAGTGCCTACAGGTGACATACAGGCTTTTTCGTAAGGATAGTGACTAAAAGTACGCTTTTTAATAATTCATTTACACTTTCTTATTTGAAGAATCTTCTACAATTTTTTACACTTTCTTAAACTTTTTAACAATTTTTTACAGAAATAATCTTTACTAGATTATCAGTATAAAAAGAATTTGTGGTGAAAAATCGATATCTTGCAGATATTATAGTTATTTTTGTTCACATTGTGTTTGTCAATGTATCGTCTATTTTGAAAGTAAAAAAAAATGCATCTCTTCTTTAGTGTAAAGAAGTGCGAATAAGTGTAAAAAATGTAAAGTAATGTAAATATAGTTTTTTACAGAAATAATTTTCACCAGAGCGCGACATATTTATTACTTTCCTTTATAATTAAGTTTTAACATAAATTTTCTTTCTTCGGCAGTGTTTACGATACGGGTAGAGACCCGAAGCCAATTTTACAATTCTGTACTATTCTTTTAATAACGACTAATCCAAAAAAGTTATAGCTTATTTACGTTCCTTTGAATGACATCAGACCGTAGTTACTTCAAAGCTCTATATCTTCCTTAATTTTTAATATTTTGCAAAAACTCAAACAGTTTACAAAGAAAGTATACTATAATCTGTCAAAATATGATATAAAAAAAATCATGTTAAAACCGAAATTATTCTGTATAAGGTTTTCCGACATGGTGATCGTGCTCCTGATATGAGCGTTATGAATACGAAAAATCCTGATTACGATTATGACTTCTATCCGGAGGGGTACGGAGGATTGACGAACGTAAGTCTTTGCTTTTGTTATAGTAATAACTGTTTTAACTTATCAGCCCTTACTTATTAATATAAAATAATTTCACTACACGAAAACAATTATTATAATAATATAAAACAAATATAAATGAAAAAAAAATTATTTATTAACCCTCTAAGCTAGTCTTAGAGGATCCGCATGATGTTGTCGTGTTTCTTCAATTTTCATACGATAAACTTAAAATTATACAAAATAAATATAAAATAAAAAAAGTATTCTGTATATCCAAATCCAAAGGTTCAATAATCATTCCTGAATCATTTCTGAATTTTTTGACAACGATTTCTGAGCTTGGAAAGACTTAATAAAACAGAGAATTAATAAAACAGAAATTGAAGATTCTAGAATGTCGTAATAAAAATTTCTATATACTTTTACATTCTTATAAGCTGCACTCGACTGCAATAGTGTGTATTACGAGCTAAAAGGAAGAAGTAGGTATAAAGCTTTTTTAGCTCGCGTGCGAGTTTATAATACGAGTTGAAAGCGAGCTAGCACGAGCCAAAGACGAGACAGACGTTTATGCTGTACGTAGGAACAAAGAAAGGCGCATAGATACTTACATACATATGGGTGATTCCACATCAACTGAGCAAGTGAAAAATTTTAATACTCTGAAACTCTAAGAAAATGATGCGTTTCATACAATATCATATAATATCGAGTGAGTTATAATTACCATTCTAAATCTTGTTTTATCTTAAAATATACATCTAAAACTATCATTGAAATTTTTTTCAACCAAATTGCTTGTGGCGCACAGCTTAAAATTTCATCGGTGACTTGGCAGAAATTTGGTTCTGATGCCAAAAATACTATCATATTCTGCATCAAATTCACTTCCCAAAACAAACGGACTAAAGTACTTTATCTTTTTCATCATACGTGCTGGAAAAATGACAACTTTCGTCACGGTTTTGCGTACGCTAAATGGTCAAAAGACAGTATGGGTGCTATTTCCATATCTGTTAAAGCGTGCGTTATAGGAAATAACACCCGTAGTGTCTTTTGCTCATTTAGCATACACAAAACCGTCACGAAATTTTTTTTCCGGTAAAGCGTACGTTATTTTCATTGCGTCACGCTGTCGAGTGCGTTATAGGAAATAACACCCGTAGTGTCTTTTGATCATTTAGCATACACAAAACCGTCACGAAATTTTTTTCCGGTAAAGCGTACGTTATTTTCATTGCGTCACGCTGTCGAGTGCGTTATAGGAAATAACACCCGTAGTGTCTTTTGATCATTTAGTATACACAAAACCCCCACGCAATATATGTCATATTCCCAGCACTTACGATAAAAGATAATGTATGAAACTCGTGTGGTGTAGTGTCCAATAGCGCCACTACGGCGACATGTCGTGCCCGCGTGCGATATTGTCCACTATACCGCACTCGTTACACAATGTACTATTATAGTTCTTGAGATAAAAAATACATACATTTTGAGAAAAATGAACATAATGCAAATAATCATGTTTTTCAGCTTGGCATAAATCCTGAACCAATAGAGGTAAGGATATGAAATTCTTTTTACATATTTTGGGTACGACATATATCATTTTCTTAAAGTTTCAGAGTTTTAAAATATTTTACTTACTCACTTGACGTGGAATCATCCATACATACATTCGCGTGAAAAACAATACCCTTCTTAGCGGAGCACAGTCGGAAAAAATAAGACTTCTTCCCCATGGTACACACCATTTTTTGTGACATGTGTACAGATTATCTACATGTATGTATAAATTAAAATGGTTTGTATGTAATACAATTTTTTTAATTTATATATTGTATGTGTGTGTTTATACGAAATAATTCGTTAGCGTGAAAAAAAGTACAATTTTACGAGCTTACCACTTTTTCCCGCTAATAGTCGACATGCGTTAAAAAAATAAAAAATACAACTTTCTGCAGCAAGGCAAACTTCGGGAGTACCAGCTCGGCGAAGTCCTCCGCCGTGGCTACAACGATTTTCTAGGCGAGATTTACCTGCCCGAGTCCGTCGCCGCGCGGAGCACCGACTACGCCAGGACGAAAATGAGCCTGCTGCTCGTCCTCGCGGCTCTTTATCCGCCCCGAGGCGAACAGGTGTGGAACAATCGGCTCAATTGGCAACCCATACCCACGACTTACGTTACTCGCGACAAAGACTGGCTCATGATTCCCGAAAACTGTCCTGGGTAAGAAACAATCAACGCGGTAAATGACGCACGCATTTATTCTTTCGCAAATGTAAAATAGTGATTTTCAAGTATATGCTGAGAATGAAAACAACCGCTTCCAATTCGCTGGTTGCCTGAAATTGAATTCCAACATGAATGTATGTGTTCTAATGAATTAATTAAATTGTTTATCACACATTTTTTTCAAAATATGACTACGATTCGTTTCCAAGATATGTAGTTTTATTTCAAAAAAAAATCTTGTTTCGCCAGAAACAAAACAACCGCTGCAGGTCATTAGAAAATTTTGACGTTAATAAATAGTTAATTTCAAGTGCAGAAGCACTGATTTGCAAAAAAAAAATACAAGTATACATACGTCCATAAGTTAAATTATTGATTTTAATATCTTGTCTATTAGAGAAAATCATTATAAAATAAATCAAATTGATGAGTCTTTAAAATCCGTTTCGATTTCAAATCTTTATAAAAAAATTTTTAAAAAAATGAGCCATGGTTGACCAAACTATAAGATATATAAGCGATAAAAAGTGTCTTAGATATATTCACTATCGAATTTCTTTCTTAAAAAATACTTTCAGAGTTAAAAATTATAAAATAAAATCCTTTATTTTAAAATCCAAAATCTTATTATGTTTAAGATAGCTTACACATGCAAAATTTTAATTTAAAATATAAAAAATAACTTATATACACGCACATGCATAAATAAAAACATACCCAAAAACATCGGATTCATCAAAGTCTGTTAATCTTTTATCGTTACGAAGCGTTCTTTTTGAGAAAACAAAACAGTAATTTGTGTTATAGGTAATATCAATAAATGGAGATCAAAGATTAAAGTTATCTTTAATTCTCTATTGCAGGTATCTGAAAGAGCGTTTTAAAGTAGAAAGAACGCCGGAACTTATGTCAAAAGTCGAGAGTTTTCGAAGTTTGATGAACTACCTGACAGCGAAGACAGGACGTAACATCACGACTCCTACCGGCATGTATAATTTGTACCTCGATCTAACTGCTGAAGCGTTCATGAATTTAAGACTTCCTAAGTGGACTGACCGCATTTTCCCGTACGGCAAACTCAAAGATGGCATACTTCTGGAGTACGAGATCTTTAGTTATACGCCGACTTTGCGAAGGCTCAACGGAGGTAAGTTCTCTATGAATCTAAGAATTTATTTCCAATTCAAACATTCTCATTATCAGTTTTGTTAACACTTTCCGAAAAAGCCCTTTTCGGTACAAGATGACATATATTTTTCATTGTTTTTAACTTACTCCCATTCTAGCTGCATGTCCAGACCAGATTAATCTTCGAGACTTTATTCACTCTAGTAATATTCCGATATCCTTATACTCATGTATTTCCTGATTGTGCAGAATTCTCCACTCTCCAGACATCACATCTATTTTATCCCGAATCTTTCTCAGTACTAGATTCTCAAACACTCTGAATCTAATATCTTCTTCCCGTTTAGTTAGTGCCAAAGTTTCGTATCCGTATAGGACTACTGACATTACAATTATTAGAAATATTATTATAAGTAAATTAAGTATTGCAGTAATACATTTTTAATGTTTTTTTAGGGAAGCTTTTATATAAAATGATAGAAGATATGCAAGCTGTGAAAGCAGGTCGAATGAATAAGAACCGCAAAATACAACTGTACAGTGGACATGAAACTAACGTGGCTGCTGTATTACAAGTTTTAGGCGTGTATGAATCGCAAGTACCTGCATTTTCAAGTGCTGTTATAGTCGAATTTTACGAATTAAATGCTCAGTACTTCGTAAAGGTATTGTAAATAATCTCATGTTACTTTTACTCTATTGAAACTCATTATATTGACTGCCGGAATGTTCTTACTTGTAGTTTCTTATATCAAATATCTATTAATATTGCATATTACATAATTAATATTACCTACATAAGTAGGTAACCTATAAAAGTACACCCGAAGGCCAAACTATTTCTCCGAACGTGCCGACTAATGAATCTCAAAGTGTGCATAGCTTATGGTATAAGGTGCATACTGCAAAGTTTATGACGTAAGCAGTTTATACCACAAACTATACCCGTTTTGACGGTCATCAGTCGGCACATTTGCAAAAATAGTTGGTCTTCGAATGTACACTCGACGTGGAAAATATCTGATTCGTACGATTTGAATTTCTTGAAATACTGCAATTTCATTGGCTTGAGTGCACGTTTTAGCTAAACTCATTGGAGGATTACAAGGAAATTCAAATAGTTAGAATCAGATATTTTCCACGTCGAGTGTACATATATATATTATAATATGATGTTCTATAGGTTCATATACATCATATAAATAACGATATAACTTTCTTTGTGCAGAATTATCTTAATCGATGGGTAATTGTATAGGTGTATAAATAAAGAATTACTCTTTCATACCTATTGAAATTAATTCTACCTCAATATTTAGTTTTTTTCCAATAACCTTGGATTGCTATTTATATAAGCGTATATGAAATGAAATTAGCAATAAAGAAATTAATTTATATTTTGCTAACAATAATTCTTTTTTTAAGATACTTCATTATTTGGGAGTACCGTCGAAAGTAGTGGTGAAACAGATTCCAGGGTGTGACGTGCTTTGTCCATTTGATAAATTTTTGGAGTTACTTAATAATGTGACACCTTCAAGCGATGAATTGGCCTGTGTTAAGAGTAAAAGAGATATTACAATTAATCCAGATGCCGCCCTGATACAACACTAAAGCCGAAATTGCTAGCTGTTAGTGGTAAATTTCTCGGTATGGCTATACGGTATATTTTTAACACTACATTTTTTTATTATAAAAATGTTCTTTTTTCTAAAAACTTGAATTTGTTCTAATTTCAAATTTTTGTTGACAGGGTTACAAAAAGTAATTACCACACAATAAAGACTAAAAATACAAGCTTAACAAAATGGTTTGATGCTTTAAAACCATTTTGAATCTAGTTTGCAATTGACTGAATGGAGTAAAATAAATAGTATAAAATAACGAAGATGTTTGCTGCATGCATGTGGCTCACTAGATATTTAAAATAACTGTAAAATTGTTGTTAATATATATTGAAATCTGTATAATATAATTGGAAATAGTCAATAGTCAATAACAAAGTGATATTCGAATATAATGTGAATTCAGTCATTTTTATAATAAATTATTTAACAAATATAAACACGTAGATAAATGAGATACTTGTTTAATATAAAATAATAGACTGCAAAATTGTGACTGCATCTTGTACTGATATATGTAAGTATGTAAAATTGGGTATGTACTCAAAATTACTTTTAGAATCAATTTTATTATAGTTGATTACAATTGGCAGGGAATGGGCTACAAACATTAAAAGCAGATACTTTTTTAAATTAAAGATGCGTTTCGTCCTGGGTTGGCCCTACTGGACTCATCAGTAAGGCAGTGTTGTCCGATCCTACCTTAGACTTAGAAAACTTAGTTTATTTCCACTATTCTCTACGTAATGATTAATCATTATCCACCTTAATCTTAATATAACTACGCAAATTTTGAACATCTTGTGGAAATGGATGCGGAATATAAAACGCACCCGTGTACGTCTTTCAAAAATCAAAATTTAGAAAAATCTCGCAAGAATCCAATACATCAGAATAATTGTACAATGGAGAATACCGAGCCTGACGGGATCGCAGCTCAAAAGTTCCCTACGACATCATCTCAACCGCTTTGTTTAATTTCTCCAACATCCTTTTTCATCACCCAGTATACACAGCATTCGGTCTTTTTCGTAGCCTCGCCAGAGAAAGAAGCGCCTGAGTCATCCTCTCTTTTACAGCTCCACCGCTCCACATTCGTTAAATGGATGAACACAGTATAACAACGCACGCGCACGCGCACAGCTATGCGGTAGCATCATCGTAATATATACACACGGCGGCGTGTATACGTTACAGGCGGTTTTCACTTTTCTCCGCGCGTCGTAACGCTCCTCGTTCGACCTTGGGATTGCGTCGCGCGAGGCGCGTGTGTGTGTAGCGTCAGCGAGGTGTAATAGCTGTTTTTCGGCGCGTTAGCGTTTCTTTTTTCTCTTTCTTTCGTTCTTTCTTCGATGCGATGAGCTAACGAAAACAAAGGTGGTCTTTTGTAGAGGAGTTTGATGGATGGTTGGGTTGAGATTTTGATCGAGCTCTTTTTTTTTAATGTGCTCGGTGATTATGATACTTGAGAGTTTGCGTGTGTAAATATAGTGACGTTAAATAAATAATTGTTAAGAGAGATGAGTTTTTTGGGAGAAATTGTGATTGATTGATAGTAGAATGTTTTATTAGCAGAAAGTAATGAGAAATTTGAATAACTCGGAATACAAGGCATTTTTTTCTTCTTTTTATTGTTAATTGATTCTATTGTTATATGAGAAAAAGAAATTTCATTTATAAATAATAATATTACCTATCTAATATCTATATTTAGATCTAAAAATAAATTTTAATTAACAAAAGAATTAATTAAACGCAAGTAGATATATACCGAGCATAACAAGACAACCGCTGTTAGTTACTATTGATTTATTGTTTATTTAACTTTTCCCCTGGGGGAAAATCAACATAGACGTCTTTTAATCTTGATACATTGTTCTTTTCATATTTACGGCCTTATTTTTAATCCAAGCGCAAAAGATAGCCGTTAAAAAAATCGTCTAAACAATGCATTATTCCATTTAAAATAATAGAAAAAGATTACAGTGTTTTTTAATTTTCTCAAAATTAATAAAAATGTAATTATCTCGTTTTGTTCACCAACTTCTCATATGTGCTTTAAGATTTTAGTAAAAACTAAAATGTATACGTGAAAATGTATACTTGAAAATAAACTGCTCCAAAAATGTATAATTACAGGAATTATATGCATATTCTTCAAAGCAAAAAAAGAAGTTCCTCAGATCAGTGTAAGAACTGTAATACACAAGATATAAAACACACCATAATTATTCAGCCAACTAAAAAGCTCCTACTACACGCCAATAAGAAACGAGAATAGGAAGTCATAACACCGTGCCGTCATTGTTTTTACACGCAGTCTCCGACTGCTTTTGTATGGTAATCCATTACGTTCTAAGCGCCCGTTAAACCGGCCAATGCATTACATAGACACGCGCACACATACACACATACGCGCATATAATACACATACACACACCTGCTCGCACGCACTCACATACTTATTCCCACCCACACGCACACAAATTTCTCTCTCCTTCGCACACTCGTACAAAATGCAAATACGATTGGCCGAGAGAGCGAGCGGCGCCGCGCAGGTGAGTATATAACAACAATTTCAGCCGCGTTTCCGCGTGCGCCGCCGCGTAATTAGAGAGAATTTCGGCGTGCCGGTCGCGCTCGATGAAAGTCAGCTGCTGCTGCTGCTGTCCGCGAAATTTCTCTGAAAAAATGCCCCGCTGCTACGGCATCTGCTGCAACGACAGGTTGGCCGCGCTGTGGGCTTCTATATGCACTCTTCGCTTTCGGATGTGGATGCGCACTCGCGGAGTTTGCGAGGCGCGAATCGGAGATGTATTCATGGGCGACTTTCGGACGAGCCGAGGTTTTACGATGCTCGAGAGTGTATATGGGATTGTAAGGATTGGGCGGTATTTTGGAAAATATTGGATGTAGGAATGTGTGAGACTTTAGCGAGGGTGAATAAACTGGCTGTGTTACATATTGATATTGTAAATTTAAAAGAAGAAATATTATTAGGTGATGTATAATTAAATAATATAGATTGGGATTATTAAGTAATAAAGAAGAACGAGATTTTAAAAAGTATGGTCACAAATTTTGGTACTAAAGTGGTTAAAGGCGATGCATTCACCATAGTAGATGTTTATACATGTAAGTCAAGAAGAATGCCGACAATTTGTATGTAATTTATTCTGGCATTATAGAAAACCTTAAAGACTGTATACAATCTCGAAGAGCACCGAAAATTATTCGATTAGTTTAACAATTGACGTGAAGTGGTGTCTTACTATAGCTATCTATTACTACTTGCCAACTGCTTTTTTATTTTAAGTAGCACGTTTCTAGTTTAAAAAGCGTTTTATTAAGCGTTATACTTGATAATCTAAGTCAGAAACCTTACTTATATCTATAACAAAATTGTTTATGAGTAAAAGTAAGAAAGTCGATCACCAATAAAAAAAAGTAGTAAATAGCAGCAGAACATTACTATACATATTATTAACTATTGAAAACATCAAGTGCAAAGTCTTAAATACAAATAATAATATGCTGAGAGTATTTAAAAAGCACTTGAAACCTGTTGCACGATTTTAGCACCACGTCGTTCCCGTTGCTTCACATTAATTGTATGTGTAAAGACCTGTAAACTAGCCATATACTCTTTCATGTAATGTTACTTATAGAACGTTTCGTTATATGTATTTTTAATTAACGTCGAATTATAATTGCATTTCATCCCGTATGCATTTAAGTATTCATCTCACGCTTATCATGTAACAAAACTCCTAAAATAAAAGGAAATATTTAAATATAAACGTTAAAGATAGATTTATTTCATTTATTACAATATAAGAACTAGTGATGTATGGTGGTTCTTGCAAATAAGAATCGTCCACATTTTAATTGTCCACAATTTAGCTTTGGTAAAATTATATATAGATATATTGATCAATGCTAAATTGTGGACAATTAAAATGTGGACGATTCTTATGTGCAAGAACCACAACCCGTCGAACTAGTTCTTTCGAAATTTAAATTCTGTTTTTAGAGAATAAATAAATTATTGTAAAGATTTCATATTTCTGTTGGTCTGATCGCTCCCGTTATGAAAAACCATATTTTCATTGTATGTTTCTTCATATAAAAACTGCATCAAGTGTTACATTACCAAAAGTGATGCCCATTTAGAAAACACAAAAGAAGTCTAAAAAAGGTACAAATCTATTTAAAATGATTGTAGTATTAATATCTATATAAACATGTTTCTTATTGCAAAATCAACGGGTAGATATTTCGTATCCATATAATTAGGACTTACAATTGCCAAAATATAATGTTTTCATAGAATAAAAATACATTCTATAACCAATGAACAAAGCTACTAACGCAGCAAACCACTTTTCAAAAAACAACCAACAAATAACCAATAACCACAAGAAAACGTCAAAAGCTCGTACACTGTAAATAGAAAACATTTGGACTTGCATCTCCTCTCGCCGGTAACCAGATGCCTGATAAATTACGGTGCAATGCGTCACCGCGCGCAAACCGGCCGTTTTTCCTCTCATCTTTTCCGCGAATGCGGCGTAAAGCACCGGTTTTCGAACTATCTGTTTACCGTCTGCACGCGGACTATACGTGCTCCGAATGCTCGCGCTAAACATCTTTCAGTTTCCATGTTTGTATCCGGTGGATGCATGGAAAATTACGGCGAAAGGGCATTTTTTTCTCTATACGTTCATTGGATTTTTGCGTCCGGTGCAATGTTGGATGAATTTCAGAGCGTGCAATTAGCCAGAGGCAGAGCGAAGAATTAATCTGATTGATAGCTTTGATGTGGGTATACGTGGTGTTCCAGATGATTTAATTTTGTGTGATTATAGTTGATATGATGGTGATCGATTTGAAAGTTTTGTTCGGATTAGGATATGACGCTTTTTACTCGAATTTTAAAAGTGTACGTGTTTATTTGGATAGCCATGTGGTATTATTAGAAGTGGTAGGTATTTAACGTATGGTTCTTTAACACATCATTTGGCATCAGTTTTCAGATTCTAAAGTGTACCAAAAGATAAATGAAAACTTCACTTTTGAATTTTCAAACTAATTATCGCATAAACTTGAGATTTATGAATGATTAAAAACTTGTACGCAATTATGTTCTTGAGGAACCTTATTTTTGAAGTTTAATAGCTTGCATATTTGGTCGACGACCCAGTCTGAAACTTTGCAGTCGCAATTATTACTGCTGCAGTCAACAATATATTAGTCATTTATACGTGATTTCCTTACTTTTGATTTTCGTGCAAGAACTAGTTTAAATGCTTTAAGCATCAAAAATTAAATTAATAAAAAATAAAGTTCATGATAAAATTTTATATAGCTTTATTACGTTAACTAGAATTAGTTGAAGACCACCAAATTTTTGCTTCCCATATAATCAATTGTTAATAAATACAGCATCCTCAGCTGTACTTTAAACGTCATGTTTCACTTCGATTGCGAATCTCGCCGAGTCCTTGACTGAGTAAGAAATGCAAATGTACCGTTATCGAAACCGGTAATAAATGCGTGCCGTTGAAACTCTTTAATGTATGCTTACCTATATACTACATAATATAAAAACATTTTATTTCATTGAAAAGAACATCGATTATCACTAAAAGAAACATAAATTATCTTACGCGCAAACCCTCTGATAGAAAATGAAACGTTTTTTCTGTTACAAGTTATTCACCAGTTTTATAGAAAATATATAATTTCGCAGAAAAACCAGTTTTAAATTGTAGAAAACCTTGCGTGAAATTACTCATCACTTCATTACTTGGTTGTTTTATAACATTATTAGTTATAACATTATTAGTTACTTACTTATTGTTAGAACATACAGTACTGAAACTAATGGGAGTTTTCGAGTCTCATTATTCATGGTGAACTGTGTAAGCAGGCAATATAAAGACAAATTAAATTTTTTTAATTATTATTAACAATCTATCTTTTTTATTACCAAAACACTATCAAACCAACATTTCCAAACAAAAAAATCCTCACTCACTACCTACAGACCAACCATTTCACTCCATACCATCCATCAAACATCCATCCATCTCTATAACTATATACACTCACCCCAACAGTATAGTATAACGCAACACCAAGCTCACCGCCTCGCATACCAACGCAGCATAATAACGAAAGCGAAAAAGGCAGTCTGTCTACACACACTCTCCCCTCCAAACACTATACACATTTCGCGAAGTGTCGAAAGCCGTCGGGCTCCCGCACCTTCGATATTTTCGCGCCCGAAATGTGGGAGAGAACTTCGAACGCTCTATAACGGGGCGCCGCGTACAGTATAACCTTGCTACGTAACCTTGCGCGTGAACTTCAGCGCACCGCGGTCTCACTCGTGTATAAGCGGCCAGCCGGTCCGTCCTGTTCTCGATCACTTTCTCCTCTCCGAGCGCGAAAAGGTCCCGATAATACATTGGACGCGCGCACTTGCTCTCCGATGCATCTTTCACTTTTCATTCTCGTCGTTGCCAGTGTCTTTCGCTCCCGCTGTCTCCGTGTACGAATCGATGGAGTCTTTGTTAAACTTTTTTTTAGGAGTATGGTTTGCCCTATGTACGTTGACTAACCGTCACTTAACCTCAAAAATAACGAAAAATACGCTGCTTTACTTTGTACACTCAACACAGAATTATAATTGTCATATCAGTTGTATTCAGCGTTGAAAGACAAAGCTAGTCTCTTTTAATCAGTGTATAAAGACAAAGCATCTCTCTCTCTCTCTTTCGCTTGTGTATCGCAGGACCGCGCGCGTGTCTTTTTTTGCCGACTGGCGGTTCTTTTTGTATTTCTCCTCTCGACGGCGCGTGCGCTCGCGGTTTTGCGTTTGTGTGCGGTATATAGGTATGGGATGTTGTTGATGATTCCGCAAGCCGAGAGGCTACGGCAGGTTTTTGCGACGCGGGTTTCTCGAGCCGAGGTGTTTGCGAGTACTGGTTGCCAGACACGGAGAGGAGTGCTTGACCGAGAGTTGCAGGGAAACAATGTTTTTCCACTGAGAGGATGTTGTTTTTTTGAGGCGGGGGGTGTGCGTCGAGCTTCGGTTTTGTTTTGCTGTTTTCTTTTCGATGAACACAAATTATCGGGATTACGGTGTGAGGATTCTCTTTTGGAATAATTTTAGCTTGTTAAGGTGGCTATTCAGTAGGTATATGCCAAGTTTAAGAAAACAGTATGGTTGAAGGGCCTTTAAAAAACCACAATTTTTATCTCTAAACCAAATTAGTTACTTTGTCCATTTTGTAGGAAAAAAAAATGTTAATTGCAAATTCAAGCATGCCTTATTTAAATATTCTAATATTATTTAATTACATTTAATTTCATTTGAACCGGTTTTCATCAAAACTTAATTTTTTGCCTTAAAACTACTCCTCATGCGATTACGTTCGATTAAATAATATGAAACGTTCCAAAATGATTGTTTTCAATATTTACAAATGTTCAAAGCGATTTTTAGTATAACCATTAGAGTGGTTCAAAATTTTCAAAGTTTCGTTTTTCCTTCTTGTAACCCATTCAAAAGATGACAAATGAGAAACAAATAACTTTCCTGCAAGGCAGGCACTGGAGGTTGAGGTTTAAAGGTTCCTACCTCAATTTCAAAGTTTTTTAAGTGTATTCATGCACTTTCTTAAATAAATTTGGTAAAAAGTGATTAAAACTTTATAAATCAAGGCAAAAGAATTAGTATTCGGAACAAAGATTAAAAAAAATCTAGGTTTTAAAAATTATAAAAAAGTAGAGTCTTGAAAAATGTTCAAAGATTTTTTGTTAAAATTTATCGCATATGGCTCTTTACTTAGAATAAAATTTTTTTTGATGAAGCGAATGTGGTTGACTTTCCATTTTAATGGTATGGTAAGTTACTATTTTTTTTACCTTGATTTCTAAAGTTTTAATCATATATTTAACAAATTTATTTAAAAAGTGCATAAAAGGACTTCAAAAACTTTTTAATCAAGGTAGGAACCTTTAAGGCAGTGCCTTGCAGGAGAGATATTTTTTTCACATTTTCAACTTTTGAAAGGGTTACAAGAAGGAAAATCTAAACTTTGAAAATTTTGGACCATCCTAATAACCATACTTAATTAATTAAGTATTTATTTTGTGCGAGGAATTTGTTCAGTGTAGTTATATTGAAATTTTCTCTAAACATTTGTTTAAAATGTGTAGTGGACAGGGGTAGAGAATAAATGTATAGCCTAAAAAGTATATGTTTCATCCCCGGTCTTCCTACTGGATTCGTAAATTAGGCACACATTGCTTCAAGGGTCAGGGAATAAAAAAATACTTCCACTAGCCATGTGCGTCGATCCATTGACGATCGTGTCGATATAATGTCGCAAATTTAGCCTCACAAAATTAACCAAAATTTTAAACACAAAGTTTTCTGTTAGTTAACCTCGATGATGGTTGTTCAATAACGACTATTAAGACGGTTTTTCTGAATTCTTCTCACAGTCCTGACGATTGCATCTTGTTTATCCAATTTTCACATCGAGTTCAATACAAAAAATATAAAAAGCAATAATTAATTGGAGTTCATTAGCCTATATGCGATAACTCAAGGAACAGTAAAATAAATTTTGTTTTAGCAAAACATTAGCCATGAAATTATGCCAAACTTCTAGTGTTTACTTATTTTTTAATTATAAAAATAACTCAAGGAATAATTTTTAAAAATATTGTTTTAACTAAAAATTAACCATCAAATTATTCGAAACTTGCAGTATGTAATTATTTTTAAATTATAAAAATAACTGTAACATTGTTTTTTATAAAACAATAAAGATTAAAAATATTAACTATTTCAGTAAAATTTCAACTTTACTAAAAGAAAAAATATAGTTAACAAATTTCTTAAGACATTCATCAACTACATTTACACATTCCATGGCAACAATAAATATAATCTTTATTGTACACGTTTTACAGTTTAAGTCTTTACATTCGATGTCATAAATATAAATATGAATGTACATTATGGGTACGGAAGAGAGTAACAGTGTATAATGATTCATCTCGCTGATATCTCCTGGCCGCAGTAATGTCAAATATGAAAGCGTATTTTTCTGAATAAGAAAACATTGTTACTCTTGTGTATATAATTTATACTATAATTTGTACAAATTTTAAATTAATGCATAAGAAAATTATTTTGTAGTGCAATCAATATCTTATTTTTATACAGCAATATTAATTAAATATTAATTTATAAACCAATAAAATTATAGTCGTGTTTTTTTTTTCAAACTAATAAATCTTCGTTCACTGTATAAAAGTACTATACAGTTTATAGTAAAAAATGTCATACTCGTTAATGAATAGTAAACCCAATTAGTACTGAATCAATCACCTTAAACATAGCTATTGTGTATAATTGTGAATGATTTATTGACTTTAATTTGAATAGTCGAATCAAATAAAGTCACTGAATCGCTCAGGAATAAAATCCCCTCGAGCCTCAACCATTGAATGCATTGCAATTATACGCACTATTGCATTCAGTTTCATACAAGAGATGCATTAGACGCTAAGTACGTCTAAAACTTAAAAGATCTAAAACTTCTTTCATTCAACCTGTTCAACTGAAACGAATCTAAATAAAAAAGAAATTATTTCAACATCACTTCACGAACCAATATCTTCCAACTAGGAGAAATTCGATTTCCCGCCGCACTTCAATACTTTACACCGCCAGCCCATTGAATAAAAAAAAATTTAAAATCACTTCAACGAACCCGAGGAATCTCGCGAGGCAAAAATCCAATAAATAAGTAGGAAAAGTTTTCCACGCCGCGAGATGCTCCCGCGACGCATCGGACGAGAGGCATTCGATTATTACTTTCGTTTTCCATCGTGTAAAATAGCTCCGAGATTGTTGAACCTAATCAGCCGATTAATAACGATATTCGTTTTCCTACGCGTCCGCATGATATTTCGACAATTGCCTCGTGATTAATGAAAAAAAAAAAAAAAAAAAAAATTACGTAACGCTGCGTGTAACGGAAAAATCGAGTAACGTTTAACGAGAGTGTATGTATAGCATTTTTTGTTTGTTTTCGTAATAGCGAGTGGACGGAAATGGAAAGTTTTATTTAAGAACACGTTTTGTTATGTAGCTTTTTGTAGTAATTACTCGAATTAAAATTTTTGTATAATCATTACATATTGCTATAGTCTTTTTCTCCATAATTATATAGTTTTCTATTATAATAACAAAAGGATAGAAACTCAATGTACTGTATATTTTCCAAAGGATTGTTATGTCTAATTAATGTATCGGGCGTTTAATTAGATTTACTAAACGATTCGGAACGGATCCCCCGAAGCGATGTCTATTACAACGGCAGTAGAAACTACGCGCGCGCGTACACGTGATAGGCGTGTTAAGTTTCAATTAGCGACAAACTATCCATTAGATTACAGCTAACTCGTTATTAAAAGTGAAAAAGTGCTCGAAAAAATTAGACAAACAGCAGGCGCGAAACAACGCGCGATTAATTAAGCCATCAGATTTAGATTGATGTTAAAATGGGAATAAATTTTCTTCGTTAAAATGCAAAAATTTTAATTATAATGAATGTAAAGTCTATGCGACTCTTCATTTTAATTATTCCATTATCTTCATTATTTATTCAGTTCAGTTCAATATAGCAGATTTTCATTATTTAAGCATGCATTCGTCGTAAAATCCACACATAAATAACTCTCGAGCATTATACTTTCTCGCCATCGCAGCCTAAAATTTTAAATCTTCTTCGTGGACCACCTGGTCGAATCATGTAAAAATCTTATTATCTTACGTTTTATAGTTTTTTGGTAGAAACAAATCATAAATTTTGCCTTGATTTTTGCATGATTTGATTGGGTGGTCCCCTTAAATAAAATTGATGTTCTTATAACTCTAAAAATAGTTTTATAAAATACAATTTTAAATAGCGTTAAAGTAAACAGAAATACAAGAATTTTCCGATGAAAGTATACTATGTAAGATTTCTGCTGATTAAAAGAATCCAATTTTTTCCACCTAATAATTTCTATCAATCTTTTTTACGATAATAGTAGGACACCTTCCTAAATTCATGTTCTCACTATATCAATACGAAGTCTTATACTGTTGCACAATGCAATTAGAAATGTGCACCGTAATCATTTTCTTCGTGATTACCGAACGTACTTTAATTTTTTATTTTCGTCCACTCGTAAGACAGAGTGACAAGTAAAACACTTTATTTGAAAGAAAGTTTCACTCCAATGTCTCGCTTATAGTACTACAAAAAAGAAAAGCTACCCATCGGAGTATGCCCGCTTTCACGCGGAAATTTTTCATTCTTAAACGCTACAAATCGCTGCCGATTTAAAAAACCAAAATAACTTTTACTTAAAAATCTGTCAAACTGCATAAATGTTGTTGATTATAATAATTTTATTCTAGTGTGCATTATTCCAGCATATTTGCAAGAATTGTATTGTTCGAAGCTTTAAATATTTATTTTATTATCAAGATTTACTTTTTTAGTTGATTTTAAAAAAATATTCTAATTTTTATTGTAAGTTGATAATTAAATTTTGAAAAATATAAAAAATAAAGAAGTTTTAGTTGTTTTAATAGTTTATAAATGATATCGATGGCCCTTATGAAAACTAGTGCATTTCAAAATTCAACACTTACGACAAAGACTAACACTTTTCATAATTTCCCTACGAAGACTAGCACTAGTTTCGTATAGATTATATAAATTAGGGTTTTGTCGATAAACTCTTTGTGGGTCAGGTCGGACTTCTTTTTAAGTCTATTCTGAGTAATAGACTCTTTTGATACTCGAAGAATAATCGGGTTCCTGAGAAAATCGAGCTACCCGAATAAATAAAAATAGCTCGAAAAAGTCAGCTGGCGAAAACTCGCGAAAGGCGCTAATCTTCATGGGAACTCATGAAAATTGCTAGTCTTTGTGTAAAGAATCGAAATGTGTTACGCTTTGTGGTAAACGCAAAATACGTGCTGGTGATTATTTTTGTTCTATTTGAAGCTTAAAGACATCTTTGAGAAATACATTCAGGTTTTGGTATGAAAAGAAAATGTTTGAAACTAAGAAACAGCCAGTTGGAAAAAGTGTGTGACTCAAAGGTTGTCCCACGTGTGTTCTCGCTAATTATTAAAAGCTTGCGAACTGTTTTTCATAACAATAAATTTAAGGTTCATTTTACAAAATGACTAGGGACGTAACTTACTAGGAGAGTGTCATACCTTCGTATCATGGATCTTGATGAGGCTTTAGATATATTTAGATATATATTTTTTATACCTAGAAATTACGACTTTGACTAGTAAAAGACTAACTGGCAGTCTTACAAGGAGAGTATCAGGGATGCGGGTTCCGAAATTTTCTGAAACTTTGAGGATCATTCACTAATATAGCAAGAAATGAAGCATAGCACCCATACTTTTTGTGAATGGGTCCTTTTTCTTAAAATATCAGCTATTCTACTCCGAATATGCATCATTTCATTAAAAGATGGTACCTTTAGCTGTGATTTCAACTCTGCATGTTTTTACATTAAA
The DNA here is from genome assembly GCA_949152435.1 of Gastracanthus pulcherrimus. NCBI lineage: Eukaryota > Metazoa > Arthropoda > Insecta > Hymenoptera > Pteromalidae > Gastracanthus > Gastracanthus pulcherrimus. Next base: position 9,597,008 of record OX424575.1, read on the forward strand.
GAAAACTACTTGAAAGTACCTAAAAGTAGTTAGAAAGATATTTAATTTGAGACTTGGAACGTTCACAAATATTCATCTGAGCAAAAGTTATTAACAATTGAAGATATCAATAAAAATTCATGAAAAGTCAATGCATTTAATATACTTCAATTTCCTCGAATATTCATGCACTTCTAGTTGATATATTCCAGGAAGTTTTCTCTAATGTAAAAACATGCCGAGTTATACTCACAGCTAGAAGTACCATTTTTTAATGAATCAATGCATATTCGGAGTAGAATAGCCGATATCTTAAGAACAAGGGCCCATTCACAAAAACTACAGGTGCTACGCTTCATTTCTAGCTATCAATCAATGATCCTCAAAGTTTCAAAAAATATATACATATATACATCATATATATAAGACGACTTTGACGATGTATATATATACCAGAACACATATTCCAAAGCCTTATCAAAACCTATGATGCGGAGGTACGAAACTCTCCTAGTTAGTAAAATCACGATGTACATTATACCTTCAAAGTGCCAATTGATTAGCACCAAAATTACACCTCGCTCAACAATAAGAAAAAAATCCTCGCTCATCAACATTCTATAAATAGAATTTCGACTCTCATCATTACCGAAGCCTCTCGCATAACAATCTCTCTCCCAAAAAAACAAATCACTCTCTCTCTCCCATAACAACCCATCTACACACAATCCACCGCGCGCGCGCTAAGAACCCTCGAGAACTCTCGAAGCACCCACCAACAACTATCCACACACACACACAGTCCGCGCGCGCTAACTCCACGACTCTCGCTCTCACTCTTACTCTCGAGCAAAGAAAGCCGCAGCGCGAAGCGTTGCCACAGCTCCAGCTCCAGCTCTACCTATACTCCGAAGAAAGGCGAAAGGAAAGGACGATCCTGTGGGGGGACGCGGCCACCTTCCTCTTCTTCCGGACGGCGTGTGTGTGTGTGTGTGCACGTACCGTACGTATCGAGCGGCGCGCACCGTACGTGCACGCGTCCCTACGAGAGTGAAAGTGGGGGGGTAAGAGAAGCAAGCGCGGGGCCGCGGCGCGCTTTTTTGGGGCCTGTAACGCGGACGGCGCGTGGGGTAGGAGGATACGCGCCTATAAAACGCCGGCGTTCCGGCTTATTGGCCGAAGTTTAAGTCCGCGCTTCAACGCGACCGGCAACGACCCCAAGGCGTTCGCAGGCCCCAGCGGGCTTCACTGGCCGTTCAGCATGAGGATTCGCCCAGGATGCGCGGTTAGTTCATTACCACTCGACGCACAGAGACAACTGCGCTTCGGTTACTTTGCCGCTCGGGTATCAAAAGTTTTTGTGGCTCGCGGTCTTCGCTTCTTCTGCTTTTTTTCGGGGGGTGGGCCAAGTGCGAAGATTACTTTTTCAAAGCAAAGAATTCTTCGTGTGATTGTTCGGGACACAAAAACTTTTGCGGTGCGCCGTAGCGAGTTGTGTGGTAGAAAGGAGAAGTGTGTTGCAGACGGATTCTTTATTCGACGCTGCTGATTTGGTTGATTATTAGTTTCTTCGTGGCGTTGTGGATCACTTAGCAAAAGTGTTAAGATTTGTAGTATTAGTATCGACGGTATTACAGTGAATCGTTTGCAACACACTTCGCTACTGTGCGATAAGTACACTGAGAGAAATTGTACTGCAAAAATTGTTGTTTCTTTTTATATTGTACATTAGTGCCGTATTTCAAGTAAAAATTAATAACAAATTTCAAGTTTTACTGAAAATATAACGAATTTCAAGTTTTACTGACAATATAACAAATTTTATTATAAATATAATAATTTTTGTAGAAAATATAGTTTTTTCTCAATAAGCAGAATTTTTAATTTAGATTTAAGTACTGTCATTTTTGCCTCATAATTTTTGTCAATAATAGTATTATGTTTATAATAATTTCACTTGTTCATTCATTGAGCGTATTTGAATTATAAAATGAGGATATAATGACAGTATCATTTCTATACAAAATTAAGTGCATATTATTTTGATTCATAATACAAAATTATTCAACATTAATTGTTCTTTTTTGCTCTGTTAAATATATATTTCTTCGATTAAATATTTATTAACTTCTTAATATACTTTATTCCATTCTACTCTATTATCAATAATATTTTCTTATAAATATTACAAACATACACGTATTACTCTAATTAACTTACCATTTCTTCATTTTTTGTTTCTTTCATTTCACTTTTCTATTATTCTGAGATATTTACATTGTTCACTTTGCAATCTTACGTTTTCTTCTCTTTACTCATTGTTCTTATTTTTTCTTCTTTTCTATCTCTCTTCTTGTATTGGTTAGCTTCATCATCTATTATATTCATTATCTACCCTATTAACTAATTGTATATAGATTAAGTATTTTCGCAAAATAAGTAATCCATTTCAGATAAAATAAACCAAATAATTAAGTTTAAATGTGAACTTGACATTTTTTCTATCTATAATAATGCTAAATAGTACTTATTTTTTCTTTGAATTAATTTTAATTTTGAATTAATTTGAAATCATATATGAATGTGCATCTATTAAAAATATTAAATATTGTAATAGACATTTATAAAATAATATATAAAACTTTATTTTATAACTATAAAAATAATAATTTATCGGTGTATATATTTATTTTATAATTTATTTTATAATATTAATAATAATTTATTTTATAAACTTGGTTTCATAATTTATACAACTATCATTTTGATAATAACAAATTGCATACATACGATTTAAATTACTGATTTTTTATAATACATATAATATGAAAAAATAAATATCTATGTAAGTGACCTGTAAGAATTTCAATTGCTGACATAAATTATGAAGTTGTTACAGTCTATATTATTATTATTTATTAATCATTAATGTATAAAATAACAATTATTATAAGTAATAAAAAGTTCATCGGGTAGAAAGTTTCATAGCTTCTGGCGGTTTTATGAGGATCGATAAACGCCAATCACCGGTAATTGTGTCAGTGGGAAAAACTCTGTTCCAATGACTGCCATTTACCAGCTACTACTCTTTTATACTTTTTCGAATCTCGCGCGAAACTACGGTTTTTCATAATGGCATCGTTCTCTCGGTTTGTGTCAATATTTGCGCGATAGTTTTGCTCATTCATTCTCCTAAGTCTTCATAAAATTACCTTGTTTAAAATAATATTTATATCACAGCTATATACATATTTTTTTCTCGTAATTTTTTTACTGCAATCACCGAATGATTTATATTCTGCTATATTTTACTCTAATTTCTTCAATTAAGTGAATATCACTAGAGTTATTACGTATTACGCCTGCATTTTCATGACATCGTAATTTTTTATAAATATTATAATAATTTTTATTTTTAAAGTTTTGATACTATTAAATATAACAAAAAATGTTATCAGTTTATTTATCAAATTAATATAATAAAATATAATTTTTTTTTATTAAATTTACTATTTGTTAAATACATAATCGGTTTTTTTTTGTTGTATAATTTCATTACAAATATTTATAAGTAAAATATAAAATAATATTCAAAATATTACAATTTTTAAAAAATAAAATATCTCCAAATTTCATTAACCATTCACCAAAACCAACACTTCCACCTCGAACAAGCGCCACTTCACCCACCGATTAATCTCAACCATCAATGATACCCGCATAAATCTCTTTCACCTCATTTTTACCTCACAAACCTTCTCAGTTTCTCATACATATATAATTATATACACGGATCTGAAAAATTCCCTATCCCCTCATCTCTCGGACTCGCGAATTGTCGGCTTCCAATATATACCTGTATACTCACACTCGCGCACACGCACACACACACTCTTATAATGTCACTTTCTGCAGCTGCACTTTCTCGCGCGGGACGCGACGCGAAAAAGTAGAGCGAATTACGCGACCACGTCGCCGATATACAGCGAAGGTTATACCTACGCACACTGTGGATATACACCGGCCGATCGAGAAAGTTTATCGAGCGTAGAAAAGCATGAAATCGGCGGCGCCTCGGCGATCGCGAGCCCGCCACACGTAGTGAAAATACCCGCGATTTCTATATATAGGCATACGGCGCATACGTGTATGCACATGCAAACGCTTTTATATATAAGATATCCAGTTTTTTTTATCTTCGATTTCTCGAGATACTGACTATTCTCTTTTTTAAGAATTGATTTACAGTAAATTTTTATGCGTTCAAGTAGGCCTCTTTCATAACTCTGTAGCTGAAAAAATTGCATTGCATAGCGACTTCACATAGCGAAACTATATTAATATATAAATTATATATATACATAAATTATAACATCTACAATAACGGAACTGTGATATCCTTGAAGTAACGTCTTAAATTTCGTATGTATTTTTATTTTCAATTTAAAACATTATAAAATTAATATCTTTTATATTATATAACTTCCTTTATGATTAATGCTTTTCCGGTACCTATTTTAACATCAAATCATTCTGATACGTCTATTTAAGTTATGGCGAGTACAAACCTTCTTCCGGGATAATAACATAAGTCTACATTGTTCCATTTGCGTCTTCTCTTGATAAAACATCAAACATTTTCAATGTTTAATACTGTAATTAATATTACATTTGATACCTCACATTAGTGCTAACATTAAAACTTCTATATCTCGAAAAAACGATACAAGTCATTATCATACTTGCCGTCGTGACGCTACCCCACTCCCTGATTTCAAAAAGCCACATGCATATAGATACCCATGTTCATATTTATTTATTTATTTATTAATTAATTTATATATTTATTTATTTACTTATTCATTTATGTATGTATATTTACGTGCGAGTTGTCATATTTTGTGTCCGTAGGCCGCGCTAGCATTGCTACTGCAGGTCGGTCTTGTGGCGAGCAAAGCATTGGACCAGAAGCAGCTGCTGCAGCCGCAGTCACAGCAGCAGATCCCGTAAGTATAATATAAATCCTCCCGTTTGTCTCTTCGTGTGTGTGTGTGCTTCACTTTCTTTATTCCCGCGAGCGCGGTCGCGACTCGCTAATTAGTCTTCGAAAGTGACACGTCCCGTTCGTCAGGCTTGCAAGACGCAGTCGCGTTTTAGAGAGACCGGCTCGCGAGACTACTGTTGCGGACATGTATCCGCGCTCGAACGCGCGGGAGAGTGCAGGGACTTTTATAAACTTCAACTAGTTTGTACGGCCAATTAGCTTGTCTTTCTAGACAGTCGTTTCTTTTCCGCGCGGGAGCTCAGTTGGTGTATGCGGTTGGCGACAGGCTCTTGTGTTGACTCTTTTCTTGTTGAGCGATTCGCACGTATTCGTGAGATCGTTCGCGGCCCTGATTAATTGACGACGACACGTTGAATAATTATTATTGTGTGCGTGGGGCACTTTTTTAATGGCTTGTTGACTTATGCGGAATTTACATTGAGTTTAAAATGGGATTAATTTACTTAGACTATTTGGTTTTCTTTTGTTCATTTGTCTTCGCCCATTCATATTTTAATTACATAATTTTAAACTATTAATTTAATTTTGGTGTCTAATTTTTTACATTTCTGAACATAGTTTCTTTTCTTTTTATTATACAGAATTATATCATCAAATAATAGATAATATCATAATGCTCTCGGAAACCGACACTTACGGAATTTTACTTACCATAAACTTCACTTTATCAGCGGAGATATTACTTTTCCAAACTAAGAATAGTGGTGGCTCAGTTAAGGTGATGCTAAAGCCACCTGTCACCGACAAAGATAAGGAACCACTTTTCTCATTTAATTTTCAATTTTTAGCAATTATCTTTATGAAACGTTATTATCTTAATCAAAAACAACAACTTTCCATAGAGATATTTTGTCAAAATTGAAAATTAAATGAAATAAGTGGTTCCCCGCATTTGACGATGACAGTGGGTTTAGCATCACCTTAATAGAGTGATAGATTCCCATGCCAGCGACTTGGGCTCGAATCCTAGTCTCTGCCGGTTTTGTAAAATCTTTACAAACATACCATAGATCCCCCACATCAATAAGTACCAACAATTCCATAGCAAATCGATAACACTCGCGATCTTTGTTACACAGTTACAGTGCGCAAGCAGTCGCTCAGAAGCGAGTCGGCTACGGAGGCGGAGGTGATTTCGGAGGAGGAGGAGGCGGCGGAGGCTTCGGAGGTGGCGACCACCACGGAGGCGGCGGTGGCGGCTTCGGAGGCGGTGACTTCGGAGGTGGCCACGGTGGCGGTGGCGGCCACGGCATCAGCGACTTCGGTGGCGGCGGTGGCCACGGAGGCGGTGGTGGCGGCGACTTCGGTGGCTACGGAGGTGGTGGTCACGGAGGCGGCGGTGGCGACTTCGGAGGTGGTCACGGAGGTGGTGGTCACGGAGGCGGCGGTGGCGACTTCGGAGGTGGCCACGGAGGCGGCGCTGTCGACTTCGGAGGTGGTCACGGAGGTGGTGGCCACGGAGGCGGCGCTGTCGATTTCGGAGGTGGTCACGGAGGTGGTGGCCACGGAGGCGGCGGTGGCGACTACGGAGGTGGTCACGGAGGAGGTGGCCACGGCGGTGGCATCAGCGACTTCGGAGGCGGTGGCCATGGAGGCGGTGGTGGTGGTGACTTTGGTGGTCATGGAGGCGGCGGCGGCGTTGGTGTCTTCGGAGGTGGCCACGGAGGTGGTGGCGATTTCGGAGGTGGCGGTGACGTAACGGGCTACGGAGGTGGTGGCGGCGACGATCACCATCACGACGACCATCATCACGAAAAGGGCTATTGGAAGAAGAAGCTCATCTGGAAACCCGGCTGGAAGAAGATCTGGAAACCCGCTCAAAAACAAATCTGGAAGCCCGCGTGGAAGAAGATCTGGAAGCCCGAGTGGCACCCGACCAAGAAAGCCATCTGGAAGGACATTCAAGTACCCGCGTGGAAGAAGATCTGGAAGCCCATATGGAAGGAGATCCAAGTGCCGGCCTGGAAGGACATCAAGGTCCCAGCCTGGAAGAAGGTCTACAAGCCCATCTGGGTGCCGATAAAGGTGCCCGCGTGGAAGGATATTCAAGTACCGGACTGGAAGAAGGTGTACAAACCAATCTGGGTGCCGATCAAGGTCCCAGCTTGGAAGGACATTCAAGTACCCGCGTGGAAGAAGGTATGGATACCGGAGTGGGTGAAGGTTGGCATCCCCGGTGAGAAGCACTTGGGTACCGATGCCCACGGCTGGGAGTACACCAGCCACGATCTCTGGAAGAAGAAGCTGATCTGGAAGCCCCTGTGGAAGAAGATTTGGAAGCCCGCCAAGAAGCAAATCTGGGTCGAGGACAAGAAGCTCGAGTGGAAGGAGGAGTGGAAGCAGATCTGGAAGCCAGCGAAGAAGCAGATCTGGGTGGAGGACAAGAAGCTAGCCTGGAAGGAGGAGTGGAAGCAGATCTGGAAGCCCGGCAAGAAGCAGATCTGGGTGTCGGACAAGAAGCTCGAGTGGAAGGAAGACTGGAAGCAGATATGGAAGACCGAGCAGAAGCAGGAGTGGATCGAGGACAAGAAACTCGTGTGGAAGGAAGCCTGGAAAGAAATTCAGGTCCCAGCCTGGAAGGAGATCTGGGTACCCGCGTGGAAGAAGATCTGGAAGCCCGTGTGGATATCCGAGTGGTTCCCCATTGACGACCACCACGACCATCACGGTTGGAAGGACAGAAAGGACACGCTGACACAGCAGACACAAGTACAGCCTGTGCAGAAGCAATTGCAACCGGTAGTTCAGCAGCAGCAACAGCAGAGCAGCGTTAACCCGATCAGGTGGGACAGATCGTTCCAGGCGACCAAGGTTGCCGTGGCACCGGCGCCCGCGGTGCAGTTGCCCTCCATCACGCAGGATCTCGTGCCACCACCGCTAGTTCAAGCGGCTGACCAGCAGAAGCAGCACTTCACCTTCCCCAGTCGCTAATATAAGGGGTCGTTGTAGAGCAAGAAGCCTGTACAAAATCTGAGATCTTACGCTGTCTCTATCTCTCTTTCTTTTATAAGATATTGTTTACGCTGTATGATAAGCCGACTGTACATATTAATTGTTAAGCTGTGTAAACGTAAGAGGCCACTGTATATCATATCGGTGCCTCGCTAAACTCGACTGAAGGGCCCTTCTACTTACGCCTTTACTCATATCTTTGCGTGTTCTTTCTTTTATAGTTTCTACTACTCGCGCCTTCATCTATTTTGTCTTCTTCTTCCTTCTTCCTTCTTTTCTTCTTTCATTATACTGCGAGCGCCCTCGACTATGCGTTTATTTTTTGTATTTCATTTTCCCTCCTATCTTATTTTTTTATACTCGCGCGACCACACGCGTTGTTACATGTTGTCCAACTTATTGTTAACTAATGCTATCGAATAAAGTTGATTAATTTTTGTTAAATATTTGTATTTTGATTGTTTACACCTACTTCCCTGATTCTTATTACCTAGTCCTTGATTAAGAATTATTTACTCTTTTTAATAAAAAACAGATCAGTTATGAAATGCTTTTTACGATTTTTTGAAAAATTAGTATGAATTACTCTAAAAATATCCTTTTAACTGATCTCAAAATGTTTAATGTTATACCGGTAGCTTATATAAATTCAACGATATCAAGAGTTATTATTTCGCTATTATAGAAGTTGAAAATATTGCTACTGTATGAATTAAAAAAGCAGAGAAATTCTAGTTTGCAGTAAATTATAAAACTCACTGATTTATTACAAACGTCCTTCGCGAATAAACATAATCATAAACATTTCAAGAAAATGTTCACAGAGCACGCACTCCTTCACCACATAAATCAGAACTTTTCACAGACTTATCTCAAAAATAAAATCAGTCCACCTACACATTTCCAAAGCGACCATAACGCAAGCACTCTAAAAAGCCTACTACTACGCTTCATCGGAGAAATCGTGCTCCATACAATTTGCACGGATCTCCATACCGATATCCCCTTGCATAACGACAATAACAACAACATGCACACAAAAACACCGCGCACATAGTACGTGCCAGCACTCATGCCCCGTTCTCACCTCCAAACGGTGTTCAGCTAATATAACTAGCCTCTGACGCAACGCACATACATCCGAAAACGGCCACTCGATTACTCGAGCACTTCCACGTCTCTCTACGCGTCCGGGGTACACAAATAAAATGCAAACGCTCGCGCGCACCTCGATACACATCTCTTATGCGCTTGTGTGTGTGTATGTGTGAGCTGGAGAGAAAGCAGCGGCGCGGAGGAAGGAAACCGAATTGCGCGGAGAAAGCGAGAGTAGCTCACGAGGCACCCACACTTGTGCCTGGCCATAAATTAATTCGCGCGCGAGCGATAAGCTGTGTATGTGTGTGTATGTGTGTGTGTGTGTGTGTGTGTGTGTGCGTGTGTGCGTGTGTGTGTGTTTGTGTCGAAAGAGCCGGGGAAGGTGTAGAGCGAGAGAGCGATGAAATCGTCGCGAGTCGCGAGTTGGTACGAGAGTTACGAGATCGATGGTGAGTGCGGAGTATGGGTGCTCTCGAGGAAGTTTGCGTGTGTTTGGATGCGTGGGATGATGAAGGAGTCTGGGATGATTGTGCGTATCCGCGAAAAAGATAGAAGAATGTGTGCGCTGAGAGATTGCGAGCTTTTGTGTGTTGCGATATTCTTTTGGGTGGTTCGTACAGATGGATTTGGGAGATTGTTGAGGGGGAGATGTTAATCGGACGGGGATTTATGGCGATGAAAAAGAGGCGATTTTAGTAAGGATTGATAGAGTTTGGAATTTTTTTAAGGAAACGTGAGATAGGAGGGAGTTGGATATAATATAGTTATCAAAAAGAAAGTGTGAAATAATCATTTTAAATTTTAAATTATATTTTAAAATTGCGTAGTAATATGAATAATCTATTTAAAAGTATGTCTGTGGCATACCAGGATAATGACTTGGGTACATTTTTTTTTTAATGAGTAATTAACACCAAATAATTTATATTTTTAAATAGGTATTTTTTATAAGAAAATAAACCGAAAAAAGTATTCAAATACAATAATGGTGCATAACGTTCTACGTAATATAACAATTATAAACAATTTAATGTCACTTAAATATTTGTTTATTATACCATTCTCAAAAACTTCATTGTAGTATTTTCGGAAAAACCGAAACCATTTTCGTATGCAATAGGTATGTATACAAAAAATTAGAGACTATTTCAAAGCGTGTCTAAGACATGGTAAGACATATGAAACTATTTTCTCTTTGATTAGAATTTTTTTGGTGCTAAATTTAACACTAAATCATCCTAATACGTTTACTCAAGTTATGACGAGTACATATTATACCTTTTCCCAAAATAACGATATAAGTCCACATTGGTTCATACTTTGCTTGCTTTTTCAAATACAAAGTAAACATTTTCTAAGCTCAATACTATGATTATAATTTTATATTTGACAAGTTATTTAAAATGTCTAATTACACTTGTTATTTCTTATGTTTTGATCAAGGATGCCAGTACAGACATTAAAACCTCAATATCTAGAAAATACATATAATGGGCTTCCATTGTTATTGTGGTAGCCATAAATGGACTTTGGGTAGTTAAAATCTGAGAAAGAATGCATTTATATAATTGAATATATGCATGATTGCGGATAAAAGAGTTTTAGGATGTATGTACTTCATTTAAAAAAGAATGACTGCGATACGATCGCGACGTTAATAAAAGCGCACGATCATGATTATAGGATTAACAATCTTCCGGTCACGACTCGAAAAAATCTTGTTACCAAAGATGTAATTTGATGATCCGACAAAAGGGAAGGTAGAGTATGAGATGAAATCTGCTTGCTGGGCAAACACACAGACTTTTTATAGTTAGATTTGCTACGATGTGGTATTTAAAAGTGAATCAAAACTTAATATATAGAGTTAAGAAACAGTACTGTATTATCTTGTAAAATATGTTTGAACGTTTGATATTTCTTATACATGCATGTCACGATTCTAAATAATAAATTTTAGCATGATTTTTTACTCCGTTTAGAAGTACGCATCGTCCATGATAATGAACTTGGCGAATTAGAAGGTTAAACGCCGGAAACATTAAAATCCAACGTCCAATATTTCGTACATTGAAGTTTCATTAACTACTCCGTCATCACATTATGCATAAAGGCTTATTATAATGCGCACACTCCAATAGCATAACTATCCCGTTAGAAAAAAAAATTATTGCAGGAAAATATTAGAAAATCGTGTGAAAGCGGGCGAGTCGTAAAATATCGATTTTTTCCCAGCTCTGTATGATCATGTTCAGTCAAATTATATAGCGTTTTAACATATACTCTTTTTCGCGCCGAAGATAGTGCAGCTCACGCAAAAGTACAAAAGAAACCGTAGAAGCCTGGCATTATATTTAAAAGCCTATAACCTTATGAAAAAAAGACGTGAAAATATCGAAAAAGGTAGCATTTCAACCGTTTAACCGATCAATTATATGAAGCCTTTTTGTAGTATTTTTGTAATTGGAGCATTATTTTAACTACTCTTTCAAAACATATTCATTAATATCTCTATTTGGAAGATTCCGTTATTGTTAAATTTTTGTTTTATTAGACAAGAATATAATATAGTTATAATACAATATACAGTAGAAGCCTGGCATTATATTTAAAAGCCTATAAGCTTATGGAAAAAAGACGTGAAAATATCGAAAAAGGCAACATTTCAACCGTTTAACCGATCAATTATTTGAAACCTTTTTGTAGTTCTTTTGTAATTGGAGTATTATTTTAACTACTCTTTCAAAACATATTCGTTAATATTTCTATTTGGAAGATTCCGATATTGTTAAATTTTTGTTTTATTACACAGGAATATAATATAATTATTTGAACTATTTTAAACTGTTAATTTTAAACATGTGCATAATCTATCAGAAATTTTCTCATTTCATTTCATATATACTTTCAAATTTTAGTTTTTTATTTTTATGTAACTTTCATGTTTCAATGGCAATACAAACTCTTAAGCTTAAGTCTTAATTCCCTGAGTACAGTTTTACCTTCGTTTTTACGCAAAAAGAATTATTTATTGTAGAAATTAAAAGTCATATATGGAAAAACATAATAAAATTTAATGATTTTTTATCGTTAAAAGCAATTTTGAACTAACAAAAATAAAGTACTTATTTAATGAAATTTATTTAAAGTATATTAATTTCTTACAATTTTATATTTTAAAATTTTGAATCGTTCTATGCATTATTTGTCGTCATTGTTCTTTGCATAATATGTTTAAACTTTTAGAATACATTAATTTTTACGTGTTATATACATTATACAAATTTAGCTTGAGCATTGATTGTACACTTAAATGATTTTTCCATTATTATGAATATTTTTCAAATTTTCGATATGTCTTAACATGCTTAAGCACAACATGATAACTAACTTCTATTATTCTTGCTGTAATACAATCAGGCCCCCAAACACTCAAACTCAAGTACAGCTCAAAAAAAGTACAACTTCAAAAGTATCATCGTAGTCCTTGACTTTGCCAACCAATTCCCTTCTACGCAACTTACGAACCTCGCGAATCCGTGCAGAAAACATCACACCAACAACACCAAGTGCTCGCGGCGCGTCTTTCACCCAAAATCGCACTGTCCAAGCATGCATATTCAAGAACCGCCTCTCTCCTCGGCCCCATACCGCATAAAACACATCCGCGGCGGTCCAGCTCTCGCGCCGAAAGAGATGATCAATCTCTCGCGCGGTCAGTTCATTCGTAGCGAATAAATTATTTATCATTGCCGCTCGGGTCTTTTCGCTCGTTTATGCATGCGCGCGCGCGTGTACGCACCTTCGTATCGAGGCCGATTAATTATGATTTCGCGCGTTTCTCGTTTTCGGGTGAGATATATGGCCGTAACACGGATTCGTGAAGCGATCGACGGAGTTTTTTTATTTTTCGGCGCCGCTCGTCGCGTCGCTGATTTACTCGGTTCGATCGCCGGGAAGATTTATACTGGTTCACGGCTGAGTTGAACGTGCGTGTTTATAGATATGCGTGTGTATTTGGGTGTTCGTTGGTACAACTTAATTTTGTTAAGGAGTTGATAAATATTTCGTGATGTTCGGTTGTGATATAAGTGTAATTGGAACATAGGTGTGAAATGACATATTTCTTTTAAATATGTGAGAGTTTAAGAATAGTAAATAATTGTCTTTTATAGGGTTTGACTTAATTTGGAAAATTTTCATATCTACAAAACCTGGACAAAACCTATTGTTTATAATAAGATTTTAAAAAATAATTTAATTATTACAGTTATTTGATAAAATATATAAATATAAATAATATTAATGAAATATATATTATAAATATATATAAATACAGAATATGAAATATTATTATATAAATAAATCCAATTTCCAACATTTTTGATTTCTCAATAAGAAAGCTTTGTGATATTTTATTTTTAATGTAATTTTTTTTAAATAATCAATGATAATTTGTGATTTGTATAAGAAATTTAAAACGTGTTATTTTTTGTAACGTACGTCGATACAATTTAATCCACATGTTATATGTCAAGCAGTTGAATAACAATAAAGAATAATAGATGATTCACACAATGCTAGTAAATTACAACTTTTTTCAGTTCAATTAAACACGAAAATCGTGAACAAACGGCATAAGTCTTCTCTTCGACTAATGCGATTGAAGAAATTACTGCTTTTACCTGAAATATACTGATGCATAATCGTGTGCTATTATAAAACCTGCAATATTCATATTATATGAGTTTAAAACATACACAGTAATTTTGATTTACGTTATGGGTACTTTATTTTTAATAACTCACTGGAATTTTTTATAATGAAATTTAATAATTATATTATGAACCATATTGAATGTTAATACTAGCATAAAATTATTATTCACCTAATAAGGAAGGTTCTTGCGCAAAACTCAAAATATTGACACTCTAAAAAACTGTTATATAGTTAAGAAAAGAATATCTATAATTACTGCTAAGTTATTTAAGAAACACGTTACTGAAATATTTCGAAAAATTTTTCAATCAGCTCACAAGAATTTATATATTTTCTGTAGCTTGAAATATTTTTAAATTAAATAATGATGTTTTACCTACAAAAAATTGTCCTTTTCTTTTTTTAAACAATTTTTAAAAATTATTATTTACATATTATTTATTATACACCAGATGGTCTCCAAAAAACTCATTCATTTGAACACTATTTAATTATTAAATGCACCATAATATTCTTTACAAAACTACTCTAGGTGCATGAAGCTAACCGTCCCCATTATCTCGCAAATCTCGCCTATCTCAAAAGAATTAGCTAACACCTCGCACGCGTGCAGCGGGCAACACCTCGCACTCGTAACTCTCTTCACATCCCCGGATTTCGAATGCATCTCCGACCCAACTCTAGAAATCTCCAAAGCGCAAAATCTTCACTGTATACCTACACCAGTCAGAAGAAAGAAAGCGAGAGCGCGCAATCCAATTAACGAAGCGCACCGCGTACGAGAAGATTCAGCCGCGCGGATGCGTAATCGTTTCCTACATACCCATATGCACATACACACATACACACACGCGGTAGGTACGTATACGTAAACGAGCGCGATTCGCGCAACAAAAAAAAGAGAGGCAGGAGTCTGCAGCGGCGCTTCCGTTTCGTTAGATGACTTTCCGCGCGGAAGTGTCGCCGTCGCCTGGCGCGCGGAGTATGTACTTTCCAAATGTGTGGCTTCTTCTTGGAGTTTATAGTGATTGGAGTGTTCGTGGAGGGTCACGAGGAAATTGGAATTCGTTTAGTTGGCGAGGTTATTAGGAGACGTTTTGGAACGCGTGGTTGTATGTTAGTGTGATTATTCGGTACGTTGGGATTGAGCTGAATTCGAGAGGTGAGTTATGTTGTGATTAAGATGGTAAGAGAAACTTCGATGTTTTTGTGGGTTTTAATTAATATTGTCTTGTTGATAAAAACAGTTTTATAATATTTTAATGTAAAAATATATCGGACTTCGTGAGTCCTAACAGAAAGATGACTTCAGATGTGATTTTTTTTCTTACGCATATGAAAAAGTTGTTATTTATGGGCACGTTCGGAAACATGGTTTTACCGTTGGATGTACATTACCTACCGCTTCTGAAAAACTCTAAAAATTATTTCAAAATTTTTACATAACTTTACTTTTTTCAAAATTTAAATTTTTTATCATATTATTGATTTTTTATAATTTAAATTTTGCTTTTAAATTTCGAATTTTGAAAATTTTATTTTTTTTATTTTTTAGGTCTAGTGGACGACTCAAAATGCCCATTTCCCCATTCTCTTTGCATGCCAATTTTTTCCCCTTGTTGCACAATGTTCTATTGTCAGATGTATTATTCGTTGGAAAGAAAATATAAAAAAAAGGTTTATGTAAAATAAATAATATTTAAAACTTACAATTTGTTGGTGCTACAACTAGTTTCTCAACATTTTTATTGTTAAATATACATTCATTCATATACTAGCATGAATACATTATAATTCAAGAATTTTACTATATAGAAATAGACGAAAACAGAAAAAAATGTTAACAGTAATTTTAAATCTCTTTTAGAAAGCACAGTATCAATTGCAGCGTTTTATTTATACATGTGTATAAGTCAAGATCTATATTTACAAGCCAGGATTGTGCTTGAGATAAAATAAGCCCCGGAATTCGGTTTCGGCTGACGAAGATTTAATAAATAAACGCCTTTTGAAGTTGATTAGGAAGATTCTCAAGAAGATATGCTAATACGAAGGAAGTACACATCTTTCCACTCGGGAATTCAAGTTTTTGATGGAGTAACTGGGATTTTAAATTACATATAACTAAAAAACGTATCGTTATAATAGATAGTAGTTTTTATTGGTATGCGACATTACTTTAATGATTAATTTTATAACATTAAAAACGATGTGATAATACTATTGTAATTACATCTATTACTGGTTATTTTTATTACATAGTGTAATAAAAAATCCTTCATCAAAGCTATAAATAAAATGGACGATTCAAAATAAGCTGACTAGTCATGCTTATGTAGAAATTTTTAAATTAGGTCAATAGGAAGTTAAAAGTCTTGCAGTTATATAACAAGAGCGATCGATCGTTTCATCTGTTTTCTTCTTAGAAATGCTCGACGATGACACAGCGTTTTATCTTTTAGGTACTTAACTTGCAATGTTATGTTTCAGAATTATTACGCTGCATAGCTATACTTCAGCACAAAAAATAATAAAGAATATCGTTGAAAAAGTTGACGCAAAGGACGTAAAACAGAAAGCGTAT
The DNA here is from genome assembly GCA_949152435.1 of Gastracanthus pulcherrimus. Taxonomy (NCBI): domain Eukaryota; kingdom Metazoa; phylum Arthropoda; class Insecta; order Hymenoptera; family Pteromalidae; genus Gastracanthus; species Gastracanthus pulcherrimus. The sequence continues at coordinate 9,613,405 of OX424575.1, forward strand.
TTTGCTAAATATTAATACGTTGTTCTGATTAACATCGAATAAACTACCTTAAAATAATTTAAATAAATAAAATTATCTTTACTTTATATAACATTGTGATAAAAAAATTGGGCAACCAATAATAAAAGAGAGAAAAGTTAGAAAAATCGGTATAATGTTACGTTAACCATATAATTGTTAAATAAATTTTCTAAGGTAGGAGACTGATTTCTCATATAATATATAGTCGTAAACCTAGTACTCGGAAAATTCAAGAGACAAGAAAAACTTACCAAATAGTTAATAAACACTTGATACTTAATAAAAAATTTGTTTGCTGAGACCATTAATTATAAAATAACATAATATGCCCCCAACAAAACTTTCGTAAAACTAAAAAACTCGCTGTTGCGAATCAGTACGATTTTATTCCTACGGTTCTTCTCATTACTACAAAGGTTCTATAAACTAATATCAGCGAATATGAGTGCAATTCTGCAAAAAAGGCTTGCGGAAATCAACCTCGCGCTATGCGTTACTCTCCGGATACAAGCATCATACAAATATCAAGCATTAATCAAGTCAATATTCATAGTGAGTGCTTTATCGATATTTTTCTGATTTTTTACCGTATTTTTCTATAATTTTTTAGCAAAATACAGTGACCTACATGGCTTTTAATTTGAAATTTTTTGTTTAACAAATGGGGTATTGGGAGCCGATTTCGATCCGTATAGACCCTTATCCTTTATATTTTTAAAAAATATCGATTTATCGAAATAATTAAACATACATTCTACTAAAACTTTAATAAGAAAAATTCTGTTTTGTTTTCAATTTTCCCATGTCTATTAAATGTTAAGAAACTGCTAATTGCTTTCTTCTTCGGCAGTTCCTTGACAGCCCCAACCGCTGACAAAATGAACGTTCTCGTTTCTTTCGATTTCATCTTTTTTCCAATAAACGCTTTCGCTTCCCTCTCTCCCGAATCACAAAAATCTAAACTAAGGAAAAATCCTTCCTCATCGCCTCACATCAGCTTCGCCTATACAGCACCGGCTCCCGCTCGCTCCTCCTCACTTCTCCATTGTCCGCGTCTCTCGCGCCGCATTCCTTATAAGCGCATAAATTTTCTAGCTTCCTGGCCACGCTGCGCACGAAGGCCGAAGGCACATTTCAAAGGCATAGACGAAGAAAATGCCCGCGCCGCTTTAAATTTCAAATGAGCGCCGCGCGCACGCGCTCGAGAGGAGAAAAGAAGAGGAGACGCGTTACGTCGATGCTCGTGCCGCGAAGGAAAATCCAGGGCTGCGGGAAGAAGAGGCGGATGGAGTTTTATAATGGGAGCTCGTTTCGAAAATACGGAGAGGAGCAAAGTGGGTTTTTTCTTTATTTGTTGGATGATTGTAGGTTACAGTTGCGCGTGGGAGAGATCGCTCTTCTTTTAAAGGATGTTTTGTTTGTTGACAGTGAAGGATTTCTCCATTTTGAGGAGGTTGTGGTGGAGATTATGAATTATGATACGTAAACATGAAATCATTTTTTTATTGTAAAAGTTAAAATTTAAACTTAGTAAATTACGCTTTTGATTCAAAAGAAAATCTTTTTAAATTTGTTATGTACCAAGATGAAAATCTAATTATAATATTAGGCAAATTGATTTTTAATGATTTGCCTACGATTCCTTTATGATTACAAATAATTCATATGATTCAAAATTAATGCCCTTTCTTTTCTCTTAAAAGCGGAGTTTTTAAGATGATCATTCTTAGTCGACTAAGAATATATTTATATTTGCAAAACTTATAGGACATTCTTATTATTCTTTAAAGAGAACAAAAAATAAAACTAAAACGCTGACGTCCGTGCCCCTTGGTAAATCAATATGTCGGTTTATGCCGGTCATAGCATCCTTAATTTTTTGTCTCAAATAAAAGAAACAAAATAGTACATTACGATACGTGTGAACTAAGTAGCCCTTTACAGCATGGCGTGTATGAGCGCTAAACGCCGTGCTATGAAAGACTACTTATGACACGAGTATCGTATACTATTTTATAGCACTGCCTGCCCTAAGCAGTCCATTGACGCACCATGCGGTAGCGTCCGAGCGTAGCGAGGGCAATAAGCACGGTGCATTAATGGACTCCTTATGTCATCACGGATAGGCGTGACATAAGTGCGGACTTAAGTCACGCAGTGCTATAAAGCATATTTATGTTAATACCTTCTACAATATATATAAACTATGAAAAGTAAGTCAAAGATACAATTTAAATAATTTAAATATTATACCTTGATTTTGAACCGCTTTTTCCCAAAAAATGTTATTTTAAATTACACAAAAAATTCAGAAAAACGCCAGTTTTTTTTCAGTTCATCTAGAAGGAAATTTAATTATCTTTCAAATTTTCTTCGGTTCAAGCCAATCCGTCAAGTATTCTCTTTGATCACTGACACAAGATTGAAAAAAGTGGTTTTGAGAAAAACACGTTTAAAGCGTTCATGGAAGAAAAAAGTAATTTTTACAAAATAATTTTTTTTGTATACTTCAAATGTTAATAAAAATGTCCTTAAAGCTTTGCAAATATAAATATATTATTAGTTATCTTAAAAAATCCACAAAAAGACATTCATATTTTACCCTTCTAAAGCAGGCTTTTCCATTAAATATTTAACATACTTTTCATTTCTAAAATTCAATGACTCAGAATTGTAGACTTTTTGTCTTTTACTATACGGCTATAATTATATTACAAAGTATAAAACACAATATGACTTAAATTATAAAATATAAGATACAATATAGAAATAAAATAAAAAATAGAATAAAAATAGACATCATTGATCTTATTGAATAGATTCTTTATTATAGTCAAAATATTTATGTGACATTACATAACAATACATACAAAAAAAAATATTTTTGTCAAATACTCACCGAAGAGATTGTTTAAGATATTATTTACATGAAATTATATCAAAATACACAACGATCTCTTATGATCTACCGTTACGAGAATAAATAAAAAATAAAAGATAATTTGCATTATTAAAAAATAAAATTTTTCTTTCCAAAACCAAAAATAGCTGTTCTATGAGCGAGACGCGTTTTGCAACGATTTCCCGTCTTGCAAAACTAGATCAAGTATCGCACATCCTTTTCCCTATTTACAAACATCGCGCTGTACCCATCACCGTTGCGCCTATTACAATCTATTGCACGATCTCGAAAAAAAGAGAAAAAAACCGAAACACAGAGGCGCATACATAATCGCTGCCGTTACCTATACACAGCGCCTCCGACGAAATATTCGCGCCTGCACTGCGCGTAATCTCGCGCGATTGTCTAGAGAAAACTATACCATTTCTCTCTGGAACGGTATATTCATGGGATACGCGTAAAAGGCGGAGAAACAGCGTCGAAATTTCGGATTCTCTTTTGGCGGAGCGAGCACCAGTGTGTAGATTATTCCGTTTCAATTGCGTTGAAGTGCGCGAGAATATACAACGTGTTTTAGGCTGTACGCGTGTCGTGAATGCACGCGGAATATCGGAGTAGGCTTAGCGTTGGTTGGCACGCGAGTATCTCTTCGTCTGTGATTTCGTTTTTTTTGAACGAGAGACTTTCGTTGCTTGAGTTATGGACAGTTGAGAGAATTGGTGTCAATATAATATTCTACAACGTATACCGATAAATAGTAGTTTTCATCACTATGGTGTGAAGTTGAACTTTACGCACCGAGTTGTGATCAACACGCACGAGGGTGTAATCGTTTGGCGAATACTATTTTTTTGATACAGTGTGCGTAAAGAATTTGGTTTTACGCCCGTTTTGAGGGCGTAAAATGCAATTTTAGGAAATCATACAAAAAGCCGCTGCCAATTCATTGACACTTAGCTTCATCAAATTAAATTAATTGTTCTAATATAACATTTTTTGTTGTAATAAATTAATTTTAAATTGCTATATCTCTTTTTAATTAGAATCTCAAAAAATGTGTGCTGATTTATCATTGATGGTTTATCAAAAGATAATTTTTTATTAAAAGTACACATTTAGTTTAAATTACATTTTTCCATGTCTCCTTAGAAATACTGCTATAGGCGCGTTGGGTGATAATTCTTACAAATTTCCTTTTTTAAAAAGGAAGCTTTCTGTTCTATTTTTCATTATGATATAAATTTACTTTTTCTTTTTATTTTAAAAATTCTTTTTATTTTCATTTTTACATAAAAATACGACAATTAAAAAAAATTATACAAACTTAAGTATCTTGAAAATTAAAGAACCTCATGGTCTAAAAACAGAAATCAGTTAAGCGATAGAAACATATCCGAAAACTTAAAAAAACTCAAATTAAAAAATCGAAATATCGTTATAAAATAAAAACAATTAGATAAATCTTAAAATTTCTTTTTTATTTTGAATCTTCATTTAAAAACGTTAGTTTTCCGACCACGTCCATGGGGAAAGTACGTACGTTAGAGTGAGATTTCACTCTACTTATAATAAAAGTGAAAGATTTCTACTCTATTTTAAGAGTTAAGAATCCACTATAATTAGAGTGATTTATGTCACTCCTACGGTCTTAGCATGTAATTAAATCGTTCATATGTATAATTTTTATCCGGATATATAAGGAATAAAAAATACTGATATACATTATTCCATTAATCTTTAAATACCTTTTGAATCAATCTTTCAAAACTCGTATCAATGGAAAAGTTATGAAAGAAAAACAGAAATATCAATGTTTATAAGTAATTTTATACTGTTTCAAATGCAGAATGAAGCAATCATGCAGCCCCCCTTGGCTCAGTGGCTAATACGTTTACCTACCGATACAAGACGCTCAAGCAGTCGACGGTTCGATCGCGACTATTTTATTGCGAAACTTAACCTACTTGTTTCAAATAATGTGCTATTGAAGAAAGTCTAAGGAAATTTTATTCAATATTATTTAATTACGATTACATAGGGAAGTATTTATTTACATTTACTGTGTGCAATGTTATAGACATTACATTATAATCAGTAGATAGGTATCTAAGTGGCTTAGTATCTCGCATTTATTGTGAGTGCAACAATATTACCGTTAATTTACCATTAATTTTTATAAAGAAAATTTACATTATTTATCCAGATTATAAAATACTTTATCAAAACTGTGAGGTCTCTTTGTGAGGTGCCGGAGTAGATCCAGTACATTTCTATCAATACGCACACTAAACACTTATTATTATTTTGTTAGTTTTATAATGAGTAAGAAAAGTTGATTATTTTAAAAATGATCTATCCTATAAAACATCTTCTCTATTTATTCACATACTAATGAACACGAAATCTTAAAGACGACAATGGTGTATTCCTATATATCTCCATCTCTCCACCTTAAAATAACTTTAAAAAATCACCGAATTCCATCCATTCACAAAAGAGTGTCTAAAAACAGTCATATTCCTTTTAAAAAAATACCGCACATTTCTCCATTGAACCAAGCATCGTATCAAGGCAACCGACAAACGTTACAGACAACAATTGGTTATTTTCGTTCGAGGTACATGAATGTCAATATGGCGATACTATCGCCCAGTGTTTTCTTCTATTGTCCATTTTTCGTTCTCGTCCGGTATAAAGTCAAAGACGCGACACCGCGTGGCTTTAGTACACACAAGTGAGCATGTAAGAAGATGCTGTCCGCGATCTTTTACGTCGTGCTCGTATTTTTGGTGCTGTGCTGCTTCAGCTGCGTCAAACCAAAAAAATTTCCACCAGGTGCGAATGCGTGATCGAGTTTTAGTGTTCTTCCTCGTGTAATACTTTTAAAAAGGAATTTTTATTCTAGTTTCGTTAAACAGAAATTTACTTTGGTTTTAGTTTGTGTATATTTGTGTTAAATTTACTAGATTTTCTAAGAAATACAAGAAAACAGTTTTGATAAAATATAATATTATTTTGAGACTCTAGAAATCGAAATGCACTATTTTTAGAAAATGTGTACATGTGTGCGTGTGTGTGTATGTGTATGCGTGTGTGTGTGTGTGTGTGTGTATGTGTATACGTGTGTGTGTGTGTGTGTATATGCGTATGTGTTATTTTAAAACAAAATAAATTTTCTTATATATTTACAATTTTTATAAATTCTAACGATTTACCGTACATCTGCAGTTTAACCCGAGTCCAACTAAGGGTAAAATTTCTGATTTTGGTTTTCTACTTATCAGTATAACTTTAAGAACAACCATTCTCTGAACACTTCTAGTCTTTCAAACTAAAGATAAGTAGTAGATCTTTAATAATAGCGATCGAGGAAATTTATATCCCAGTTGGTTGTTGAATTATATATTGATTAAAATCAAATATACAAAAATTAATTTAATCACAGAGGGTCGAAGTACAATAACATTACGTGTAGTATACTATTGTATACTGTAGTGCGAATTCGCACCAGACGCGACAACCGATGTTTATCTTTCGGAGAGAAAGACACAATTGCTACTCGAACTTTTTCCGCTACGATAAATGATTTTTTAAATAAATCTTAGTAATATTATTTCTTATTAAAAAGATCTTAAAGAGTATATCTCGCATGAAACAAAAATTCACCACACATTGTCCGACATTAACAAAAAATGCGTATCTAACCCAGGACCCAGCTGGTATCCCTTCGTCGGCTGCGTTCCCGCGCTCTACCGGCTGCGCAAGAAATGGGGCTACCTGCACCTGGCGCTCCAGGAGCTGGCCCACCGCCACGGCCCGATCCTGGGCCTCAAGCTCGGCAAGCAGCGTCTCGTCGTCGTCTCGTCGCACGACCTCGTGAAGAAAGTCCTGCTGAGGGAGGAATTCAACGGGCGGCCAGGTGGCTTCTTCTTTAAAGTGCGCTCCTTCGGAAAAGAGAAAGGTACGATCGGGGATTTTATTGCTTAATTGCAGGCGGAGAGTTTGGAGTGATTCCGAGGTTTATCTTCTTCGTGCCGGCGTGGTGATTGGTTTTATAGTTTGATGAATTTTATGCGGAGATTTTTATTTGCACGGGATGTGGTAGCGTGATCTTTTTATTGGAATATTTATTGGCTGGGGTTTTCTTGATGATTTATCATTTTGGCTTTAGGTTTGGATTATTTATTAGTCTAAGCAAAGATTGGAATAGATTTATAACATTTTTGTGTTAGTAATGGGAGTTCAGTACTCTATACGAGTAAAGAGAGATTCATTATCAGCATTTAAAGAAAAGATACTCAATTTCTAAAAATCATTATTTTTTATTTTTGCTTCCTCTTTAAGACGAGGGAATATTGGACAGTGGTTTTTAAGTCAATTTTAATTATCTTTTAATTATCTAAGAAAAATGTTTTTTAAAACTATCTAACGACTACACCTATACAAAAAGATCCAACAAACAATATTAAAAACTGTAGAAGAATTATAGATTTCCTTAGATTTCCTTATTTTATAATAAAATATTTATAAAACATAAAAACGGATTAAATCCAATTTTTAATGGTACCAGTTATATTTACCAATAAAATCTAATAGTCTCCTTTTACTTTGAATCTTTACAATTTATTCAATATACTAAGCTTTCACATTTATGGTTTGAAGTTGCAACGATTTCTTGATAGGGAATTAAATATCAATGCTTTAAGATTCTCTTCATATTATACCCGAAACTAATAAGAAGATGTTGTCCGCAATTCATTACATGATAATAAATCACTATCATCTTCGACTTTAGTGTTAACACGTAAATTTTAAACGTAAAGATGGTAAAGTTTGCTCCGGCCTGCCCTTAAGGTGCTCTTTCTGTGGCGAACCGGAAAAACGACTCATTTTGAAAATTAAGTTTTGAGCGATTTTAGTATCCTTACATAGTATATTTTCAGATAAAACTACAAAAAATCAAGAATGTGTAAAAATAAGTGACCCCATCAACTATTTATGAATACTTAATGCAAAGTGGACTTAAGTCCTTTTTCCGGGAAGCCGCAGAATTTCATTGCGCACGTCCACAGGTGTACTGTTCACCGAGGGCACGACCTGGGCACAGCACCGTCGCTTCACCATGCGCCACCTCAAGGCCTTCGGCCTCGGCCAGGCCTCGATGACCCATCGTCTCACCGCCGAGGCCGAGAGCCTGGTCGAGTTCCTGGGGCGCGAGGCCCGGGAGCGCGGCGCCGTGCCCATGCACACGGCCTTCGACGTCGCGGTGCTCAACTCCCTCTGGACGATGTTCGCCGGGCACAGATTCGAGCAGGACGATCGCAAGCTCAAGGAGATACTGCACATCGTGCACGAGGTCTTCAGGTGGGTTTTCTGCTTGTAACAGCGTGACATTTTTTTGGTCGAAGCTGTGTGCGAGTAAATACTCGGATTCGGCGCGTTCCTCGGATGTGATATGTCAATTTTGATGATAACGTGCAGGAGTTACACTTTATGTACCGATATCGGAAAGTACCCACGAAAAATGTGAACCGAACTGGATGCACACATTCTTAGCAGATCTAAGTGATGATCGTGGACATCACTTAGATCGTTATTGAAAAATTATTCCTTTTAATTTTTATCATTATTAAAATCTATTGGATTAGATTACTTTTAAAGGCATGCGGTTGTCCCTCACAGACATTCTATAAAATAGGTACCAATATATCATGATAATGATAACAAAAATTAGAGCCAAACTGATTATGCGCACTTGTTGCCACTACAAATTACGGTAGTTGATTTTAATTTAATTATTTGCAGAACGATGATTATACTCCGTTTTTTAGTCTACTATAAACTGTAAACATAATTCCTTTCATGGAATCATCTTTTAATAAATTAATTTCAATAAAGTATTGTTTAAAGTACACACGGTGGTATGTTCCACTGCCGCGAACGTTTTTGGAGGAAAAATAGCTTGTTACAAATATGTTGTCAGACGTGAAAAAGCCTAATAGGTTACATTATTTTTTTTTGTTATTTGAGCCTTCGCATTGGAGGATTTCAAAAATTTTAAAAACGTTTGCGTAAAATGGTTTTTTTGGTTTTAATTGGTGGTAGTAAAATACACCACCAAGTGTACATATCTAAAAATTTTCAAAATTATTAAATGCCATGGGCAAGTTCTTTTATCCGAGATTTCATCTGGGAACGATATTATATTTAGGTAACCCTGTAGGTACGTAAAAGAAAATGTAATTCAATTTAATAAATGTCAATTTTATAAAAGACATCGCAAAAAGATTTTCATGGTTTTTTCTTCCTTTTATATATCAATTTTTGTAAAGATTTTAATTGATGAAATTTGTTTATAATTTATAAAATCACGTATATTTTTGGAAAAAAGTGCTGCTAGATTGTTTTTAAAAAATCACAAGACAAATATCATTTACAACTTTTAAATGGATTTTCGAACGTCTTTGTATGACATCTTTCGCAAAGTATTAACTTTCCCTTCGAGAACAGAGATAAATTGATTTTTTTATAATATGCTCCTTATAATGAGATGATACATAATTTATGTGTCCACCCTGAAAAATTTTTTTCCTCGTCGGATTCGTCTACGGCACGTTGCTTTACTAAAATTCCACATCTAAGATATCGCACTCGCGATAATACGTCACATTCGCCTTTGGCGCTAACATCAAGCTCGATATCTTCTAGTAAGACCGCGTTAACTGAATCTAACGCTCTCCATGAGATCCCGCATTCCCTCGTATCTTTCAATCATACATATTCATACAAGAAATTACAAACCTAACATTAGTTTAAATGGAATAACGTATTTAAATGCTTCCTTAATACCTGAATTTTGAACTTCAATTATAAATAACACCATAATAATTGTTAATAAATATGACGAGAAAAATGTATTACGATGAAAAGAAAAACCACTGCCAATTCATTGACACTTAGCTTACCCAAACTTTAAAAATGTTCCAATATGAAATTATTTATTCTATTTAATACTGGCGGTAAAATAAAAATGACAAGTCTATTGCTTTTTAATATGTCGACGTATATATATATATATATTTAGTAATTTAAACTTATGCCAGTCTAGCATAGATTATTAAAAGGTATTGTAGATTAAAATATTTTTTTATATATATATAATGCATATCATTTTAACAAATAAATTTAAGATAAAATGATAATATGTGTAACTAAGAAAATCTTAAAAATATTTATCAAGTATATCATTTGAGTTAATTATTCAAAATAGTTTATTCAAACTCATTTTAACTGTTAACCCAAGTTTTAACTCTATTAAATTTTATTCTTTACAAATTGTATTGGAAAAAAAAACATAAAAAATATATTGATTAACTAAAAAGTTCTCTATAGTCTTCTTTTATTTTGAAACTTTAAATATGAAAGTTTAAAAAAAAATTTACGCACACCTGCTAGATAAAATTTATTTTTAAAATTCAAGAAAAATATTCAACTACAATAAACTTCTGCTAAAGTATTGCACATAAAAAGCGACATAAAAAGCGTTGCATATCAAGTTACATTTTTTGCAATTGACAATAATACATTTTGCAACACTATAATTGTTGATTAAATTGATTTATTCATTTATTACAAAAATATGATGAATCTAAAATTTTATTTTATTTCAAATCTTCATAAGAAAAATACAAATAATCATCAAAATGTAAAGAAAGCTTATACAAAAAATAAATCGATAAATCTTAAAAATTCTTCTTGATTTTAAATCTCTATTAAGAAACGTAAAAAATGATTCTCGAATCACCAAAAGTTGTCGCATAATACTCAAGAGAAAGGCAATTAAAAATTTACTGAAAAAGAATGAATATCATAAAAATGTAAAAAACGTTATAAAAAAAATGAATCGATAAACCTTAACAATTCTTCTTCATTTCAAAACTTCATAAAAAACGTAAAAAATAAGCTTTGGCTAGTCAAACATTACCGTATAATACTCAAGAAAAAAGCTATTGAAATTTTTTTGAAAAATAAGGAATATCATCAAAATGTAAAAAATGAAAATACCTTATCCAAAATTTCGGGTGGTAAGAGATAGGTAGTTTTATGCTCTTTCATATGCATTATCACTGGATCGATGATATTATTTCTAACGTACCAAAAAATCCGAAAAACTAAGACCCAAAAATCGAAAAACGGCTAAAAAACAAAAATGAAGCCGATAAAGTAAAAATATTATTATTGTGCCTCCTTCGTTAAAAAGAAATACACAAAATGAATCCTGAAATATTAAATTTTACTGAGGATTACTCGAGATAATATCGATGCATACATACGTACGCACACATATGCACACACATACACATACACACACGCGCACACATACACACACGCACACGCATACGCACACACGCACACGCACACGCACACGCACACACACCTACATACGCACATACACGCACACACGCACACTCACACGCACACACATCCACACACACACATCCACACACACACACATCCACACACACATCCATACGGACATTTTCTAAAAATAGTCTATTTGGTTTCCTTATATCTCAAAACATGTTTCTAACATGTTTATTAGCAAAACTTTTTTATCCTCTTTGAGGAAGCAAAACAAAATCGATTTTCACTATAAGTGGAATTATCCGTTATGTTCTTTCAGCCCTCAAACCATTAGCTAGTTCATGGAATGCAAAACCTTATTATTAAACAATAACAAAAGCACTCGAGAAAACACGAAAATATGGAGATTTTTCTGAAATTAATTTTTACATACGAATTATCGGACATTACCATCATATTTTCTTATTTCCGCAGGAACAAGTTCTCACGCGTAAAATTTAATTGCGAGGTAACGATTTCACTCGGTAGCTGACGTCTGCGCGCGTGCGAGCGCAAAAAAAACGACCGTCGTTAATGCACCGCGCGCGCGCGCGCTCGCGTAAAAGTATTCCGCGAGGCAAGGAAAAAAATCATAAGTATTCCGTATCTGCAAGCCGAAGAATTTCGACGATAAAAATGTAAGTGAGTTCGACTGATAGGCGATGAGAAAAAAAAGCGGGATTTCACCGCGGCTGTCTCGCGTGACACTTCTTCGCGAACATCCAGACACCTTATTCTCCTCACGAGAAAGAACGAACAGAACCGATTAAAGAAATGAGATACAGAAAAGATTAACTATACATATGTTAAGATTATGTTAAGACTGAAAAATGTGAAATATTAGAGAATCATGATTTTTATTGCGGATTTAAAAGCAAAAGTACGAATTATTATGATTTATTATTTGTATACTTGTATAGTAAATAGCAGGAGAATTTTTCTCATACACTGCAAATAAAACCGAAATCCTTCCTAGAAAAAGTGATTTCTTGAAATTCTGCGTAACATGTCATGAGTTATATAAATCGGCTAATATTAAATGAGAAATTTTCAAAAATAACTCAGAATTTTACAGAAATTCTCTAACTTTTGAATTCTCAGAATGTGTTATAAATTCAGAAATCTTCATCATTAGTTATCAAATTGATCAAATTAAAACCCCAGTCTCTGATAAAATGTCGCATCCGAATAAAAAGCTACTAACTCAAAATCAGCTTGAAAAGCTACCAACTCGAAGGTTGCTTAGTAAAGCCATCATTTAGCCAGCCAATGTTTTTTATCCGAATTCAAGTTTTCAGTAGCGATGCAATCTCAAATTCGGACACAAAATGTTGGTTCTCTAAACGACACCTTTTCTAACCTACTTCCGAATTGACATATCTCCTCAAGCAGATTCTGACGTTAATACCCTTTTTCTCGCGGAGGCGTCATTAAATTCCGCGCAATTCTTTCGAACCGCATTCCTGACCACAACGGCACTCGCAGATTGAGCGACACGATGGGCGGCATAATGTCGCACATGCCCTTCCTGCGCTTCGTGATACCCGAGCTGTCGGGCTACAACGAGCTGATGTCGACGCTGCACCGGCTCTGGAGCTTCCTCGACGCGGAGATAGCGGAGCACGAGGCCAGTCTGCCCGATGACCAGCCGCGTGACCTAATCGACGCCTTCCTGATGGAGATCAGAGCGCGCGGGCCCGACGCAGACACGGAGGACAGCATTTTCGATCGTGAGTTCAATAATTTTGCTTTTTTTTTATTACAATCTTTTGTTATATGGTATAACTATATTTTTACGAAACGAGCAAGTGTAATGCACACTTAATGCACACTAAGACCTAAACCATTTGAAACTTGAATGGGTACCAAGATAAGAAAAATCGTTTCCTGAATTTATTTATCTTAAAAGTTACCTTTAAAGTATAAAGTCAAGTTTTTAAATGTCTAAAAATAATTCGAAAAAGTGATTTACAGATGTTGAATTTTAAAATACATGTTGGTAATACAATTTTTAAATTTAATGTAATTAAATATCTAATTATACAAGAGCGTAATTAAGGTACTAACTTTTACATACCTGTTAACTGTAAGATAAATAAAACAATATTATAGATACGTTAGATTTTAAAAGCAAGATTTACAACTCTAAACGCATTGCTTTTATGATCGTAGCAATCTTTTAATTTGTTTAGAACTGTTTTTAAAAATGTACTCAAATAACTATTATAAAGAACAATAATTAATTTAAATTGACACGGTGAACTCTTAAATTTAAATAAAGAAAATACGAATTCCTTAAAAAGTGAACCAATTTACTATCCACTTGGACAGCAGTATAAATATATTTTGATTTGTATGATTCTACTTGTTTTATATAATTATAGCAAGATAAAACAAAAGTTTTAAATATGTAAAGTCGATAAAGTATATAATTTATTTAAATAATTCGTAATTAAACCAATATGGTCGTGGAGCTACTTACTTACTTATGGAGAATTGTATGTGCTACAATGGTCAGTTCCGATTTTCTACTTTCAGAATTTAAATTACGTTTTCATTTATATATATTAATTGATTCATTAACATTTAAAAAATGGTTTACAGAAGTAAAAATGTAAAAGGTATATTTAGAAACTTAGCAAACACAACATAGATAATGTTTCCATTTATTTAAAATATGTATACATTTATTGCTTTAGATAAATCGACTTTCACCATTTAGTTATCATCAGTTGAAAGCTTCATTGAACGATCTATCACTCTGACTAATACACTCAAAATACCTCTAAAACAGTCACCACCGCGATTTAAAACACGTTCCAATGCAGACGCATAGCCTGTGATCACCTAATCATCCAATCTGCAATAATTACTTCATTAAATTCATCCAGCCGCTAAAATTAATGCTTCAACTAATAGCCTCGATCACATATGCAAACCACGTTATCGAAAAATTCTCGCTAATTCTTGAAGGCGAGAACCTGCTGATCCTATGTCTGGACCTGTTTCTCGCCGGCTCAAAGACGACGACCGATACGTTGGCCACGATGTTCGCGTTCCTGGCGCTGAATCCCCACTGGATCAAGGAGCTACAGAGCGAACTGAACGAGGTCGTCGGCCGGGATAGAGTGCCGACGCTGGCCGATGCACCGGTGCTGCCGAAGATCGAGGCTTTTCTCGCCGAGGTTAACATTTTTGTTATATATTATAGCATACAATTAAGATTTGCGAACAATTTGGAAGCATTTAAAGCTGTGATATTTTTTGTATTCGTGTGTTTGCATCAATTTTCGACTTTAATGATTTACAATTTTCAAAGTGAATTTGGAATTCTTATCTGAGCGTATAAACTTAGTTTAGTTTTTTCCCAACATTTATTGGGCAAAAGTATTATGATATTCAAATTACATGTGTAATTATGGGGGAACTTCACTGATTTTTAAAAAATCTCTCCCTTTTGACCAATAATATTAAAACTTCGGTAACTTCCTTTTGTCATACATGAAGAAGCTTGTAAAAAAATTTTGAGAATTTTTCACTATATTTCTTTTACTAGTTATTGGAGGAAATACATGTTTTTGTAATTAAAGCAAGGGTTTTAAAAAAATTTCCTTGCGCATACGAATTTCATGAATTTATTTAAAAAAATTTAGAATACTTTTCACCTTAAAATGAACATAAGTTCATTTTTTTGAATTTGTTAAACTCAATTAATGGTCTAAAATAATTAAACCGTTTTTTGAAGTTAAAAAACTACATGTATCAACACTTACAATTGACGAATAAAACATATAACATCAAAATATCTCAAAACGAAATATTAACTTCTTGTCACAATACTTTAAACTATATTTTTTGGTAGTTTAAAAAATATCCATGGTCATGGATTGTACAAGGAACTTTTTGAAGTTAGAAAAGTACGTTTCGAGAAAAACGCGTTTGAAGCTTTAATTTGGTATGCTACCCAATGTAAATTTTTTTGCTCAACAGGCTGTAACTTTGGCGTAACAAAGAGTTTTGACATCCAGCAGGTCTCAAAATGTTCATAAACTACTATCATGAAAAATATGTAATAACAATTTTTTCGATTTTTTGGTAAAAAATCAGTGATTAATTACCCAAGCTGAAAATTTACAAAGTAAAAAGTATCGACATTATAAACAATATATATTTTTATTTCGCATGATCCCAGTATTATTTTCTACAAGAACAACCTTATAACTTTGAATTTCAAATTTGTCTAAGGAACAGATGGTAAAGTTTTAATAATTTAATAAATGTTTTCTTACAGGCCCAGAGAGTATTAATACTAGCACCTTTAGGAGTACCTCACAAAGCCATAAAAGATGTTTCACTCGATGGATACCTGATTCCTAAGGTGATGTGATGCTGAAAAATTCATATTTTTTTAAATAAGAGAAATATTAATATAATAACTCTATATAAATGCATTAATGAGTTTTTAATGAAAATATAAAAATATTTGTTTCAGGATACGATAGTTCTCTTAAACTTTTTCAGCGTTCACAAAGACAAAACTTACTGGGACAATCCAGATGAATTTCGTCCACAAAGATTTTTAGATGAACAGGGCAAATTTCGACAGGTCAGCGCTGCTATGCCATTCGGAATAGGTGAGAAAGCCATGAACAATGTTTTTTCATACATAACTTTGAATTGCTCCACTGTAATCAATTTTAATTATTATATATAAAAAAGAAATTGTGTTACATTTGAAATGTTAATAAATATGTAGGGAAAGACAGATAGCATATGTATACTAATAGTACAACATAGAACTATTGAAACTAAGCTTTGGGGAGGTGAACAAAGAGAACAAATGCGGGCCAAGGGTGCTAAACCCTTTTGTTACCGTCAAATTCGGAAAACCACTTTTTTCGTTCAATTTTATTTTTATTTTTTTTTATTACACATGCCCGCATTACAGTTCTTACCTATAGATTGCGAATTACAGGCCCTATCTCCGATACCGAAATAACCGGAAAGACATTTTCTTAAAATGTCTCCGAAAAATTCGGACTGACGGAGATTTGAACCCACGCCCCTTGCGAGGCCGTTATCTTAAGAGATAGGTACACCGCACACATTTATCACTTGAGCTATCTACCTTTCCTTTTGATAAAATATATCTATGGAAAGTTGTATATATATATATATACACTTAAAATAGAAAATGAAGTGAAAAAAGTGGGTCCTCCTAATTAACGGTACTAATCCACAAATTGAGCAGAATTAATATAATAGTTACAATACTATTAGCAATCAATATAATGCCATAAAATAATCAAGAGAACAATAGTTTTGAAATTATTTTATCCAGTCATGTACACCCGACCCAAATACAACTTTTTGAATGTGCCGTGAAGGAAGCTAGTGACACCTGGCGCTGGCTAACCTAACGAGGTTTACGTTTTGAAGAGAGTTGCAGTTGTCAACCCATCAATAGGTTATCAACACCGAGAACGTCATAGACTACGTCGCTATGGTTCGTCAGAAATGTGAACCTCGTTAGGTTAGTCAGAGCCAGGTGCTGGTCACCAGCTTCGAGGCACACTCGAGAAGTTATTTCCAGGGTCGGGTGTACATTTTGTTCACATTGTTCATGGGCTATGAAACTATGGCAATTGAAACTCAACCTAAGGTGCCCAATTGTAAACTAAAAACACAATAAAAAAACCGCCTACCGCGCTACATTGCACACTTCCCAATATTCAACAAAGTCAACAAAGCAATAACTGTGAATGAAAACCAATTTTTTCCAGGCAAGAGACGCTGCCTTGGCGAGGGCTTGGCGCGCTCCTCGCTCTTCCTCTTCTTCGTCTACGTGCTGCACCACTTCGACTTCGAGCCAGCCCGGGGCCACGAGCCTCCCGATCTCAGTGGCTACGACGGCTTCGTCATATCGCCCAAGCCCTATCACCTCGAGCTCAGGCCGCGCGCCGACTGATACCCAATACGGCGACGACCGTCGAAAGACCGACGGAGATGCGCGGATGCTCGTACTTGTTTGATGACGAGCGCGTCTACTTTGATGTCGGGCCGACTCTGCGAATGCGTTGGAAGGGAGAGTTTGAAAAGTGTCTCGTTTGATGATTGCGTGCGCGGTGAATTTATTTCCTATAAAAGGATGATAATTTATGTGAATTTTAGCTTGAATCTGTGTATGCGTGAGTATGTACCTCGTGAATGTGTATTAAAGAGAGATCTGTACCTATTTTTGATCAGTTTTATCAATTTTATCAATAGTATACATTTTATGTTCATTTTTTATTTAAAAGGTTTTTGATTAAATGGATTTTGAACCGATTATAAAAGCTTGCTGAATTATGCTTCCCATTTAAATCCGTTTCACGCATCTGTTGCAGTCTCCTTGTCTGTAACTTGCATAGATGCAGCAATAAACTAAATATTTAGTTATGTATAAACCAAAAACTCCTACACCTTAGTCAATCATAAACAAAATTTAAACATATTAATATTAGTTGAGTTTAGTTATTAGATTTTGGGAGTCGTATGGTTATTAGTTACTTTATCGCTCCTGCACCAAAGTTTATTTATACAATATGGATTTGATTGAATGTATCAAATCTGCAACCATAATATCTTCTGCGAAATTTAACAATCTCCTAAATGAAAGATATAGGTAACATTTTTTCAGAAGTAGAGGTAACATTTTTTCAGAAGTAGAGGTAACATTTTTTCATAAGTAGAGGTAACATTTTTTCATAAGTAGAGGTAACATTTTTTCAGAAGTAGAGGTAACATTTTTTCAGAAGTAGAGGTAACATTTTTTCTGAAGTAGAGGTAACATTTTTTCAGAAGTAGAGGTAACATTTTTTCATAAGTAGAGGTAACATTTTTTCAGAAGTAGAGGTAACATTTTTTCAGAAGTAGAGGTAACATTTTTTCAGAATTAGAGGTAACATTTTTTCAGAAGTAGAGGTAACATTTTTTCAGAAGTAGAGGTAACATTTTTTCAGAAGTAGAGGTAACATTTTTTCAGAAGTAGAGGTAACATTTTTTCAGAAGTAGAGGTAACATTTTTTCAGAAGTAGAGGTAACATTTTTTCAGAAGTAGAGGTAACATTTTTTCAGAAGTAGAGGTAACATTTTTTCAGAAGTAGAGGTAACATTTTTTCAGAAGTAGAGGTAACATTTTTTCAGAAGTAGAGGTAACATTTTTTCAGAAGTAGAGGTAACATTTTTTACTAAAATAACGTACAATATTGAGATCAATTAGTTTATATATCGAGAATAAGGGCCAATTGGAACAAACAGAGTGGTACACTTCATTTTTAGGTGCCAGAAAATACCTCGCATAACCTCATCAAATTTTGTTGCCTAAACCTTTGACTCTCTCTTAGTTAGTCGTGGGGAGATCGAGGCCATTATACAAAGTCGACTATTGCAAGCAAGCACTAAGACCGTATAATTTTCTTAACGCAATCAGTAAACGCACATACACAGAATAAAATAGCCGCTACACTCATTATTGCTATTTGGAAATTGTTTTGAATTGTATCAGTAAATTTTCTTTATTTTGATAACAATTTGAGTCACAAAATTTTCTTTCAGGTACACTCGACATGAAAAATATCTGGTCAAATACGTTGGATTTTTTTTATTGTTATTTATATGACGCTCCCGAAAGTGCGGCTAAGAAAACGTTATGCTAGGCTCTCAGCTAGGGCAACTTTGCTCAAGTATTTTTGATTTAACAGTGGTTAGGTATGCGTTACATATTTCACTGTGTAAGTACGAATAATAATGCGACGGAGCATATGAAGGTTCTTACAATTGATTTAAAGAAATTTTCCGCCTATAAAGGTAACTTTTTAATAGTGACCGGAATTGTACCAAGCCTGACCGATATTACCCTTTAATGTGGGGTAAATCCGGTCAAAATGCTTTTTTTTATTTTGAATTATAGCTTCGATATCTTAAATTTTTTTAACGTCGTCATATTTGTGCTCCCATATGGTGCTAATCGACGACGGGGGTCTGCGATGTGTTCGTAAACAAAGCACATGCAAATTTTACATCGGTGCTTGTATCAATCGGCAGAGATTAGGAATCGAATCCAGGTCACCGGCATGGGAATCCGACACTACCGACTGAGCCACCATAGGCCCCATGACTAAATTTTTATATTAAACCAATAAGAAATATTTAAAGTCAATGGTTTGAACTAACATAATAATTATTAAAAGTTAAAAAAATTACAATTTAAAAATGGAAATAACAAGCACCTTTTCTTAGGTGAGCGGCAATACCTCGTTCTTTTCTATCTCTTTGCAATTAGGGCATTCTCACAGTGTGGTGTCCCCTCTGTTGCGATCTTGGCAACGTATAGTCTAATTCTGGCTCAATTGTGCTGTTCTCCGTGGGCATTCTATACCCGGTAACCTGTCTGTCGATAAAAATAGCACGCTCGTTTTTGATGGTTGCTAAGTTCAGCAAACTGCGAAACACGCGGATTTCTTGACGAATCTCTATGCCGCCGAAATAGAGTAGTCTCGTTGCACTCAGTGCATTTCGTTTTTCCGTGATTTAGAATTCAGAGTGCGGTGATCAGAGCCCAGCGAACTTCGAAGAGGCAACCGGCAGACTTCATTTCGGGCGATGGACATCGAGATCTCCTTCGAATAGGAAATGCGGTATCTCGCGATTTCGGCAGCTCGCGAAGTTCATTGAACACTAGCACGCGACGGTGATAGGAAATGATGCAGTTAGTTTTAGCTTTTTAAAATATTAGATAAATATAAATTCGCAACAGTCAATTCATAAAGTTATGTTTTTATTTTGAGAAATTAGAATGAACACTTTAAAATATTTCCACAAAATTAAGCTCAGTTAGAATGTAGCAATTAGGGTTTCATTAAATAAAACTACACACATATATCGGACGTTTCACGTCAACGGGTAAAGTGGGCTGCACAGAATAAAAAGTCATCAATATTAATTCGATGTGTCAAAATCTTCATATTTAAAAACTATCGAAAACCGTCTGGTGATTTAAAAAAGAACATCATGGCGGTTGCAATATGGCGGCCGCTATCATGGAATTCTGTTTGATGATCAATATTGATAGATTAGAAACATAAAAATACTGTTTTGCAGACTGAATCACCATATCTATACGTTTTTGGCGTTGCTGAATTCGAATTCAATGTTCGTTAAACCCCATCTGGTCACTATTTGTCCCTAACCTTAAACATACTTCAAATCGTTGAAATAACACTTTTCTACGATGAGTAATATAGTTTAACCATCACAACTTCATGTTTTCAGGATCGCTGAAACCGATTCTGATATCCGTATAACTTCAACTAGTCAGAGTTAGTCCCTAACGTTAAAAAAATACCCCAAATTGCTAAGATTACACTTTTCTACGTTTAGAAATGAAGTCTAACCAACGTACCTTTATGTTTTCGGGGTCGCTGAATCGAGTTTCGACATCCGTTTGAACACAAGTAGTCACTAGTCGTCCCTAACCTCAAAAAATATAATAGTTATCAAGTCTGACCACCATATCTTTTTTTGGTTCAATTCTAAATTCAAACGCAAAAACCTACTTTTACCATTACTTTTCTTTTACGTAACATTTAAAGATCTTTGAGAAAGCAATGTGCTAAAGCAGTTAGCAGCAATTTCTTACATCAATCTGTATTACAATTGTGTGAGTATACGCATGTGCGTTTGGGCGCGTATTTTTGTCTGTATTTGCGTGTGCATTTATAAGATTATACGTACCTGTGATTGCGAGCGCATTTATTATCATATTCTTGCTATGTTAAAACTGAAAAATATTAAATAATATAAATTGGAAAAAAAATTTTAAATACTTTTATTTTACAATGCAAGTAAAGACGTATTGCAAAACAAAAGCACTTTTTTAACGTATTTTTTATTTATTTTATAAGTATGTATCTAGGCATTTAAATATTGTTACAAAATTATACTTTTAGTGTCCAAAATACGGCATATGATTAAATGCAAGCTTATATACAAAACAGACTATTATGCCAAGCAAGAGACGCTGTTTAGACCGCGCATCGCCTGAACTGAACCAATGACGACTCGGACGAAAATACGTGCGCAGAAGCTTGTATTTGTTTGAAGATGAGCGGTCTTTGAAGTTGCACGAATTTGCGAGTAATATTCGCGAAACAACTTTACGAATGCATCTGCGGCGAGAGTTTGAAAAGTGCCTCGTTTGATGAATACGTGACGATTATTTATTTCCTTTTAAAACGATGGGAGTTTATCACTATTTTTAACTCGATTCTATGAGGGTACGTGATTTTGTATTATGTTTGTATATGTGGGTATGCATGTACAATTAGTATCGTGAATCTACAGGAGATTTCTATCTCTTCCGATAATTTTCATAAACTGACAAGAATATAAATTGCTTGGAAAATTATTACATTAAATGAATTTATATAGTTGAATATAAATTCCTTATTTACAATGAAGTCTTCACTTTATATGTACATAAACTGCTTCCTACACATTATAAACGATGAAAAAACAATTAAAAAAGTTACGTCTTGAATCTTGCCGTAGGCTATGTCATCCGCCTTTTTATAATTTAATTAGTAATATATAAAAACGTAACAACGTAATCGTGTTGAAAAATAATTAGCTTAAAAAATTGTATAACATTTTTATTGATTATTTTTAATAATTCTTAAAATTTTGTTATTTAAATAATATAGTAGTACTAATTAAAAATAAATGGTTTTTAACAAGGATGCGAACAAAATTTTCAGTAAATTCATCAGTTTCTCATGCGCAAAAGATATTTTGAAGCTAGACAACTTTGTCTTGCTTTATAGTTAAAACTAATATGAATAGATTTTTGGACAGAGATCCCTCTTGATTAATTAGAATGAAATAATGTTTATATATACTTACTTTTTAAATGTATGTCAAGTATATCGAATGACTTCCACGCAATTACTCACACAATGTATTGAATGACACAATTTTTTTACAGTGAGGTAGAAAACCGTTTCTAAAATAGTTTTACAAATACTGCGGCTCTTCATATCTGACATAATACACAACACCGTCAAACGTCACGTGAAAGACTAAAGAAAACCATACAGATCCCGGCCATAAATAAACACCGAGCGGGTGAATATTTGATGCCAGCATGAGCTTTTTGCCTTATATATTTATTTGAAAGCTATAAATGCGCCTGACGAGGTTCACAAGCTTTGAAGATCGCATCAAAGTACCTTTTTAACTGCATACATATTTACAAAAAAATAATGAATTTGCATAATATTTAATACTATCCTATAATAAGTATTAAAAATATGTTTGTAGATATAGTATATATATACTTTTACCGAAATAAGAAACAAAAATTTTTTGTTTAATTTTCCAGAGATATTTAAACTGTTAACAGAAAATCAGTATTCTTTCCTATTGCGTTGAAATGTACACCAATATTAGACTATTTCGCGTGTAATGTAATGCTGCAGGGGGTTGTAATAATGCAAACAGTTATCATGGGGAAGAGGGGAGGCGGTAAAGCCATTGATTGAACATAAATGCGTATGCTGGAAACTCCAGTGAGTTTTAGCATACTTGTGGTACGTACTCCCCTATACTAAAAAGAATAACAGTCGTTTGCGGGGCACTAGAACCTCAGGCACCGTAACAGAGAAATGCTTGCACCATTTCGTGCAATCTGTTCGCTGAACGCTACTATCAGCCAGCTGGTAGATCTGATTAGGTCGGTGTTGAAATGCCCGAGCATTTGCCTCCGGAGGCGTTGCAGTGCCCCTCAAACATTTCTCAACCATACAGGTATTATTCGGAGAATAATCTCAACATTCTGTTTTCGTAGTGGTATATATGTATCGGTGATAAATCGAGTGATAAACTAGTGACCGTGCAAGTTGACCTTATCGCCTGGCTCGTACCTGTGTAAATGAATTAACATGTTATGTTGATGGCGTTTTTATGGTGGCTTTTGGGTTGTATGGTTTTTAAATGGTAACGAAAAATTACCGATATGAAAATGATTTATTAATGACATTTTAAGGCAACGTTATCTTTCTTACGAAAGTGTATAAGTAAAAGGGTTAAAGAATATTTGATTATGACTTTTGCTTGAATTGAAGTATTTATTAACAATTTTGTAAAATAGATAAAGGTAACAAAGTATTTAGATGAATGTGTATCTAAATGAAAAGGCAATATTATTGAAAAAACATTTTTTTAGATTTGTATATATTTTTTACTGTGAAACGATTAATTTTCAATATGAGTATAATTTCGAGCACAAAAATGATGCATTATGATTTCAATGAGATTACGTAGAACAATTTTCATCCCGAACAAAGTCATAAAGTCTGAAGTCGCTCTTTTGAATGTTAATTTACCTTTCTCTCCACATAATTTAAAATTTCGTAAATGCTTGTAAGTTCGGTCAAGTTTACGAATTGAACAGCTTGTGTAACTGGCACAATCTTTCCGCTTTCAATTTAGAAACCGATAAAAGAAATGTAACGAAAGAAATTAAAATCTAACGGTCTAGTCTAGTTATGACCTAAACCAAACTGAATACACTATAACAACAGTCATCGTCTAACAATAAAAGCAAGTGTTGGTTGTAATTAAAGTTATCAGTTTTTTCACGCCTACTTTAAAATCTTTTCTTCAACAATTTACTTACATAAAATAGTATATTGATTTAATTTTCATAATTAATATAACTCAATAAATTTATTTATTACGCATTATAAAATACTCTCTTTCAACAATAAGATTTCACGTTCCTAGGAAGCTTCCTCGATTTTAATTCAATTTAGTAAATACAACACTAAGCAAAAAGTAATTTCCATCTATCGGTTCTTAAAATCCGTATCACATACATCAAACGTTAAAAATCCATCATACCACGAGTACCGATTACAAACAATTACAAGTAAAGCACGAATTACGCGTCGCTCACCTTACGCAACTAAAGCGCATTACCATACAATCGTTCAATATGTAAATCTCGCACGCGCGTGCGATCTCGTTCCGATATAATGTATAATAACTCCTCTCATAATCCCATCCTCGCGAAAATCTCACCTTCCTCGCGGCTAAAGGGAAACAGGAGTCCGGAAATACGATGCACGCGCTGATGAGCGTTATTATCACGTGTGACTATAATACGAGTACTGATTAGGAAGGAGCGGGTGCGCGCGCGTTGCCATTGTCTTGCGCATCACGCGAAGGAACTTTCGTTTTCGCGCGAGGTGCGACCAAAGAAGGAGAAGTGATTTTATCGCGTTGTACGCAGCACGTTGTGTGTGTGATATAGAGGATTGGAAGTAGTTGGGGATTTTAGGGATAAGAGTAACAGAGATTAGGAGGATATCTGATGACTTTATTTGGAATTCATAATTAAAAATTAATATGTTTGAAGGTTTTATACACTGGGAGTGGTTGAACAACATTTTTATACAATCATTAATTTTACATTGTAAGTAGTAAAAATTTAAGTTGAAATGTTGTCTACGTTGCTGCGAGGAAGACTATGTGATTTTATTTGAATAATAAAGAATAAGTATGTTGTCGAAACAAAAACTGACAATTAACAACTCTAAAAACTAAAAAATAAATAAAAAGAAATCTGATAAATTCTTTACTTATAAGTTTTATACTTATATATTATTATAATAAACAGTGTTAGGTCTTAAAAAGTATGTTCATATAATAAATTCATCGTAATTGTAACAGTATCTACCAGTTATAATGATTAATAAGTGCATATCTGAAATAATTAAGTAGAATAAGGCAGATACGGTAGGGCAATGTAATATAAATCAATTTTTATTGCCATTTAATATAGTAAGGGTGTCAAACATTTATCTTAAAAGAAATCCTACAATAAATTTTTGTATAGTAATGTAAACTCTGTTATTAGTTGATTCATTGAGTAATTAAAGATTTTTCTTTTTAATTTTCAACAAGACACTCTATTTATAGAAATACTTTGTGCAAAAGCGGCGTTAACATGAGAAAGTATACTTTTTACACAATAAAAAATTAATTATTATTCAATAGAAAATGACTCTATTGGTATTATCGAGCAGAAATTATTTTTTTATTACAGGCCAAGACACTATTATAATTATTATTATTTATTTTACATTCCACGTAACTCAATAATATTACTATGCATATTATTAATTAAAAATTTTCTTTATATTTACTATCATTTTTTCAGCTCTTACGGCAGGTACAAGTTAGTAAAGAACGATGCCCACGGTATATAGGCCATCGGCCTCCTAAAAATAACCTATAAAACCTATGCCATCGTTTAGAGTATCAAAAAACATGAATTAAAAAAAATCAGCATTCTAGAGTGAAGGGAACTTGAGATATTAAGATGAAACAGCCACTTGACACAACTTTCAGTAATGGAATAAAGGCTCAAATGAAAGATTTCAACGAAATCTATAATTATAAAATGACTCCAAATGGGAGCTGCTGCATTTCACCATTTTAGAAAGGGCTTAACGGTCCAGAAGAAAAAATACCCCTAAGGATTTTGGTCAAATATGGTGCATTGGCACAATTTCTTTTCACGAACGAGATGGTAAATGAAAGCTGACGTAAAAAGCTACCGATTTAAGCGATCGCCCTTTGGGGGACGTGCTCCCTTCGTAGTATTTTAAGACTATTTTTAAAATACCAGAAACAACTCTTAAATCGTGAATATTGAATTCCCCCACTTAACACACTTATCAGCAATCAGATGAGGGCTCAAATGAAAGATTTGAACTAAATCTATAATTATAAAATGACTGCAAATGGAGGATGTTATATTTTCACCCTTTTACAGAGGGTTTTAACGATTTAGAAAGAAACTATCTTTAATAATTTTGGTCAAATATCATGGCACAATTTGTTTTACGAACGAGACGGCGAATCAATGCTGACGAAAAAAGCTACCGATTTAAGCCATCGCCCTTTGGGGGACGTCATTCGATGGCTGAAAAGTGTGCTAAGTGGGGATATTCGATATAGACGATTTAAGGGTTGCTTCTCCTATTTTAAGAATTGTCTTCAAATACTACTAAGGGAATACGTTCCCCAAAGGGTGAAGCCTCAAATCTGTAGCTTTTTATGTCAGCTTTCATTTGCCGCCTCGTTCGTGAAAAAAAAATTATGTCAACGCACCCTATTTGACCAAAATCCTTAGAGGTAGTTATTTTTCTGGACCGTTAACACCCTCTAAAATGGTTAAAATGCAGCAGCCCCCATTTCGAGTCACTTTATAATTATAGATTTCGTTGAAATCTTTCATTAGAGCCCTTATTCGATTACTGTAAGTTGTTCCAAGTGGCTGTTTTTATGGTTTTCTGTTGTTTCCTGTCGTTTAGGGGTTGAAAACTTCGATCCTTAATATCTCAAGTTCCCTTCACTCTTGGGTCCTGATTTTTTTTAAACTTCATGTTTTTTGATGCTCTAAACGATACCATAGGTTTTATAGGTTATCTTTAGGGGACCGATTGCCTATATACCGTGGGCATCGATCTTTTCTTACACTATTACTTATCGTTTTTAAACAATATTTTTAACATGAGCACCCTTTACCAAAAGAAGTTTACCATTTACAACCCTTAAATTATTTAAAAAATTATTTTGTCATACATGCACGAATTTCGAGGTTTTACATGTAAAGCGGGCGCAAAGCTGCTGTTTTCTATCCGGCGATCAATAATTTTTTATGCACGCATGCAAACACCACGCTTTTCGCAGCCTTTTCGGCAAAAGGCCACCCTAATCGACCGCTATTCAAAAACTAAATGTATATCTACGTGCAAGCGTGTTTGCATGCGTGCGTGCGTATGCGTGTGCGTGAGTAAGTGCGTAAAAATATGGGTCCTTGCTATTAAAGTACGGCCTACTGTTCCCGAAATATGCATTATTTTAATAGAAAATGGTATTTCTGAAAACAATATAACAACTTAGAGAAGCTCAGAGATCTCGTCGTACTATTATCAACGATAATGATTATTGTTTTTTAAAATATACTACTTCCCATTTGAATTTATTTTGCGTTTGTTATCAAAATATGGCCACAATCGGAGCAGTGGCCAAAACCAGTACATGCACCTCACTAATTAATACCTATGCCCCTCGAACAATTTGTGTATTGAAAATCATGCATCAAAATTTTGATATTTCAACAGACAATTTTTTTATTATATCTCATACACAAATTCATTAATCAATATAAAAAATGTCATACGTACTTATCAGCAGTTCTAATACAACATCCTTTAATTTCAAAAGAATCTTCTTATATCTAGAATGTTAAACACATATATTAATAGTGCACAAACACATATATTTCTCAATTTACTTTACCGCGTATTAAAAAAGTTAAACTATCTCGAGAACCAAATGATAAATCAAACTGAACTTTTCACAGAATCTCTGTGTTGTAAATCGAAGTGTCACTACAAAACTTTAAACTGATTCTGATCATCGGAACTAATGGATGAACAATTTATTTAACATAAAAACGCATAGGTATTTAGTTTTCTCGATAACAAGCTCGCTAATCGATCTGAAATTTATGTTTATACTGTCATTAAAAGTATCTTTACGCATTTCAAGCTGATCGATTCTGATCATTTTAACTTATAAAGAGAACTATACCTCAAAACTGTCGCTCCAAAATTTCACTCACCTTTGCCGAAGAACAGCAGGTTATCATCCCAGGTGCACGCAGGCCCTGAAGCAGTCCGATTAACGGCACCGCTGCCACCAGGCGTTGACTCTCCAGTGTCAAGTGTCAGTCACCGCCTTGATGTACGACAGCCTGCGACACTGCGGTGTGTTTTGTGGTGGAAGGAAGTAGGCGTTCTTTGGGTGTGGGATTGGATTTGGTTTGTTGAGATTTTCGTGGTTTAGTGAACGATGAATGGACCGTTCATTTCTTGTTGAATTGAGTTGAGGACAAAGTACAGTTAATATTGTTAATATTGTTTTTAAGAATATGCATAACTATTGAAAATAAGTTAATACACAATGTAAACGTGGAATCGCTTTTAGTAAAGAAACAGTCTAGTATTTTGTGAACTTTAGTCTTTGACGTAGCTATTGATGTATTCTCATTACTCGACGGTAGGATGAAGAAACTCTTTGGGCTTCAAGTCGATGCATGCAATGAATATTCTCTGAAAGTTTCAAACTTCCTTGTTGCAAATGATGTCCGCAAATACAGTGGGCTATGAACGTCCCGTCGTCAGAATATTTGAAGGTATTACTTTAAGATTTATAGATTTTGCTAAACCCACCTGTCAATACAACATTTATTAAGTTGAGTACAATATTTTTCATATTTAACAGATCTCTTTAAAATGCATACTATCAGTCTGCAATCGCTCTATTTTTATAGACCACATACAACATTAATTTTAATCTTATCATACTAAATTATAACATAATTAGCGATTGTTAACCATTTTATATAATAGCTCCTTCGTGTGATATTTCTTTAATGGTTAAACTGAATTATCTGAAAAATTGTTTATCTCTTTAATTTATCCACATTACAGAAAGATCTTTGCAAATTATAAACCAACCCTCGTAAATAAAACAAATACGTATACGCTGAGATACTCTAGGCCGATGTCATACATATGTATATATGCTTTTATTATACATCTATAGTACACATAGTAAATTATTTCTGATATCTAGCACTGAAACATGCTTCGCTACTATTGGCCAGCTGAAAGGTCAGGACCCCTCAAATGTCTGTATGTGATAAATCAAGAATTAATCAACCAATAAATAACTGGATACTTTAACTTGATTATTACACCTTAAATAATTACCTGATTAAATTAGCTGATACAATCGATAGTTCATCTCCTATGAATTACTTAATAGAATCACCTGATTATACCAGTTTATTTACCTCCTGATTTCGTAAGCTGATTAAATTACCTTACGAAAGCACCAAATCTTAACAACTGATTGTATCAACTACAAATATCGTTATAAACAAAATATGCTCAAAAAAATATTGTGAGAATCGAGTCGGCCAACTAAACTGAATGTCAAATAATGTATCAAATGTAAATTAATTAAAGAGTATCTCACAATGTTACAAATTGTTGACAATTTTTATTTGCCTCGTTTTTAGAATGCTAGAAATTTCTTTTTGAGCAAATTTTTTTACTTTTTTATTTTTTATTTTGCCCGTTTTTAAAGTTAATATGAATCGTTATAATTTTTCAGATGAAAACAGCCATCTTTTATTCCGGAAATCGGAAGAGAAGGGAATGTAGCGTTAGAATATATGGTCATGGACCTGGGTAAAATTAACCCAAAAGTAAAATCTAGCTCAAACTGTGATTGACCAGTAAGGAAACTCTATCCGAGAGATAAAATCGAAAGAGAGAAAATTACAGAAGAAAATTACACGTTATAAGATATAGTCATGATTTTTATTGTTTAATTCTTGGGTCAAATTGGTCGCAAGGATCAAATGAAGGTCAAGTTATTTGCTGTGCGTGTCAAGTCTCAAAACGGTATATTATGTATATCGTTGAAAGAAGGGTCAAATCAAGTTAAATCCATACTTGACCAGTTCGGAAAATGTCCAACAGCAGAAATCGATCAAGGTACATATTTCACGTTATTGCATGTGGTCATAACCTTCGGGGTCAATTTGACCAATAGTCATGATCATGTACTCTAACGTAATATTCCTTCCTCATTCCTTCTCCATTGGTCAAGCCGTTCTCCAAATATCGTCGGGACAAGATTACAAACAAACAAACATAAACTTTGAACAAAACTTTGAACACGGGGTCAAGGGTAAAAAAACGGACCATTTGCCATCATTGAGACTAGTGGAAGCTACTGTCCAAATTTTCGTTTGATTGGTCAAGTCGTTGTCGAAATATCGGTATGACAAGGTTACAAACAGCAAAAGAAACAAACAAACAAACAAACAAACAAATGAACAAACAAATAGAAAAACATCCAACCCAATATTAAAACAAATTTCTAAAATAAATGTTTAGTTTATTAAGATAAACGTCGACTTGTTAACGATATATACAGGTGATAGATCGGGTGATAAACAAGTGGCCTTGCGAGGTAACCGTATGATCCGTCTCATCACCGGCTTATTTTTCGTTGGACCCTAACTCCCTCTGTCTTGGCTCCTTTTGCTTGCCTCCTCCCTGTGTCTCACGATCTTCCGCAAACCGTTCTTGTCTGCCGCGCGGGGTTGTTGACTCCGGGGCTCGAGCAGCACGTCGTACGGCTTGGGCGCCGTTGTTATGCCCATATTGACCCGGAGGCTGGGCGGCTCGCGGCCCGGTACCGGCAGCAGCTCGTAGCGCTGCATCACCCCGGTGAAGAGCAGGAAGAGCGCCGCGTTAGCTAGCGATATGCCCGGGCACTGGCGCTTGCCTGTGTAAAGAAGAATTCACATGTAGTTGTATTCTTTTAGAAATCTATAGTATGACTACAGACATGGACAACAAGATTATCTTTGAAGGTATAGAGAGAAAATAAGACCTATTAATTAAAACGTTATATCACATTATCTTTTTTACAAAAAGCGTTGAAAGGGTTCAGAAGTATTTGCTTCTGATTTTTGTTTAAATTACAGAATTTGTGAACATCAATTTGGTCAAATTGATAGGTATTTAGATGAACGTGTATCTAGATACAAAAATAAGATTAAAATTTTTCTTCTTTTTTATAGAAATAAAATGATGTAAAATAAATGTAATTATTCCCTATTGTGAAATGCAATATTTCAGTAATAAGATTGTACGTTACTTCGATTTATCAGTGCTTAAAATGTGTATCACATACATCAATCGTTAAAAATCTATCATACCGCCCATACCGATTACAAAACATTACAAGTAAAGTGCACATTACGCATATCTCACGTTACGCAAAGAAAGTGCATTACCATATAATAGTTAAATATGTAAATTTCGCGCGAGTGATCTCATTCCGATATAATATATATTTTCTCTTATAATCTATCCTCGCGAAAATCTTATCTTCTATAACTAAAGACTCCAGAATCACGATGCACGCGGCGGTAATCCAACGTTGCTGATGAGCGTTATTATAACACGTGACACTTGTATTATACAAGAACATATTAGAGATAAGTGGAAAGCTACCTTTTTCAATAATTAGTTTAATTTAGTTTAAAGGTTTTCATCATTTGCATATAAAAAGAACATTATTGCATATAAAATGAACATTTCGTTCATAAATATCATATTTAATCTAATCGTAACAAACTTCTCTGCAATTAGAATATGAACTTTTGCTTGAAAAATCATTAGTTTGGTAGATATAATAATATTTATAAACCGTCTATCTACAGTGCAGACTACCCTATTAGCCCACGCTCTCCAATTACCTCTGTTTTCTTTTTCGTTAGTATATGTCTGTTCGAGTAATTTAAGACACTCTCTTACGTGCCAAACTGTACAGCAAAAACCACCATCCATTTATTTATCCAACAAATTCAAAAGCTCCAGAAAAATCAACGGAGCTCCACCCCAACCATTCCAATCTGCAATGTTTCACTAACCTTTGCTGAAGAACAGCAGGTTATCGTCTCTGATGCGCGCCCCGTCCTTGATAAACCTCTCGGGCCTGAAGCTGCTCGGCTCCGGATACAGGTCCGGGTCCGCCATTATCGAGTGCAGATTCATGATGACGAGGCTGTCGCGCGGCACGTCGTAGCCGAACAGTCGGGTGTCGCGCAGCACGCGCCTCGGCCCGATTATCGGCATCACCGGCACCAGCCGCTGGCTCTCCAATGTCACCGCCTCGACGTACGGCAGCCTGCGACACACCGGTGCGTGAGACGGTAAAGAAAGATAGGCGCTCTTTGGGTGTGTCGAGATTTTAGTGGTTTAGTGATGTGAGTAATGAATGGGCGTTTTTTATCAATGTGTGGTGGGATAGAAAGCGAGTGTACGATTTTTTGAAGAATTGAGTTGAGAATTACAAAGAGAGAATTTTCTAATAAAAATTATGACTGAATTCACAGTCAAAATTATTACCGTGAATAACTATAAAGCTGGGACACTCCAAAATTAAAGGATAAATCAATTTGATTGTACTATCCGGATCGTATAACCAAATTGATAGGTTAACCCGAAAGGTTTTGTCGTTTTTTATTCTTTTGCAAATTTTTTTAATGTTTCTGTTGCAACGTCGTAGAAACGTTCCTAAAACGAACCAAGTAACACATTAGCTATCTTGAGGTAACCAGTAACATCACAGAAACGTTTCTACAAGGTATTTCTTTTAAACGCAAAAACGGACATTTCAAGGTTTCTGCAACGTTTCTGAAACTTCAATGGGAACGTACCTAAGTTTCCAAAAATACGTTGAAGAAACGTTTCTGCAACGTTTCCTTCTATGTGAGTTGCATGTATAATTGATAATGCAAGGTAAAATAGTAACTTTTAAAAAATGTAATATCTATATGTATAACATAAATTGATTTTTAATAAGGCAGCATTTCAATTAGATACAATATAATCAAACTTATGATTCCCAAAACTTATTGTTCAGTAATATTTCTTAGTCTCAGTAATATTTCTTATAAGTTTAGTTACTCCTTATTCTTAAGCATTAAAAAAAAATTGATGGCGCAGCTATTACCTTAAAAGAATCCTAAATAAAACGCAATCGCGCTGAAAACAATAAATCCTCTCGATAAAAGAAAAATCTTTTTACATAAAACTTTCCTCGACCTTTAGCTCCAGCCATCGCGCAAGTGTTACACCAACGTTTGATGCAACATTTAAGTACAGGATACTTTTTGTCCTATAGAAGAAAGTTTGCGCTCTCGCGAATTCTCATTCATACGCCGCAGAGAGTGAACTTTTACTCTCTCACGTGCGCATATGCAGCGGCTCTTTTTACTTTCCGCGCGTACTTCGCGATGACACGATAATTGCCACGCGCACATTTCTCACGGGTTGATTTAATGCTGCCGATATCTCGGTCTCGAGTTATATCGACGTTTGCATGGGCGATGATTTTTGACGGGAGGTGAAAGAATTTATATGTATGTGGATTGTCGGTGTTTCCGGAAATTTCAAAGGAATCTGATAAGGGGGTTGGTTGCGTATACTGGACATTGATGTGGGGAAGAATGAGATGTTAGGAGATTTAGTTTGCATATTTTTAGGGGAATCGGGTAGTATTGTGTGGCGACTTGAATTGAAGATTCTTATTGGCAATGAAATGTGCTTGATATTTGATGTTGAAATATAAAGAAGATAAACATGTTTTTCGTGTTATTGAACGAATTAGGCTTTTTATCAAATTTTCGATTTTCCTGATCAGTATGTTGGTCATATTATTTGTGTTAGAACGAAATTGGATTAATTATATGGATTATATATAGGACACTAAAGATTAAATCTAAAAGCTCTATCAGGTAGATTTACGACTCAATTTATAAGCTCTCTCTCGTTTTCCTCAAATAACATAAAGCAATATCAACTTTATCAATCATATAATTGGATGTTGTATTACGTCATTTTGATGTTAAAGACACACTAATAAAACCAGTCCATTTTTAATCAGTTTAATAACAACTTACTTCGGTTTATCACTCATATCCGGAAGCTTCTCCTGGCCTATCACGCGATCAATCTCCTCGTGAAGCAGTCGCTGCGAGTCCTGATTGATCAGCATGTTTAGAAACAGGATGTCCAGTGTCGTCGTAGTAATGTTGAGCCCAGCCATGAGGACGTCGAGAAGGATTATCACCAGTTGATCCTCTAAAGTAGCAAAAAAATTAAAGTTTTGAAGATACGAGAGAGAATGCATTTTTTACAGTGTAACTTAGTTTTAACAGGTTCAGTGTGGCTAATGTATAAGCCGATTCTGGCAATCTATGGTAAAGTTAATCGAAACTTCAGTTATTTAATAGAAACTTGACGTTGCAGCCTTTTTGCAAGATAGAAAAAGTTATAAGAATTGATTACATAATTAGTTAATATTTCTACAACAACACAAAATGCAAGAAAAAATTACGATAATTTATAATGCATGTATAACGAGCAACCTTTTCTCGGACAAAACACTTTTTAACAGAAGAACGTAAAAGTAGGCGGAAAAATCGTACACCCGCAAACAATCCTTTCATCTCGCCTCTTCTTTGTGTACTTATCACAAAAGCGCGTTGGACGTGTGTAAAAATCGCAGTTTGCCGCGAATCGCACGGGTAAAAGTCTCCTCCTGTCCTTTGTCTGCTCGCACCCGAGCAACAAAAACTTAACACGCGTAAGTATGCGTGGCGCGCATCGTGCGAATTATAATCCCGAGAGTGAAACTCGCTTTTCTTGCGTAACTGGACAATGCCGCGTGCGATTAATTAAAATGTTCTGGTGTGTGTATGTCGGGAAGAGTTTCGGGATTGATTGATACTTTGATCAGTTTTGAGCGAAGTCAGATGTATCATTCGTGGTTCAATCGATTTTTTGCGACATTAAGTATTAAGACAAAATTGACTTATGATGTTTAAGAATGTTCAAAATCTTTATTTGAAAACAAATATGGGGAGCTTATTGTTATCTTTAAACTGGTCCCTGCATCTTATTCGAAATTCGGATCTACCTCGAATAGGTTGTTCAAGGAAAAACAAGCTTTAAATATGATTTCTAGATTCTTTATTCAAACAAAAAAGTTATATATTTAAGAAACTGGTTTCAGTAATTATCAATATTTTGCACAAGTTTTCAATAATTATTCAGCGTTAACTTAAAGAAATTCTAGGTTTTTACGGGCTAGGAACATTTTTGTTTGATCAAAATTCTTATAGTCCAAGAACAACCATACGAAAACATCAATTTATAAACATATTTTTCCTTCTATTGAAAACATCAATTTGAAAACACGTTTTTCCATCCATTGTCATACAAATTTTAGTATATTTTGCCCATAAATGTGTTTTTGCATTTCTTTAATTTTCTTCTGTGTTTCAATAATTTGTTAACACCTACGTAATAAAAATTAAATTTTTTTAATACTTATATGAAATTTTGTCTTACAAAATGATTTTATTAAATTAGATTTAATATGAATTCATTTATTTTTGGCATCATTATTTAAAGAATGGAAAAGTAAATTCAAAATTGAAATAACTTACCAGAGTACCATTAATGTTAACTTCTAAAACTTCATTAACAGAGATATGTCACTACTCAATGAAGGGCAAGTGTTTTTAGGTTTTGTCTAAATATAAATATTTTAACAATTATCCACTTCTCGGTCGATAAAACATAAGGCAGAAAATTTGAATTTGTAAGTGGTTTTTGGACCCTTTAACTAGATTGTTAAGCTTATAATTTAAAATGTTGACGTATTAATTCTCAAAAACATAAGCATCACCTCTCGCAAGCAACATTACCTCGAACAAGATACATAATTGAATTACAACAGGTAGCTACGTTACCGTCAAAACCAGCCTCAGGTCCCTTGCCCGTGTACATCTCATTCAGAAACATATCTATAAGGTCGGCCTCGCTCCCGGGCACGAAATTCCTCTTGTGCTCCTCGATCGTCTCCTAAAACCAAAAACAAAACAATGGTATACACCTCGGAATACACACCTGTCTCAGCCTTACGTCCAAACTATTTGATCAACATCCTATTTGATACATCACACGTCTTACCATAAGAACGGCTTTGAATTCATTGTTGACGGTGACGAGGAGATTGTAACCCGAGTACTCGGGCGCGAAGTGGCGTATCCACGGGTAGGCGGCGAGCAAGCCGCCCGTCATGTCGAACGCTTGCGCTCGCCTATCCATCAGGTCGTTGAAGTACTGTAATCTGTGAGTGGACGGAAAACGAAGTAGTATCAGGTGGTGTTTATTGTCTTTTGTGACGGTGAATAGTCTGTGAAATTTGTCCGACAACTGCGAAACAAGTCCTTGAAAATGAGTGTAGTATAAAGCCTAATGTATGCAGTTTTACGGAGACGAACAGAAATGTGGAGTGTGCCATAGCGTGATTTTACATATTTTCAGAAAAACTTCTTCTAGAAGTGGATTTAGTTACCTTAAGTTTGAAAGGTATTAAGCCAATTTATACCTACACCATTCCTAGTGATAGAACGAAGACTGATCCAGCGCCTTATAACCACCGTCCATAAGATTCCAAGGAAACAAGCAGACCAAATTGCTCCAAGTTTGGGGAATATACTTTTCAATACCTTAGTTTTCTTATTAATAGAGTTTTGTGCAAATAATATTTACTCAGGACATACTATTGATTTTAAATAATTTTTACTTAATTTTACTATATGTAGGGAAGAGTAGTCGCTTGGAATGGGATGGCGCCCAGCTTGTAAGTACTGATGTCGATACTTTTCAAGTAAGTACAGAGGCAGTGTACCATAAAAGTTTATGGTAAATCTAATTCCATGTTATTGTTTTTTATGTTTCGTATTTTGTTTATACAGTTTGTGGCATAATTTGTAATGCAATCTAGTTACTTATAAGTTTATTTATTTATGTGTAGCCATGATGAGGGGAATATTTTGAAAAAACTCCCGAAACGGCGCAAACTTTTAACCTAATAAAAGATGAATTGTTCTGATTGATCAATGGAGTTATTAATTTATTTATACCTATAATACTTATACTAATCTTTAACAAAACCAACGTTTTCAAAGCTTTGTTTGCATCAGATTAGACAAACATCACAGTTTGAAGCTGCAAAATTAAATTAAAAATAGTTTTCGTAGTTGAAAAAGTTAGTGTCATTTAAAAAGGACATGGCGATCGAAAGGTTTAAATGTCGATATTAATGATTTAACAAAAAAAAATTAAATTTCACTCTAGCACACCTGTCCTTGTTGAAACTCCTACCGGTGGCGAAGGTCCAGAGGACGTTCATGACTGCCGGCATGATGATGGGCTTCATCTGTCGCACACCGCCCTCGCCGATGCTCTGCAGAATCAGCTCGAGCTCCTGTGTAATGGAGTCGGACATCTCGCGACGCGCGAAACCGATCGATCGCATGCTACGCACGAACCAACCGCGGATCTCGCGCCATTCTTGACCGTCGTTTATTGTTATACCTTTATAACAATGAAAACTATACTTAATTTTTCAATAACCCTGAGGGGGTGACAAAGTTAAGGGGGTTACGAATTCAAATTTCCCGCTAAAAATATTATATACAGCCTGGGTTAAATCTTGAAAAGGAATTTAAATATTTTCCTTCTAACCTAGGCACTCAAAATGTTGCCCGGGTGTACGTAAAGTCCGTGTGTAAAGTGCAAATTTCTGTGCGTAAAGTGAACTTTGTCGCACACGCGTATGTAAAGTAATTGAAGTGTGTGCAAAGTAAGAAACTGTTTAAAGTGATTACTTTTCACGACACGATATACCTCTCATAACGTGAGAGTGAGAGAGATAAATAGAGGTTGATCGCCGCATCGCGATTCCAAATTTCTTCCACTCTTTCCATCCACCTCGCTCACTCTCGTATTTAGATTAAATCGCGTACTGTCTCGTATTATTTTATTCATTAATTTATTTATTTTTATTGTGTGTAGTATGCCTGTAATTTATTATGATTAACTGTGATTCCAAGTATAATTTTGTGATATTTTATAAGTGTATATGTACTTATTTTTTAATGTGCCTATGTGAGGCAGTATGCGTGCGCTACGTGTGAATGATTTTAAAAATGCCGATTTTAATAAATGACGCGACATGTATTTTATACTATGTGATTATGTACTTTAAATCAGTGATAATATGTACCTGACGAGCATACCTCGAAGTAATGCAACTATGTGATATATCTTATGTAAATGATGTACAGTGTTTTGTTTTTATAAACAAATAAATACATACCTATCTCTCTATCTATCTTGGTTAAACCAGCCAGTAATTGACCGCACACCAGTGAATGACCATTAGACAAAAATGTAAATTATTCACTTAAAAATTATTGAATGATTATATATAGAATTTATTTATACTTTTATTATTCCATATTTTGGCTTAAGAGTAGTTAGATAGCATTATAACATTTTATTCACTTAAAATAATCCAGATACGTAGCATGTCACCCATTCATTATAAAATCGTCAAATTTTTAGGAAAAAGGCACTAAAAAGGCAGTTTTGAAATTTGTGTATTACAACAATAATATATATTAATTTTATGTATAGCCAAATATACGTTGATCAAAAATAATAATCAATTATTAAAATGTGTTTTATATGCAACAAATTTTCTTCAATATTTGGTATATCATTCATTGGCGTTGAAAATAAGACTGCTTGCCAGTAAATGACCGACTGATCTAACTCCAGAAAGATAGAAAATCACTACAGTAAAATAAAATAAAGATTATAATGATACATTAAATTGAATAATTAATAAATAAAATTCATTTTAAATAAAGAAAGTATAAATTATAATTATAAGTAGGCATTTAATTAAATACTCTGTCGGTCATTCTTTGACGAGAAACGAAAGCATTTTGCCAGTAAATGACCCATTGATCAAATTATATTAGGTTATGAAAACTCCACAACAAACAAAAATAAAAACTTTAATCAATTAGAAGATCTTTTGTCGTATCTATTTTCTAAATTGTTTATCTTTTATTTGAATATGATTTGTAATAATTTAATTTATACATGACTTTGGTTTTAGTGTCTTATTTAACCGGTCATTTACTTGCTTGTTTATAGTCATTCAATGGGTGTGTGCGGTCATTTACTAGGCTTTTAAATTTACTAATAATCAATTACTTCGTATTAGCATCTAAGCGATACCGAAGCGCCGAAAAATCCATGTAAATTTCACCTCGTGGTGAAATTTCGAACCAGCGAGAGAGTAGTTTTTCAATCATTTTCACTATATATAGGTATACTATATGTGTTACTCTCTGACAGATTTGAGTTTTATCCGCAAGAATCGCGTCAGTATCGCTTAGATGCCAATTTGTAGTCTCCCATTTACCATCTAAATTATTTTATAAATTCATTTGAGCAAAACTTTTGATCAGAATGTGCTTAGAAATGCTGCGGCAACCCAAATTAAAGGTCTATACGTCAGCTTTCATACACAATTGCATACAGGTAATATACCTATGACGTATATTACCTGAAATAAATTACATCAAACTATAAGAAAACCCATTTAAAATGTTAGTAAATCAATATTTATTACCAAGACTGTTATAATTTTTTATATTCTATGGTGTGCAGATTTTTCTATTGATAATACTATTAGGAACA
The DNA here is from genome assembly GCA_949152435.1 of Gastracanthus pulcherrimus. Lineage (NCBI taxonomy): Eukaryota > Metazoa > Arthropoda > Insecta > Hymenoptera > Pteromalidae > Gastracanthus > Gastracanthus pulcherrimus. Next base: position 9,653,068 of record OX424575.1, read on the forward strand.
AAGATTGAGGTTAAAAATGTCCAAATAAAAGCTGGTTTAGAGTCAAAATTTTAACGTAAATGACTGTTCATGAAACAAAATTTTTTTGTATGGATTCGACGTAACTAGTGTTTAATTCTAGTAGTAAAATCAATCACAAACATTCTTTTTACATGTATAATTAAGTTTTAAATATTCTTTTCGTGATTTTACAAAAAAATTGCACAAATGCTCTTTAAAAAACCTTAAATTTGAGGTAACTACTTTTAAATGTTAATGTTAAGCATCCAGCTTGCAGGAAATTTATTTTTATTTGATAAATACCAACTTTTTAGAGATTTACTATTGATATTTGAAAACTTTTGGGAATTTTTTAACACCCTAGTACGTAAAGAAGCATTTTACACGCTAAAAGGAGTGCGTAAAAATGAACTTTACCCACACTATATGTAAAATATTATTTTAAGGTATATTATATTAATTATATTAGGTAAATTATAACGATAAAGTTCAAACTTCCCTCAAAAAGAAGGGTCATCTCTAACACTCACCCTTCTTCTGGCCCATGTTCCTCATCTTGAGGAAGAAGTTCCAGGGCCGGCCGTCGTACTCCTCGGCTCCGAGCATCGCGTGTATGCACTCGGTGCCGTTGACGACGATGGTACTGCCGCCGCCCAGACTCATCCGAATCACCGGACTGGCGTAGCGACGCGACAGTTCCAGGAGCGCCTCGTGCATGCCGCCCAGCCGCTGGCTGAGCTCGCGCAGCTTCGCAGCATGACCCACCAGTGGCCAAGCGAATGGTCCTGCAACAGATCGGGTGGACATTGAGATATTTAACGAGACTCCTGGAGTCGTCAAAAGTATATTTGTTGAAAAGAAAAGTTAATACGAGCACTCGAATTTTGCTATTATACCTTGAAGGATATAAACTTTTATCTAGATAACGTGCTATCTGAATGTACAAACAGTCAAAGAAAATATTTAGAGTCTTTAATGAGACGACTTTTGGAATAAGATTGATAATAAGTAGAATAATTATAAGTTAAACAAATTAAAGTAATACTGCTTGAAAATTCGAAAAAGATGTTATTTTTACACTCGTACATCATTATTCTAATAGTTACACGTTTTCATTGTCACATATCCATTTATTCTAATGAATTATTTTTCTACGTTTATGAGATAATATTAATACAACTACCCTTCGTTTATTTAGACGTCGAATTATTTGTATATGTTCATTTTAGCATTAGTTATATTTAGTGTTGAAACTATGAACATTGTTCTTTATCTATTTGTTTGTGATGAAAATTCTAAAGTGCTAGCAGATCTGTAAAAAACTGTCTCATAAATGGACCCTCCCCCCCCCCCCCCCCCCCCCCTCCTCATAAGACATAAAATATTTGGTTATCATCTATTTAGATACGTCACTGCCCTTTCCCTACTATTATATCTTAAGAGGGCAAACTGGTGTTGAATCCTTAAAAAAGTGGAAATACTATGACTGAGTACGAAATCTGACATAATTCCCTTTGAGATTTTTAGAAAACTTTTAAAATGTCTTTAAATATTGCTCCACTAAGGGGGTACTCGTGTTACAATCTTAGACAAAAGTTAATTTTATTCTAAATCACCATATATTAGGGTTATAAGTGCTTGAAACTGTAAATTATACTACAATGTAACATAAAGTATACATAAATAACGTGAAAATCTTATAAGAACGCTGAATTTGAAACATAATATAAACTGTTGAATGGAATTGTATCACTATATAGATATAGTGATTACATTGGGCGCACACTTACGATTGCTATATGTTTGGAACGGAGAAGCTAGCTATACTTTTTCATTTTTTATATAATAAATATGGTTATTCTATGTAACATATTAGTTTATCAAACAAATTCTAAGAAAATACTAAAGGTTATATATGAAAATGTACCATTAAAGCAAAACTTTGAAGTGAAATATCTCGCTTATCGTAACACTAGGGTTTCTGAAATTTTGACCAGTGATAGATAATAAGATCATTACCATGTGAGCAAAGTTTCAAAAATATTGTATGAAAATTAATAAGCACGACTACCCCTTAATTAACGCCTTAAGTGCCAATGGCATAGAATCTTTGGCATGGAAGATTTTGCAGTAATATACTTTGCGGGTAACTTCAATAGATTAGATGTTGATTCAAAATACCTTAAACAAAAGTTTTAGATCTCACGAAAATACATCTTTTTCTTATTATAATCTTGGATTTATGATCATTTTTCCGACACTTAAGGAGGTTGTATGCGTAGATATATGCCATAAAATATATTATAAAACAACGAGTTTTTGTCAAACTGAAAAAAAAATTTTACCGAAATTCCGTTATTGTAAAATTAAATATCGTCAAATTTAGAATTTAAAAAAGAAAAAGTTGACAAAACAGTGAAAACTTTTTTATTTGTTATCCGATTTTAATTTTAAGGTCTCATTTTGTTCCTTTAATAATTTCAAAGGCTCTTACCCATGTACAAATTAAATAACATTGAATAACCTGCATATTTATACAGCCTATAGTTTATAAGTTTACAAACATAAACTATAGGTTGTAATTATATAAGGATATAACGTGTTTCAGGGTATAAAGGTTTAAAAGAATAGGGTTTATGCATAACGAGAAATGAGATTAAAAAAGATCACCTTCCTTTGTTTTGCGAATTCTCACTCTCGTGGTGGTCTAATGATAAGATAACAACCCGGAAAGCAAGAGATTGTGAGTTCGAACCTCGCCCGGAACATGTTAATTTTTTCGATCTTGAGTTTTCATTTTTTAATGAATAATATCGTTTTCTGCCTGGTCAAAACATTTTACGGCATTCATTGCAGTGAGAAAATTTGACAAAAAGGCACGGAAAAGAGATCAGAGCCCTATATCTTCAACCCATTACCTACATTATCGATTTTTCGTTTCACGGAGGGTTTAAAGGTATAAGGGTTTCAGGGTATAAGGGTTGAAGGGTATAAGGGGTTAAGGATTTAATTGTTGAAGGTCTTAGGAGTATAAGGGTATACTGCGTAGGGGTATAAGGGTTTAAGGGTTTAGAGTTTAAGGATATACGTTATTAAGGGTCTAAGGGTTAATGTTATAAGGGTATAACGGTCTAAGGGTTTAAAGCTTCAAGAGTTCAAAGGTTTAAGGGTTCAAGGGTATACAAGTTTAAGGGTTTAAAGGTATAAGTGCATAAGGTTTTAAATTTTTAAGGGGTATAAGGGTTTAAGGATTTAAGAGTATAGGGTTTAAGCGTGGAAGGGTTTAAGCGTGGAAATTTAAGGGTATCTGTTTTTAAGTGTATTAAATATAAGGATTTCAGGACATAAAGGGATAGAGTTTAAAGGTACGTTTTTAAGGGTTTAATGGTTAATGGTATAAGGATATACGGGTTTAAGGGTTTATGGTATAAGGGTTTTCAGGATTTAATAGTATAACCGCTTAAGATTATGAGGGTATAAGGACCTACGGGTTTAAGGGTCCAAGGGTTCAAGGGTTCTAATGCTGAAGGGTTCAAGGCTTTAAGAGTTTAAGGGTTTAAGGGTGTAAAGTTTTAAGAGTATAATGGTTTAAGGTTTCAAAGGTATAAAGGTTTAAGGGTATAAGGATTTAGAGTTGAAAGGTATAAGCGTATAAGGGTTTAAAAGTTAAAGGAATACAATTTATGCTTATTTTATTAAATAATGTGTAATTAATAATTGCTTTCTACGGGGAAAATAGACGGTTGGAGATCTACAATTTACCTTAATGATAATTTGCTCATTTGCAACATTTACACTAGATGTTTAACAAATTCAATAGTAACTACTTAGAGATCTCGGATTTTTTTAGAGGAACAGCAATTGGATCCATTTGACTCTGATGTAAAAGATATCCTGATTTTCTTTGCAAGAAAATTAAAAAAAAACGGAGTCTCATACAGCACCCTGAATAGTACAAGGACTGTAATTTCATTAATTAAAAAAACTGATGTAACTAACGACGCATTACGCAAGGACCAGGTCATTTTCAACCGCTACTAATATTACCTTATTATACGGATAATCCAGAACTCTGTGTAGCAACAACAATCGAAGCATACCGAAAACGAACCGAACACATGAGAAATAACGTGAAAATCTATTTATCACAATAAAAAAAACACATACCGCCACATCTTCGCAGATAATTAGCGGCTGGATCAAAGCTACGCTTAAAGAAGCCGGAGTAGATACAAACGAGTTTGCAGGATATAGTAGGAGGTACGCAGCTACATCTGCTGCGTATAGATAAGATGTAGACATAGCTACCATAAGAAACACAGCCGGCTGGTCCGAAAAGTCCCAAATATTTGCAAAATTTTACAATAAACCGGTGATCTCTTCAAACACCAAATTTACAGAAGCAATAATTAAAAAGCAGTATAATTATGTATTCATTTAGTTTACTAACAGTACTCATATTGTTATAGTGAAACAAGAGTAACCTAGAATTAATAATAAACTCGCTTATACTATTATATCGTAAAACGAATCCTAAAAAATACTATATTATATTATGAATAGAAAACAAAGAGTAAAAATTGCTTAGACTCTAAACAACTACATAGATATTATTTTGAACTACTATAATTAATGAACAAACGAACTTACCTGCAATGAAGTTCGATCGTAATTATACAAAACCTAGTTCGAAATGATTACTTCCGTACCCAGCAATTTAAAATATATGATAAAAGAAACCACCCTTATAGAACAATTTTTACAAAGAATATACCTGTATGTATTGATGCAATGATACCTTGAAATGTCCGTTTTTGCGTTTCAAACAAAACCTTGTAGAAATGTACCTGCAACGTTACTAGCTACCTCAAGATATCTAAGGTGTTACTTGGTCCGTTGTAGGAATATTTCTACTTCGCTTGGTCCGCAGTTTCTAGAAGTGAGGTTATGTTACGTTGTTCATTCAGAAATCGAGGAATAAATACAAACAACTTTCCGCTGGGCCTGAAAAAAATCCTATACTATACTCGGGAGTAATAAGGGCTATTGATGCCTTCGAGTTTGCTACCCTCGCTCCGCTCGAGCGGCAATTCACTCGCGGGCGGCAGCCTACTTTACTCCCTACCCTGCTAAAAATATGCGATTGAACTTAATTAAAAAAAATTCAAATTTTATTGAATTAAATGTATTTTAATTGATTGAATTGACTACCAGAAAACAAGTCAATTAAAAATGAATTGTGATTAATAAACTTTAATTGCAATTTACTTCAATCCCTATATTTAGTATTGATTTCTATATATTTAAATCGACTTCTATAACAGAATAGTTCTTTTTTTTTCGTATTGTATTTAATTACAATTTAGATAATACAGTTCAATGAATTTTAATATATTTGAATTTATCTAATTCAATGTATAAATTGACTATGAAACTTCTATCCACATTAATTCATTTTTATGAATTCCAAACGTGAATAGATTTTAATACAGCTTATTCGTATAAGCCCTGAATTAACTTTAATCACGTTTGATAAATGAAAATTTTATTGAATTTTGTAGGTTGTGAATACTTTATTTATGAATTGACTTGAATCAATTCCTATGAGTATGGGAAATCAATAGATTTAAACACAGTTTATTCGTATAAACCAACTTCAATAAACTTTAATAAACACACATTCTATTGAATTCTGTAGGTTGCAAATACCTTTCTCATTAATTGATTTTAATCAATTCCTATAAGTATAGGAAATCAATATAATTTAATGCAGTTTATTCATATTAGGCGGGAATCAACTTAAATTAACTTTGATAAACATACTTGTTATTGAATTGTGTAGTTTGCGAATATCTTTTTTATTAATTGACTTTAGTCAATTTCTATGAGTATAAAAAATGAATAGATTTAAATGCACTTTATCCGTACAAGCCGCAAATGAACTTGACAAACAAACTTCTTATTCAATTGTGTACATGTGCGAATTATCATGGAACAATTTATGAAATTGTAGGAAGCTACATGCTAATCAATTGTCAGTGGTTTTTTTACAAATAATTCAAATGTTAATTTATTAGAATAATAAATAAATTTTAAATTTTAAATTCAAGATGTCCCCAATTTGGTATTTAAATTGTGAAAGTTTTCATGAATTAGAATAATTAACATTAATAAAAAATGGTACACTTTGAACTTTTGCACTTATCGTCTACACAATGAATCATTACCTTAATCTACTATAAATAATACATTTATAAAAGGTTCTCTTGGTTGATATTTAAGAAAGTAATATTAGGTATTAATTAGGTTAATCTCACTCCAAACGGAATTAATTTATCGTAAGCATAAACACATTGTTTCATGCTATTTTCGACAAATCGTACAAATTACATGTGTAATATTTATTTATTTTATTTAAATTATTACTTATAACTGTACCATTACTTTTTGATAATATACGTATTTTCTATGAAACCACCTTTATTCAATTGGCCTCATATTGATCGTGAAAACTCATAAGCCCCATACAAGGCAATAGGAAAGAATACAAAACTTATTTTTTGATCGGCATTAATTGTGCATTTGATAGAGAATTTAAGCCGACGTATATCTTTTGTGTATATCTTTTTGAAATTAAAAGAGAAAACTTAATTTGCAAAAGTTATAGTGTATTAAAAATCCTTTGAGTGACGTCACACCGTTAAAATATCAAAAGTGCCGACCGGAGTGACGTCACAACGTTTTTTAAAGATTTAACTATAACTACTTTCATTTTGAAGATATCATGAAAATTCCAAAAGTTTACAAAGAAACTATACATCGATCTACAAGAATACTCTGTCAACTAAAAATCGGTATTCTTCCCTATTAAAATCAATAGAAAAGAATTATATAGTTTTTTATGCTATATTTTAATTCTAAATTTTTCATAGCATTAAATAACAAATACAATCTATAGAATGCAATTATACAAAATAATTAGATATTAGATAAAATATTCGATCTATAGACATGAATAAAAAATAATTACATTTAATTAGTTAAATCTGTATTAAACTTAATTGACATGCATCAATTGACATGTATTATTATATTATAATGCTAAATCTTAATTCTATTTTGTTATATTAAATTCGATTAATACTATAAAATGATAAAAATCAATTGATTCCAATTACATTGAATTGACTAAATACCTATTCAAATCAATAGACAATCAAAGAAAATGTATTTCTTTCAATATATTTTTATAAACATAGATCTAATAGTTTTGAATTGAATTCTAAAGATTATATATATTTCTATTGCACTTTCCAGAATTAAGATTTAGCATCAAATGCACTAGATTTTTTTTTATTGACTTTAATCTCATTTTTTTAACAGGGTAGGTACATAATATACTATTTTTTAAAACACTAGCGTGCCAGGGAGTACCACCTTAACATAAAGGTATTATTAATATTTAGAGACAAAAAAGTTTAAGAATGATTTCCTTTACAGAATAATTTTTATGAACTCAGCTGTCTGTCTGCATTTACATAAATTGTGTATTTTACCGATACGGCATATTTGATGTACTAAATTAAATTTAAACTATTTATCAAACATTTTTTCAAAAAGTGTCCATGAATTACTTACCTTAGATAGTACCTTTTTAAATAACTTGATTTCTAATTTAAATTCTTTTACTTGTTAATTCAAAATAATTTTTTATTGAAATGCTTAATTAAGTTTGAAGAAATTGAGTGCAAGTGAACTAGCAGCTGTATTTTTCTTTTAGCAGTATACCACCTTCTATCAATTTCTTTATCAATTTCTGGCACCTTTAATATATTTCTAATGAATTAAATAAGTCCCATTCTCTGAACACTTGAATTATGTAACATGCAAAGCGCTTAAAACTCTGGGATTTTTAAGACGAATCACAACCGAATTTCATAATGTCAAATCTAATATTTACCTCTTCCACTCATTAGTTTTACCTATATTGACTTACGTTATCTTCTGTTAAAAAGTGGAGAATCAATATTATTCACTGACCACAACTATGAACCCGTCACGAAGAGGTTTAATCTTATTTCAATTAAATCTCTCCATGATTACCATGATCGTGTATATATTTTTAAGATAATACATGATTATTTTGACTGCCTTTATCTTAATAACCTTTTTAAAGAAAGAAAACTCAATTATGGACTTTGAAATCCCAAAGTCTTAATCAAAGATCACAATAGATCCAATTTGACATTTTTCTCTACTACAAGCAGATTTCGCAGAACTTGGCATCTATTGCCTCTATCCGCCAGAGTCTGTAATACTAGGGAAGGATGGGGTATGCTTGGCACGGTGAGTTAGTTTGGCACTCCAATACTAAAAAGGTTAATGAACATTTTAAAGTAAATCTTCATGAAAACGCATTAAAAATGCTTCTACTACTTTCCTCTGAACATACGACATGAAAAGAAAGTGTTTTGAGCTAAATAAATAAGGTTGAAATTTGAAGTAAAAAAACAAGGTTAACTTAATTTTTCATTTAGTCGACAAATCTCGAAAATAGAACGTATCCGATCAAAATAAAGTGCATTTGGTAGCTTTTTCTTCGAACTTTTGGGCCCAATTGTTGTTTTTACCTAGAAATATTTATAAATAATATAATCGACGTATAAAAAAGTATTATAAGTGGAGCACGAGTGGCACCCCCGGTGGGGCACGAATGGCACACAGCAACGCGGCGGCTGGCGGCTGCTCTTTCAATCGGAGCAGCAGCTTATCGCCTAGCACTTATCGCTTAACCTATAGTTTTTCACTTACTGTGATAGGCCGCCGCTCGTGCTACCCGTCTTTCTATACACTGTAATGCTATTTAACTAAACTATTTTTGTTATAACCTATTAGAAATACAAGATAATGCGCTTACCTCGCGAGCATCTACCAATGTTTTTCTACATTTATCTTATATTTATCTCAACTACCAATTTAGTCTTAGTACAGGGCACTGTGAACGCTTTATATATTTTTGTAATATTATTATATACAGGGTTAATAAGCCCGTGGAAATTAAATAAATAAATAATGAATAAAAAAAACGCTGCCAATTCATTGATACTTAGCTTCATCAAACTAAATTAATTGTTCTTACACTAAATTTATCATAATATTTCTAACATATCCAAAAACTAGAAAAATTAAAATTTAAAAATCGAAATATCGTTATAAAATAAAAACAATTAATCTTAACAATTGATTAATAGTACAATATGCATCAAGGGAGTAAAGTGGGCAATGTACGCACTGTGTGACGTTGCCGACCGAGCGAAGCGAGGTCGGCATTTCACACAGTGCATGCTTGCCTACTGTACTCCAGAGGTGCGTATACTACTTTTCACCACACCCCCGTAAAGAAATGACTGTACGCATCTCAGCAGGCCGTACAGTACCCCATGCTCTGCCTAGAAGTAAAGTGACTTGTGTACGCGCGACGCGCTGTTTTACCGCTCGAGACGCAGTCGAGAGTGAAAAACGCGCATCGCGCATGCGCAAGTCACTTTATTCCCTAGGCAGTCCATGCGGTACTGTACGGCCTGCTGAGAGGGCGTACAGTCAGCACTTTACGCGCAGTGTGGTGAAAAACAATAAATCTTAAAATTTCATTTTAATTTTGAACCTTCATTTAAAAACGTTAGTTTTTCATCAATATCCATCGGGATAGTATATACGCCAAAGTAGAGTGAGATTTCACTCTACTAAAAGTGAAACATTTCCACTCTATTTATAGAGTTAAAAATCCACTCTAATTAGAGTGATTTATTTCACTCATTCTTCGAGTGGAATTTCAGTCCGAATGAATGAAATTTCACCCCAACGGGTTTAACGTGCAATTAAATCGTTCATACGTATCATTTTTACCCAGACTTATAAGAAATAAAACATAAGAAATACTGATATACATTATTTTATTATCCTTCAAATAACTTTTCAATCAACATTTCAAAATATCAATGGAAAACTTATAAAAAACAGAAATATACTCTTTCAAATGTAAAATTAAGCGATCAAAGAGCCCCCCTTAGCTCAGTGGGTAAAACTCTTGCCTGCCGATATAAGACGCTCAAGCAGTCGAGGGTTCCATGCCCGGCGAAAATTCTCGAGAATATCTTCCTCGAGTTTTTCGTCGGAAAAAGATCTTCGACTACGCATTGTGCTTTGATGCAGGACGTATACACCCATATAACCTCCTCAAAAGTGTCCGAGACACTAGTAAGCAGCTGATGGGTTTCGCTCGACCGACATCGTACAACACACAAACAAGTATATAATTTACAAATGTAAAATACAAAATCACATATGCATTGTAACATATCGGAGTCCCAAAAAAGAGGGGACACATAGCCATCAAATACAAAAAAAGAAAGAATTGAACAATCATATTATTTCTAAAATACAAAAATAAATTACCTTATCGATTTCAGCATACTCGTATCTTAAAAATTCGTAAAATAAAGAAATTATTGGTTTATCAAAAGATAATTTTTTACTAAAAGTACACATTTAGTTTGAATTATATTTTTCCACGTCTCCTTAGAGATACTGTTGTATGCACGTTCAGTTTATAATTATTAAATATTTCCTTTTTTAAAGAGGAAGCTTTCTGTTCATTTTTTCATTATGATTTAAATTTACTTTTTCTTTAAATTTTTTTAATTATTCGTATTTTCAATTTTTAATAAGAATACCAAATTAAAAAAACAATATATAAACTTAAATGTCTTGTAAATTAAAGAACCTCACGTACGCCTTAACATACAATAAAAGACTTTTATAAGTAATTCTAGTTTGTCTACTTTTAATCAAAAATTTTGAATTAAGGTGATGTTAAACCCCGTGTTACTGGTAAATGCAGGGAACCACTTTTTTCATTCATTTTTCAATTTTAAAAAAATATCTCTATGAAAAGTTGTTCTTTTTGTTGGAACAACAACTTTCCATAGAGATATTTACTCTAAATTGAAAATGAAATGAGAAAAGTGAATCCTCGTATTTGTCGGGTACAGGTGGCTTTAGCATCATCTTAATACCTAAACTTAATCAGTGTGTATCTTACATCACCTACATTGATAACTAATTTACATTAATTTAATTATGTTAAGATAACCTTAATATTTTTCATAAACTATATTTTACCAAACCACAAAAGCTAGTCGATTATTTTATATGAAAGTGAATACTCGGATTAAAGTTATTTTTTTATAGTTTTTTATATAATAAATTATTAAGAAACTGAGTAACAACGTTTCGTAAAAGTCATAATACTTTAAATTTATTTTGTATATTTTGGTAAACCTATTATAACTGAAAAATGTCTATCTAATCTCACTTGAAAAATTATAAATTTAAAAATAAAAAAATCAGTTAGTTTTTCGTCGATGTCCATGGGAAAAGTTTGTACGCTAAAGTAGAGTGAGATTTCACTCTACTTAAAAGTGAAAAATTTCCACTCTATTTTTAGAGTAAAAATCCACTCTAATTAGAGTGATTTGTTTCACTCGAATGTGTTTAGCGTGTAATTAAATCGTTCATACGTACCATTTTTACCCAGATTTATAAAAAATAAAACATAAGAAATACTACTATACATTTGTTTCATTATACTTCAAATTATACCTTTTCTTCGATATTTCAAAATATCAATGGAAAAGTTAAAAAAGAAAATAAAAATATCACGGTATATAAGTAATTTTTTACTCTTTCAATTGCAAAATTAAGCGATCATGGAGCCCCCTTGGCTTAGTGGGTAAGACGCTTGCCTACCGATACAATATGCTCAAGCAGTCGAGATTCGATTCCCGTCCAAAATTCTCGAGAATTTTTTCTTGGAATTTTTCGTCGCGGACAGATCCCCGACTACGCATTGTACTTTGATGCAAGACCTATACGCCCATATAGTATCCTCAAAAGTGTCCAAGGCGCTAGTAAACAGGTGATAGGCTTCGCTCGACCGACATCGCAGAACACACAAACAAATATATAATATACAAATGTAAAATACAAAATCACATATGCATTGTGTCATATCAAGTCCTAGAAAAGAGGGGACACATGGTCATTAAATAGAAAGAAAGAATTAAACAATCATATTATTTCTAAAATACAAAAGTAAATTACCTTATCGATTTCAGAATACCGTAAAAAATAATAAAATAAAGTAATAATTGTAGAACAAAAACGGATCGATGAATCTCAAAATTTATTTTTAATTCAGAATCTTTATTAAAAGCGAAAAAAGTGAGCCCAGGTTTGCAAAAAATTACCGCGTCTTTCTCGAGATACAAATATTAAATAAAAATTGAAAAAAACATAACCTCAAAGAACTTGGAATGTGAAGATCGTTATAATCTAGACTTCTAACAGTCTCAAGAAATTGTAAAAATCTACCTTTCTGGAAATTTTAAGAAGGAATAATGACGTTTTATTCAACTTATCCAACACCAAAGAAAGGAATTTTTAACAAAATTATTTTTTTCTCAAAAACGGAAAATGATAAAGGCTTGAAAGTTTTGCAAAATATTTCTATCCATATTCCTAATAACCTCAAATTTTTCCAAAAATTTTCTGTGTTATATTTTCCAGATATCACCGTTTAAACAGAAAACGACGTATTCGTGTATAACAGAAAAAAGAAAGTAGTTTATTTCAAATTTTTGTATCGGAAAAGATAGGTAATTGTATGCTCTTTCAAATACATAAGGAATGAATCGATGATATTATTTCAAACATACCAAAAAGCCCGATTAATTGAAACTCAAAAATCGAAAAACCGCTTAAAAAGCAAGAAAACATCGAACAAGAACAAACATTTTTTACAGCCCCCTTCCTTTAAAAGAAACAAAATCATTGAGCCCTGAAACATTAATTTTAACCGTTAATGTTCAGAGTAATCTTCATCTACATCCGTCCACACACACTCACACTCACATACACACACACACACGCACACACACACACACACACACACACACACACACACACACACACACACACACACACACACACACACACACACAAAGACACACATACATACACACTCACGCACACACACACACACACGTACACGCACACACACATACGCACGCACGCGCACACATGAGAACACGCACACGCACGCATACACACATCCATACAGACTTTTTCTAAAAATAGGGCATTTTGACTCCTGATGTCTCAAAACATGTTTCTAACATGTTTTTAACAAAACTTTTTTTTACTATCACAAAGCTTCCTATATGAGGAGGCAATATTGTTGATCTTACTATCGTTAAAATTGATTTGGCAATAATACTTACAAGGTATTAATGTCATTGCTCGCACTAATAAACGATCAACCCATCTTTTATATTTTTCTATTTCTTATTCCACCAATTACGCACCCTCAATTACAACCCATTTCGAACTCACCTGGTGGACGTCTCTTGCCGATCGACTTTCGGCGCGCGAAACCAGCGACCAGTAAACCGACGACAACCAGCAGTAGCAGCAACAATTCCACAGGTGCCATTTCATCTACTTCCTTCTTTTTTGCCAAACCTCCGTTTCCACGCGCGTTCGCAACTCACTGATAAAATAAAAGAGCTAAAAATACCGGCATACGCGCGTGCTCACTTATGTATACACTTGCCCCCGCATGTGCACGTTACTGACCCGACTTTCTATTAATTCAACACCTGCGTGCACCGATTAATCACCACGCTATCGGATAATCGTTATCAGCGATCTAGATTAGTCCTTGAGGATCCAGACTCGCGAAAATCCATTTTTCTTGTCTTTTTGAGATATGTCGCTCAATCTTTGATTGTACTTCTCTGCCTCGTCCTCTAGATCACACTGCGGCGCTGCCTTCACGCCGTCACGTCGCTATAATCCGTTCTGCGGCCTACAGTAATTACACTTTCCTTTGCTTTTCGTGCCACACGTGATTGTTAACCTCGCTCGCGATAAGAGAAAATATTTGTGATATAAACTAAAGTAAAAAAAAATTAAATAATCGAAATAAATGTCGGACTTTCTTGATTGTTAAAGAGTAAATACGCTGTGCAAAGAACGTGAAAAATGAAAGATATCCAAAAACGGCATATTTCGTGCGATCGAAACTACTCGAATTGACAGTATTTTCAGTCGTTTGACAAAGGTGCATCAACAATGAAACATAGTGATTTTGCTCATCCTCGGAATTAAAAATAGTACCAAGGGTTAAAATAAATACGTACATATTTGGTATAAATTTTCGAAATACGTTTTCTTATCTATTGTTTCCTGAACAATAAAGAAAGATCAGTAAAAATTTTTTTTAAAGAAACTAACTTCGTAAAACGCACTAAAAAGTATGAAATAATTGATAAAAAGTATGAATAATCGATAAAAACCTTTTCGAGATACTATAAGTCAGTAACAAATTCGGCGCCGACTCCGAAAAGGTTTTTATCGATTATTTATACTTTTTATCGATTATTTCATACATTTTAGTGCGGTTTTTAGTGCGTTTTTCAAAGTCGAATTTTTTTAAATTTTGTATTTTATACTTTTTAATTGTACCGGACGAATTTAATTTTATTTATCCAAGTCAGTTCAGTATTTTTGAACTAGTCGGCGGACAAACATAACAAAACGCCAGTACTGATCCAGTACTGACTCGATACTGGCCTAGTGATGTAATGGGTCTACTATGGGATCATCCTCTTTCTTTCAAAAACAATGTTTATCCAAATCGGTTTAGTAGTTTCCGAATAATCGGCGGACAGAGTCGGCCGCGGTCGAAAAGTACGGAAAATATCTAACAAAAAACTAATTTACTTGTCAGATTCTGGATCAATCCTAACAAAATTGGAATGGGACCACCGTGGGATCATCCTCTATCATTTAATAAAAAAGTTCATTCAAATTGGTCCAGTAGTTAATGTAATGCGCGAACAAACATAGAAAAAAGAATATACAGGTCGAATTGAAAACCTCCCCCTTTTTCGAAATCGGTTAGAAATCTTTGTTTTTGACAGATCTCTATAATCTAATCTCTTCTAGTATGGTGTTTTCACTATCATTTATATACTTATTAAACTAAAGTTGTTCAACTAGTCGTCTAAAAGTTATAATCTGACGGCCTTATATCTCAATATACCTATTAATAATATTTTAATAATGAGAAAATATTTCATATGATTTACCCAAAGAGAAATTCTTAAATTATTGTTGAAATGTATATTGTATTTTACCTAACTGAAATAATTATATAAAGAAACTCTGTTTATCATCAGAAAAGAAACGCAAATCATAAACAGACTCATATTAGACGTTGCAGTTAATAATACATTATACGTGGTTCTTTGCTAAGTAACTAAAACGTAACAAAGTTTTAGTACTCAAAAACAGTAAAGAAGATTTGGATAAAATTACTAAAATATGAGGACACATAATAAAATCAAATTTAATCTGATGATTAAAAAATATTTCTTCAGCAAATATCTAGGATATAAATAAAACTCTGAAATATTCTTTAATGAATTTATTGAGTGATACGACACGTTTCGTTGCTGAAAAAGGCAAGTTACACATCGAATTTTACATTCACAGATTAAATAACAGATAATTAAAAAGCATAATTTACACTCATCTCTAATTTACTAAGATTTTTAGAAGTCAACCTCTTTGTTACCAACCTGCATAACATTTCTTTGTACATAGAAAATGTTGAAATGTTTTATTACAGAAAGTTAAATTTGCAATTTTACCTCTTTGGTCAAGGAATACAATTTTTCAGTTGCTCATCAAAGAAGCTGTAGTCTTCTTTACTATACGTTAATTATTCTTTTGTGATGACTACATTTAGTTATAAATAATAAACAAAACTGATAAGATTAAAACAGTAATACAATCATTTCAATAATAAAATAATCATATTACTTCCTCATAGAGGAAATTTTGTGGTGGTAAAGAAAAGTTTTGCTAAAAACATGTTAGAAACATGTTTTGAGTCAAAATACACTATTTATAGAAAAATTCTGTATGTATTGTGTGTATACGTGTGTGTGTGTGTGTGTGTGTTTTTGTGTGCGTGTGTGTGTATGTATGTGTGTGTTTGTGTATGTGCGTGTGCGTGTGCGTGTGTTTGTGCGTATGCGTGTGCGTGTGTGTGTGTTTGTGTGTGTGCGGGCGTGTGTGTGTGCGTGTGGGTGTGTGTGTTTGTGCGTGTGGGTATGTGTGTTTGTGCGTGTGCGTGTACGTTTGCGTGTGTGTGCGTGTGCGTGTGTGTGTGTTTGTGTGTGTGTATGTGTTGTGCGTGCGTGTAGGTATATGTGTGTGCGTGTTGGTCTGCGTGTGCGTACGCGTATGCGTGTGCGTGTATGTGTATGTGTGTATGCGTGTGTGTGTGTGTGTGAGTGTGAGTGTGCGTGTATATACAGCCTAATGTAGAGGAGAATTGATGATCTAAACTTAAAAACGTATAGTGCAATGAAAACACCAAAGAAGCTACGCAAAAGTCTCTTAAACGCTTCCTTTATTATTACAGAATAAAATTTCAATTATTAGTTTTTTTAGTTACTTAATTAAGAATATAGATTATAATAATTTATTATAATAGATTATTCATTCATAATAAATTATTACTGCATGTATTCTTATAATAATATGTAATATAATTCTTTTACGAGTAAGACTAATTTTATGTCAATTTTAGAGTAAATATTACTTTATTTCTTGTTAACCTATTATCCAAGTAAATATCGCTTCAAAGAAAGACAAAATTTACCCCAATTTTGGGTGCTTCAGGCACTTTATACATCAGGTTACGTCAGTTTTTACTAGGTCCAAGGCAATTTTTACTAGGCGCAAGGCAATTTTTATTGTAGCATTTTTTGGCGTGCACTTTTCTTCTTGCCCATGTTCCTCATCTTGCTGAAGTGGTTCCAGGGCCGAGGAGTACGATGCTCGGCCCCGAGAATCGCGCGTATGCATTCGTTGCCGTTAGTGACGACAGTACTACCGCCGCCCAGCCTCATCTGGATCACCGGACTGGCACGGCGTAGCGACGCGACAGTTTCAGGAGCGCCTAGAGTCTGTCGCCCAGCCGGCGACTGAGCTCGCGCAGCTTCGCGGTTTTAGCGAACGATCCTGCAACAGATCGGTTGGACACTGATATATTTCACAAGACTCTTGAAGTCGTAAAAACTAAAAAGTATATTTGTTGAAGAGAAAGGTTAATTACGAGCACTCGCATTTTGATCAGATATATTGAAAGATGGAAGCTTTTATCTAGATAATGTGTTATCTATAAAAAATGTATGTAATATGTTATATAAATGATTATAGTAGATGGAAATTGCTTATTTCGAGCCTGATTGCCAAACCTGTGTAGAAATGGCTGCATTTCTTCGTTATAAAAAATATCGATTAAAAATTTCAAAAAATTGCAAACTTTACAAAAAGTTTCAAAATTTACAAAAAATTTCCTCCTTATAAAAAATATCAATTCAAAAAATTTTCAAAATATTTCAAAATTTTGTTTTGGTAGTTACGAAGCGCGTTACAGTAATATGGCTAATATGCATTTAATAAATAACCGAATTTATCATAAATTGTGTATTAATTATTATTAATAAAATCTCTAGTATAATTATGTCTCGAACAATTTGGTGCCAGAAACCCGGGAATAAACATCGGGATTATTTGTGTTTTGTGGGACAAGTGTAAAAGGATTTTTGGAAAACGTGGTTTTAGTGAAATGGCTTAATTGAAAAGAAGTATGCCGTCAATAAAGGGAAGAAAGCTTGTATAAACAATAAAGCTAAGTTGAAAATAAGAACGAGACAAAAGCAGTGAAGCTGGCATGTACGTGGATTCGAAACCGACGCCGCTTCCCAAAGAAGAAAGAAGTCAAGTCAAGACAAAGGTGTTGCGTGTCGATAGCGTGTCACAGCGGCCTCTTAAATTTGATTTTGACGATGGCTAACCTCGTCGACGATGCTATAGGAGGGCAGACGCTGCATAACCATGGGCTGTAGCTATGATAATATGTCATTGTCAAAGAAAATGCCTGTCGAATGCTTACAAACCAACTTTTTTACAACAAATTTTAGGACTCCAGCTCTTTCATTTTCTGAGTTGTATTATTATTATTGACTATATTTTCCTTTTAATTACATAAAGTAATTACAAAATTTTAATTATTATTAACACATAACCCTACATTTATCTTATATATCATTAATACGTATAAATTTAGTTTTAACAAAAGTTCTTGGTGTAATTATAAAATAAGAAGATATAAGTAAACATAAAGAAATACTGAAATACAACTGTGGTGTGTAATAAAAAATATTTCTCAGCGGAAACAATACACTAAGTATTCCACCAACACTCATTCCATGTATGAAAATAAGTGAGAGAGATTTTAATTTTCTTAGAACAAAATTCGCATAATAGTGGTTTATATAGTAGTGCGTAGTTCTGGGTGAGGGTAAAGTAACCTAAAAAGCTATGTACGTATTGAGTCAGAAAAATCTGGCCCGATACGCACTCGCAGCTAGCAATCGTCCGGAGAGGGGGTACGCTGGTCTATGCTGCCCGCCTACCGAAGTAGCCTATACCAAAGTATCTTCTTTGTCTGTACAGATAGCCGTCAAATTCTCACAGTGGTGCTGGCCTACCCAAGTATACCTATGTTGGTGGTCGTCAAATTCTCACAGTGCTACTGGCCTACTCAAGCATACCTATATAGGTGGCCGAGAACCGTTCTAGCTTATCTACGTAGTAAAAGTAAAAATCATACTTAAATTTGAAGTAAATTATATATTTTATCTTTGGAAAACGTTGCTGTTCACGGAAAGTAGTATGGTTAATTTCCCAGACGGCAAAGACAATTCTTAAATAGTTCCTAATGAGTTCGTAAGAGTTCGCATGAATTCGTCGTTTTATTCAGAATTTGTCCCCAAGTAATTTATTAAGAGTTCTTTAAGACAACATGCTATGACCGGTCAAAAGAATTCGTACGAAGTTCTTAAAGAGTTCTTTTTTTTCTTGAATATTCATAAAGAATATCATAAATGATTCAGAAATAATTCGTAAACAGTTCATTTTGAAT
The DNA here is from genome assembly GCA_949152435.1 of Gastracanthus pulcherrimus. Taxonomy (NCBI): domain Eukaryota; kingdom Metazoa; phylum Arthropoda; class Insecta; order Hymenoptera; family Pteromalidae; genus Gastracanthus; species Gastracanthus pulcherrimus. Next base: position 9,672,194 of record OX424575.1, read on the forward strand.
TCTTAATGAAATCGTAAACAGCACGTGTAGAGTTCTTATCAAATATATAATGAATTCATTATTTGAAATTTAGGTTTCTGGAATAGTTGATATTAACCACAAAAGTATTCATTAGGAATTCAAAATTCACTTAAAATCTGCATTTAAATAAATACTTTATAATTTCAATAAGAATTTATTTTAAATTAAGTACTAAATGAAATAAACATAGTACAGATTCTTGAGGTCTTCGAGAAATCTTTACGAATGCTTAACATGTAGTTTTTTGTAACCTTTATGAATTTATTTCAATTGAGTTTATTCTAAACATTACATTATCCGATTTTATTGTAACTTTAAATATTTTCACATAGAAGTCGTATAATACTACTATAAAAAAGCAAGGTATATTATAAACATGAAGTTAGATAATTAGAAGTCAGGCTTAAAACTCTCTACCTGGGTAAGGGCAGTAATGTCCGTATATGTATTATAAAGACAGTCCATTTACCATTCTTCGCATTATTCTTAGGAATTTATAAATAGTTCAAAATGAATATTTTCTTTTATATTTGGTACAGATTTTATTATACATTTTTTATACAATTTATTACATTTTATACAATTTATACAATTTTATTATACAGAACATAACACTGATATAACAGTCTTCGATAAGGTTTATTTTGCAGAAATTAAAAAACGTCGATAATTCCGAATTCTAAAATGTAACTCTGAAAGGAACATTATAATATGATGATCAATATTATTGATCGTGATTTTCTCCCACATGCTGCAAATATGATCTTACGTATTTTTCACATGACTTTTTATCGTATTTATCCGATACCTCTGAAACAGTATCTAGAATAATAAAGTACACACGCACATGCACACACACGCACACAGATGCAAATACACGCATACAAACACTCATACCCATACGAACACACACATACACAAATGCGCATACACTCACACACGCACACAGATACACACACAAACACAGACACACGCACACACAGACACATACACATACAGACACACGCACGCACACACATATATATGCGTACGTACACATACCCACACACCGACGCACACATACACAGACACGCACTCACGCACGCACATACACACACGCGTCACGCAAAGTCACTCATACACACATTCACACTCTCACAAATACGCACACAAACGCGTACAGACACGCACATACACAGACATGCACACACAAACGGGCTCCGCCCATTTTTATCCGGAAGGATACACCTACTCTGTAAAGCTCAGGGGGTTGATGATATTTAATTCTGCAACTACATCAGCACGTCTCAGCTCATGTCACCAAATAAGGGTATTTATGCATTGAATATATTAGTTTCTAAACCAAAAACTTTTATTCGTATATAGCTCGAGAGACTCGTTTAATGTTTCAAATTAAACAAAAAAATCTTAACCTATGAAGCACGATGCATTGCTTAATACCGAAATATAATTAAAACCATTAATATGCTCACGACACTATTAATATAAATATTACAAATCAAAATGAATATTACAATTTTTATTTAAATTAAACTAAAACAAAAGCTAAAAGTATCTTAGTTTTTAATAATTATTAATTTATGTCTGATAGAAATTTTATCGAGCCTTTTCCTTGGCCTACATTTTACAAAATTAACTTTTTAAAATATTTAAGTACGAAATATTAACTATTTGGCTTAAAAATCTAATCATTTTTATGCTGATCAATTCCTGGTACACACAAATCACAAATTATATTTTCTATTTATTTTAAAAACAAGTCTTATTTGTGTTCTGGCATAACTAAAATCTACTTGTTATGTTTTAGAGACTAATGTTATAAAAGTCATAAGTAGTAGATATGATCACTTTTTATACTTCTTGATGTTTTGCATTTTTATCTGATAATATACTATGCAAAGAAACCAAAATTGCGCAAAACTCAATTTTCAAAATAATTGACTTACTTGGTTATGGCAGAAAGCCACAGATACGATATATAGAGCTTAATTTTTTTATAAAATACATCAATAATTAATTATTTATTTAAAGGATGTTACGGTTCCTTCATATACTCTTACTATACGTAATTTAATTTACAAATTATAAACATTATCATTGCGCCGAAAAATAATAACCTCGTATTATCATAGGTATACAATAACATAATAATATGCATAACAAAAATGTAAATCGATTTTCATTTTTCCAAATTTCGTTAAAGAATAAAAAAAATAGAAAGAATAAATAAGAGAATTTCGTTGTACGAAATTATTCATATAATTACAATAATTCATATATAAAAATATTAAAATCTTCAAGTATTACCTTTGATTTGGTGGTGCGTCCAGATGGTGGTCTTTTGACACTAACCAAGTACTGCTTTGCGAGATCAAATTGGGTAAATATAATATATATTTAATAATGATAAGGTATAATAATCCACGGGGAAAAGAAGAATATCGCAGAGAAGGATTAGCCGTATGCGGCACGATGTGCTCCGAGGTCTACGACGATCAGCCATCACAAGCGTCGCGAGTGCAACGAAACGGAGAAACGCGCTGTGAAAACACACTGTTGAAGCACACCGCGACGCAACCAGCCGCAACTGCCTCACTATGTGATTGTCAACTTTACGTGAGTACACTCGTCGTGAAAAAGAACTTTACGTTATATTTATTTGGGATTTCTATTTTTTGGAATACCAAAAAATTTTGACGCCAAATTCAAAGTTATTTATCATATCGAGTGTTTCGCGTAAGCTATGAGCTAGAACTGGCCAATCAACATTGACTTTCGCTATAGTAGAGTTCAACGCCGATCGCGTCGTCATTTCGCCGCGGTGCTGCGAATTATAAATGCACTAGTTTAAAACTAATTATGAAATTCAATAGAATTTATTAAAATCATTCTTTATGGGCTTATGTGAATTATACACATATACTTTTGACAAAACTAAAAACATCCATTATGAATTATAAATGAACTTTTCTTTTAGTTCATTATGAACGTTGAATGAATATATGAGTAACTCTTTATTAATTCATTATTTTTGACCCACGAATTATTTTAGAACATATGAAGATTTCATACTACCGGACATACCACGAAGTCTTTATGAACTATTTCAGATCTCTTTAGAAATTAATTATGAGTTGTAGAAATAATACTTTATGAATTAATTTTTAATACTTTTAGTTCATTAAGAATTCTTTATGAACTGACGCAAATGAGTACGTTTAAAATTCATTTGTCGAATTCTTTATGAATACATTACGAACATGCGTGCCGTCTGGGTTTGTCTTTGCTAGCTGTTTTTCCCAATTGGCCTGGGTTCCATAGTTGAAACTCTGTGCAAAATGAAGTAATTTTTATCTTGGAAATTAGAAAAAATAGAAAGTCTCTGCAATTGTTATAGCATAACCTCTCTTATGAGCAATAATTTCACCTCGCAAGCACGCACAGAGATGAGCTGTAGGAGTAGGCTTATTAGAAAAGCCAAGTGTTTTCCTATAAGCAAAATGACCGCCGCTCAAACAAGCATAGGGTTGAGTTGTAGGAATCAGTAATAACAGTTAACCGGTAATACATTCGAGAGAAAAACGGATATGAGTTTTGCCTACAATACATGAATAATCCAAATGTAGCGGTTACAGAATTGAAGGAGTAGTGAATAAATTAGGACTTGCATCAAAATTAGGGAGTATATATGCAGTTGTTTAACCGACGGCTAGGGTGAGTTTATGGGTTACAAATATAACCGCGAATGTTAAACATTAAATGTAAAGTAAGTAAATTTATTTATAACACCGAAATTATAATGGATTTAATTCAGTAAAAGGGTATCAGACAGTTTTTGAATTTTTAAATGCAAGAGTTGACGAAAATTTGCACATAATGTCCAATAATGTTCAGTTTCAGTTCCAATCGGAGGCCTGTTACTTTAGGTTTTAGCTTCCTAAATTTCCGTGAAATAAGAAACGTTCCACTTTTTGTTAAATATTCCATATACGTCTATAGTAAGCTTCACTTAAAGTGTTCGTGCAATCAGCTATCATTCCTGATCAGTTATATTTTCTCGACCCGGTCTTGAAAATTTCAAACAATTTTACTACCACGGATTTTATAGGTAACGGATAACAATGTTACCTTTCAAGTCAATTTTTCAAGATTATGGGGTTTTTAGGAGTAACGATTTAATGTTATAACTGCATAGCATACATTAAAGCTTAACATTAACTGAAATGTTCCTTGAATGTATTATTATATTCCTTAGAAAAAGTTAAATTATTCTCACAACCACATTAGCGATTACTTTTCTCAGAAATTATAACCTTGAACGAAGGGAGAAAAAAGAAAGGCTTGAGACTCACAATATTTTCAAACTTCACGCGGCTCTTATCACATTTATGTATGCAAATTGAGCTGTAGCACCCCATGCCTTATAGTCGATATTTTACCGCGTACAAAAAAATTGCCTTATTATATATATGAATAAGAAATAGAACTCCGCTATTCCAAGACGCAAATCGAAACGCTAAAATATAATATCCACCTTCGTGTGACCGATGAGATGCACACACAGAGTCTTAGTTGATAATATTTTTAATAAGAGTTAAGATGGATATTTACGATAGCCGTTACTTCAAGATCAATAAAACGATGATGACTTGCGTCGGCCTCTGGCCCTACGGAAATAGAAGAAAGAATTACTACATTCGCGTCTTTTCGAGTATACTTCTGACCATCATGGCAATGCCGCACGTGAGATATATGTTCTATTTACCTGTGCAATTATAGTATTTTTTTAGAAACAGGTAAATTAAACCTTTAGGTCCCAAGTGTGCTGCAGGTTTGGACTACCATAAAATATTATTATTTGCTTGGAAAAGTATCTGGTGTCACATTGTCACTTCTAAGAGACCAATAAGAAGATCTCAGTGTATTTTAAAGTCCAAAAGGGGGCATTTATTTGAAAATATTCTACAAATGGGGATGTCATAACAAAACAGCAATGCATATGGCGCGATAGATTTTTCCTTAAAAATTCAGAGTAAAATTTTATTGGTTGAATCCTTCTGATAGATATTTGTATAATAACAATCTAATTACTATGTTCATTATTAACATTTTATTAATATAAGAGCATAAACAGCAGATGGTAGTTTTTTAGATTCGACTTGAAAAATCATTCTCGGAACATTATTTATTAGAAACTATTCGTATACTTCTTTTATGACTCGTCTTCACTAGCACTTTAATAGCGTCTCGCTTTAACTTTTAATATTAAATAACGTTATAGTGATAATTGCTTGTAAATTTTAAAGAATTCTATTGTGTTCTATTTCTATAAGAGTTCTATTTCTTTCTTCTATTTTTTCATACCAAAAATATTTTGCTTTTCTTAACAACATAAACGTTATTCGATATTGAAAGTCAAAGCGAGCCTCTATTAAACTGCCAGTAAAAACGAGGCATTAGACTATTTGTCAGCTATTTAACCGTTTCACCTTTTTGTTTTTTTCAATAGAATATAAACCTTGGGACTTAAAGTGTTAATAATTTTATCACGGTTTTGTGTACTAAATAAAACGTAATAATCATATGATCACGTGTAGATATTCGGTCTTCGTTCACATTTCGGTGTGGATACGACCAGACTACTCGAAAACATTGGACTACTCATGTATGTAGTAGTAATTTATTTGAAAATTGTTACGACAGCAGTCGCGGAGAACAAGGTTGGCTTTGTATTTACAAATTAAGCATTTCAATAGAACTTAACTCTCATTTTGTATATTTTCAAATTTGCAGTTCAAAATCATGTACGACGATATAACGAAAAATTGGGAGACGATAGTTGATAAAAATGAGAAAGACATACTCATTGAATATTCTGAAAAAGGAAGATTACTTACCATTGGCTATATGAGTGCGTCCCTTCGATTATTATGTTTTTATTAAATTTTTGATAATGTTTGCTATACTTTCGGGAGCTTCCAGATAAGTCGGATCGGATTGCGTCGTATCACATCGTATCGGATCTGAATGTGAGAAGCGTGTAATCCTATTTTATAATTTTTCCACTCACAGCTACTAAAGCTAAATTAATTTATTCGATTTAAAATGTGTAATTAAATACAAACATAATCTATTTATTTATTTATCTGTAATTAATTTTCATTGTGAGCAACATACAAATACTTTTGGTAATAAACGTATTCTTGCATGATAAACTTAATTGATTAAAAATTAATTAGTAATAAATATAAATAAATAAATTAATTAATGTAATTACAAATTTTGAAAGAAACAATCGATCTCAATTTAGAAATTCCATGTATTCCTCTAGAACTATAGACCAATAGAGACTCAAATTTTTGTTATTATTTTTTGTCGTATAAGTTTTATATAAAAAACATTTATACTATATTAATGTAAATAAACATAAAAGCTACTCTAACTTATCTTGAAACTCCCTTAACCCATTTCTTTCCAAGTGGCCATTTTATAATCGATTGGTTTTTGGCCTAAAAAATTGTCGAAAAGAAAAATAATAATAACCAATAGCACTTTTCTGAAGTAAAATTGTCCGCTCTTTCTGATTCTGAAGTCAGAATTTTGAAATTTCCGTTGGAAAATTTCAAAATGGCGGTTTTAGGCAAAAAACCAATCGACTATAAAATGGCCGCTTGGTAAGAAATGGGTTAATAGGGTCCGAAAGCCAATTAAAAATTCAAATTTCCCGCCTTAACTTATACCGACCGAGAAGTAAATAATTATTTATAATTATAAAAATACTTCTATTTAGACAAAACAGAATCTCGCTTGCCCTTAATTAAGGGGTAACGCCATCTTCAAGGCTCTAAAATGAACCAAAGTTTCGGAATTTACTGTGGATAAATGCAAAACTTTATTTAAAAATACGTACATCTACTGAAGTATACAAAATATTAAAAAAAAATATTTTCTAATAAAAATGACGACATACTGGCCCACTTCCGGAATCGCCATTTTAAGCATGTTAATTTGCGGAAACAATTGCTGTGCCACTGGTCATAGTAGAACGAAACAAAAAAAAGGAACATTATATACATCGTTAAACCTAATAAAGCACCCATCCTTTTTATAAAATAATATTTTTTTTTGCAAAATGGTAGTAACTTTTCAAAAACGTTAATTTGTTACCCCAAAATTTTCTAAATTTCACATCAGTCGGGTAAAAACCGTAAGAGAAATCGTGTCGCAAATTTAAGAAAGGATGTTCTTAGAAAGAAGTGTTAAAAGTTTTCGTAACTCGGTGCGCGCGGGCTAACGCTTCGATTAGAAGTCTAAAAGCTATTACATAATTCGAATTTTGATTTAAAACTTTCAGCATCATATTTCTGCGTGTGAAAACTATTGATGTAAGCAGTAACAAATAAAGATTTTTTGAAGCACCCAAGGTGGCGTTATATATATCAAGTTACATTTTCTTTAATTGGCAATAATACATTTTGCAACAATATAATTGTTGATTAAATTTTATTTATAAATATAATGTATACTACTTTTACGAATAAAATTTTTTCGTATTTTTGTAACTTCGTTCGATTTTATGAACAACGGATTTATTAATTAATTACAAAAACATCATAAAAGTGAAAAAGCGGTATAAAACAAAAACGAATCAATGATTCTTAATTTTCTTTTTATTTCAAACTTTATCGAAAAATAAAAAAGAGCTTTGAATGAGCAAAAAATACCGCACAATACTCAAAAAAAAAACTATTTTTTTTAAAACTATTTTTTTTATTATCATGAAAATGAATAAACGTTATAAATCAAAAACGAAACGATAAATCTTAAAAATTCTTCTTGATTTCAAATCTTTATCAATGAACGTAAGAAATTAGCTCTGGTTGATCAAACATTACCGCGTAATACGCAAAAAATCTGCAATCTAAAATTTTTTGTACAAGAAAATACCATAAAGGATGAGAAAATGCTATAAATCAAAAACGATTCGATGAATCTTGAAAATTCTCTTTTATTTTTAATCTTCATTAAAAGACGTAAAAAATAAGCGTTCATTGGTAAAAAATTACCGTGTAATACTCGAGAAATAAGCAACCAAAAAATTTTTGTAAAAAATATAACCTAAAATATCTCGAAAAATAAAAGTCCTCATGATATGAGCAACTTAACCGAGAGATAGTATAAATCTGCTTTTCGAATAATTTCAGAAGGAATAATTCCGTTTTACTCAATTTATCGTTTGCCATAGAAAATATATTTTTTTTACAAAATGATATTTTGTCATATATAGATAAATGGAATCACTCAAAAATTTTCCGTCGTATATCTCAGAGAAATAACCGTTCAAACAGAAAATAACACTTTCGTGTATAACAAAAGAAAGGAAACACCTTATCCAAAATTTCGGGTGTTAAAAGATTGTGAATGTTATGCTCTTTTAAATGCATTTTCACTGGATCAATGATATTATTTCCAACGTAAGAGAGAACACGACAAACTAAACCAAGAAATCGAAAAACCGCTAAAAAACCAAATCTAATCTGAAAAACTAGAAAAATTATTATTATGCCATCTTCCTTTAAAAAGAATAAACAAAATGATCCTGGAGCATTAAATTTTACCGTTGATTACTCGAAATGTGACTGCATACATACACACACACACACACACACACACACACACACACACACACGCGCATACACACACACAGGCACGCACACGCACGCACACATGCACACACGCACACACGCACGCACACATGCACACACGCACACACGCACGCATGCACGCACGCGCACAAACACACACGGACACACACACACGCACACACACACATCCATACGGGCATTTTCTAATAGAAATCACAGGTAGAAACTATGTAATTAGCCAAAATAACCTCAAAAAAATAAATAGAACGGCCAAATTCGTATTCTGTGTTTAGATTGAGAGCCGAGGATTGATCATTAGCACGCCCCATAGAGAATAGATTTTCTAAAATATCTTGACATAAGCGATTGGTTAATATATAACGTATTGTAAATTGGTCTGACTTGAACTTTTTTCTCAAATACTTTAATTTATTGCACCATCAGCAACGTGCAATACTGAGTAATACCCTTTTGGAATGGAGCCAGCGTTTTCATTTGAAAGCTCTTTTTCGTTCCTCTTTTCTCAGTTTTTCTTGTCACCTTATCATACTTTAATTTCTTCATTGTATCTGACATTTCCTTCAAAACGTTATTCTGCCGGTCTTTATCTAACCCGTATAGCTATGTATGGCTCTTGGCCTTTTTTATAGTTTGTGCAGACTTTATGATTCGTCACGTCGAACCACTCATTTGCTAGCTCTATAAAATGAGATGCAAATTACCAATCTTTGTACTTTAATAAATCGCTTTGACCTAAAAGCTTAATGGCTCTAGCAGTTGTCTTAAAACATAATTTGGCAGCCAATGAGACTTTCTGCATTTTAGCTTTACTAACATCCAATAAATCTTGGATAAGTTTATGGTAGGCTCTTACTTCAAAATTATGGTCATAACGAATAACCTCCTCAAAGCAGGACTTATCGATCACTTTTCCATCAATGTTAAATCAATTATCAAGTAAGTGATTTCTTAATAGTTTGAGTAGATGAGGTCCATCAGGAAACATAAAAACTTGATACTCAGGATTACTGGGATGAACGAAGAAACATTTCTCATTGCGATACGTATGTGCGTGTACGTATGCATCCATATCTCGAGTAATCAACGGTAAAACCGAATATTCCAGAGATCATTTTGATTGCTTTTCTTTAAGAAAGGGGCATAATAATATTTTTTCTAGTTTTTCGTGTTTCACATCCGTTAGAAATAATATCATCAACCCAGTGAAAAAGCGGTTGAAAGAGCATAAAATTTCCTATCTTTTACCACCCGAAATTTTGGATAAGGTGTTTCTTTTTTTTGTTATACACGGAAACGTCATTTTCTGTTAGAACGGTCATTTCTCTGAAATATACGATGGAAAATTTAAAAAAAAATTGAGGTGATTAGGATAATAAAAAAGATTAATCTGTTAAATTATTGAGACATTTTATTTTTCTATGATAGAGAAGGAAATCATTTTGTAAAAAAATCGATTATCTATGGCAAACTATAACATGAGTAAAACGGCAAAATTCTTGAGTATTACACGGTAGTTTTTGACCACTAATCGCTTCTTTTTTTCGTTTTTTATATTCTCTTTTTCAAAAATGTATTGATCGTAGATTTCCAGCGTACTACGCAGTAAAGTTTACCAAACAATGGTCATTTGATATGTTTTTTTATGAAGAATTGAAAACAAGAAGATTTTTTAAGATTTATCAATTTGTTTTTGTTTTATAAATTTCTTCATTTTTATAATATTCATTTTTTCTCAAAACCTTTTAATAGCTTTTTTCTTGAGTATTATGCGGTAATTTTTGACCATTCAAAGCTCTATTTTTATGTTTTGATGAAGATTTGAAATAAAAAAAATATAAGATTGATTTGTTTTTGTTTTATACCGTTTTCTTTTTCATTTTTATGATATTTTTGTAATAAATGATTCCGTTGTTTATAAACTCGAACAAAATTACGAAAAAAATTATTTTTAAAAGTAAAATACATTTACTACATTCATAAATAAAATTTAATCAACAGTTAATAGGAAAAAAATGTAACTTGATATGCAAAACTTTTTAAGTTGCTTTTTAAATGCTATACTTTGGCATAGGATTATCTATAGTTGAAAAATTCTCTTGAATTTTTTAAAATACATTTGATCTAATAGGTGTGCGTAAATTTCTTTTTAATACTCTTGTTTGTTTAATACTCTACTTCTATTTTTATCACAAAAATGTGATTTTACTCTAATAAGTTATAAAAAAGTTATGTATTGAATAGTTTCAAAATACGAGAAGACTGTAGATCATTTTTTAGTTAATCAATATATTTTTGACGTTCCAATACAACTTGTTAGGAATAAAATTTAATAGAGTTAAAATTTGGGTTCACAGTTACAATGAATTTGAATAAACTATTTGGAACAATTAACTCTTATAATTACGTTTAATGAACATTTTTAAGATTTTCTTAGTTACTTATTAATATCTTATCTTAAATTTATTTGTGAAAATGGTATGTATTATATATATATATATATATATATATATATATATATATATATATATATATATATATATATATATATATATATATATATATATATATATATATGACGACAGATTAAAATAGCAATAGATATATCATTTTTATTTTCACCTCAGTATTAATTAGAATAAATAATTTCATATTGGAACATTTTTTAAAGTTTGAGAAAGCTAAGTGCCAAAGAATTGGCAGCGGTTTTTTATTTGGCACAAATTTATCAGAAAAAATCCAGGAGGAAAATGTATGAAGAAAGCTGGTAATGATTTAAAAGCAACATCAGCTTAAGCACCTGCTGTTAAAAACTGAAATTTCTTTTTGTCAGCATGTAAAGAAAATTAATTTAAATCACAATCAAACAATATTATCGAACAAAGTAACATAGTTGAAGCGGTTGTCGATAACGTACCAATTCTCGATCACTTTGAGAAATAATACGATTTTTCGCAATCTTACTTAAAATATGTCGTACAAACTTAAATTGGTTTTAATAGCAGCCTTATATGTGAATAATAAAATTGTCAAAAGATTTCAAATGATTTAATGATTTTATTTATGAGAAAAAAATTATTTAATACAGCAACTTCTCGTTCGTTTGTTCATGAGTGGCATTCTTAGCTGCCGAACTAACGAACATGTGTTTAGTAATACGACGTTTTAACAAATTTTGATGCTTATCAAGTCATGTAAAAAGATTTAATAGTAACCTTAGATCGACAATAACTTAAATACGAAGCGTAGACGATAATAATGTTTATTTTTACAATTTTAATTAAGTGATCGAGGATCGGCTCTTGGTTTGTGTATGCTGTACCATTTGACGATCCACAAACTCAGATACTTATGAAGGCATACTAACATTATAACATTAAATATTTACTATTTTACAATAAAACTGCACTAATATTCGTCTATTAACATAAATAATCATGTACTAGAAGATTGATTTCAAAAATATAACCTTAAACATAACCCCACTTTTCATGCATAATTGTAATCGAGTACTGGGCCAGTAATACTGATCGACAATTAATCCCGACTGTAATTCACTGATCGACATTACGTTCACTGGAACTTTTGCTTTTAAACATGATTTTTACGGCTTTATGTCAAATATAAACGTTTTAGACTTACTATTATTTAAATTAAGATATAAATTAACTAATTAGCAAATGGTTTTGGATTTGGCTTCTATTTATAATTTTCTATTGTCAGAATAACCTTAGTACCTTTGTTACGACACAAAGCCGGATTCACGAGAGGAGAAATTAATAATTCAATAACAGTTTAAACTTTCAAAATTATATTTATTCAAATGCCTAGCCGATATATTCCTGTGACGCATTTACGCTAAAAAGCCAATTCTTTCCCTAATAGTCACACGATGTGAACCATACGAGAGTCTAAACTGCACTGCCTTGTTGTTGTCGAGAGCGCCAACGCTGGCCCTTTTTTTACGACCTTTACGCGTAGCCGATTTCATTTGGTTTTCTTTCTTTCATAACGCTGTAGTTAATACATTGCATAATTTCAGCACTGCGTATTTATTTATTATCAATTTCACATTATTATATTCGCCATCAATTTTACTTTACAATAATTATCATTATTTCTGTCAGTAACAACCTTTGTTCGGGCCGTTTGCACTGCAGCGGCCCTACCGTCAAGGACCCAGTTCCTAATCAGTTAAAGCACGTCGTCACGTTATTTGTTATGTCAAAGCGTAAAGATGAGGTATTCATGGAAAATGAAATTTGTAATATCAAATGTAACTGCTAATCTTTAATATAAAATTGAAAAAATACATAAATAATCAAAATTAAGTTAAATATAAAAATAATTAGTAATAGTAAACTACCAATAATGAGCCTCAAAGAAAAAAAGCTGTGGGAGCAATTCCTGATCACTTGAGGTTTGTATGGGAGTAGTTTCTGATCATATCAAAACCCAATTCCTGATCACAAATATTATGACGCATAAGTATTTTATATGATAAACAAAAACTTATTAAGCAATACTAATACAGTAGATATACTAAAATATAACATTTTTTGGTTGTGTGATTATAAATGTGAAACTTAGGTGAGGTAAAAGTGTTCGGTTGTTCGTACTCTGTCTACTGGACGATATAGACTCACGTGCGAGCATATATTATAACCTATAAAATGCACATAGTGTTGTGATTTATTGTCACATTTTCTGCGACTTTTGCATGATAAATTATTTAGGCGTGGATTAAAACTACTTATAGAATTGTTATTACAAATATTTGTGTATTTTAAGATTTTTAAACACACATAAAGCATGTTATTAATACTGATCAGGAATTGGGTAAACGATAAGAATTTGGACCCTATTTCTAATCACACGTATTTACAAATATCAATAATATTTTATATGAATGTTTTAAGTGATTTATACGAATAAACTGTTGAATAACTTAATTACATAAGTTTTTCTACAATCTATTACAAAATTTTAAAGAATTGATGTAAATTTCTTTGCATGCTCACTTGTAGTCAACTGCAGTAAGATGGTGTCAATCATAACGTTGCCAACAATGTCCAACTTTAACATTTTTTATCTTAAAAATGTATTTTACTAGTAACTTTTAAAGTTCTTTTATATGACTACGAAATAGTTTACTATTACTAATTATTTTTTTAAAAGAAATTTTGTATACATTAAAGTCAAAATAGTAATAAATGTAACCAAATGATCAGGAACTGGGTACTGATCAGGAACTGGGTCCGTGACGGTATTCCATTCCATATTTTCGCGGGCACTGTGTTTCTCTCTCTCGCAAGATTTGAAGTGCTCGTTTGCATGATTTGTTGCGAGAAAGGACACAGGTGCGCGCTTTCTCCCTCTTTCTTTCTTCCTGATTTCGGCGAAGCGAGATCAAACTCATTGTTCTCGCTGAGCCCACTCTCTTCCGGCTTGACCGCTGCTATGGCAAGCTCGATGCGCGTATCGCGACGCCTGTTCTCGCGACCGCGTGTTAATTTACACTAACATTTACACTTTAATAAAACCTGTATATAGTTACTTTTAAGAGCAATAAATGCTCACTTTATTTTGTGATATTTTAAATTAAAATCAGGGTAAATCCTAAAGTTATTTTCCCTCAGACTTCGCATCCTCTCAACCACCACACGTGTTCCGGACTATCGTAAAGTGGGCACTAAGGGCTTAGCTGCACTTTCGTACGACGCTATTACCGCGATCAATTATAGGCAGGTTTCAAACCGAAAATTAGCTCCTTGTGTTTTGGCCGGTTAGCGCGCGAGCAACCTTCTTGTGTGATCGAAAACTGGCTCAACTACGTTAGTTCCGAAAAAGGATGTTGTAACTACTGCGAATACAAAGAGAACAATTCGATCACAAAACTTTTATCGTACTCGATCGGAAATACTTCACAAACGATAATAGAAATTAAGTCAGCGGTAGATTATCTAGATTTTTTAATAGATAGAAATTTATTACCGATGATTTTTTTATACTCAGTTGTATAGAAGGTTATGTGATAAAATTTGATTGTCCGGTCGTTCAAAAATTTATTCAAACAGAACCCACACGTTCTATTGATGAGCAACAAGCATTATTGGATTCAATAAGAGATTTAATTAATATTGGAATGGTTGAGCCTTGTGAAAATGAAGAGGATCAATTTATTTCTTCATGTTTATTAAGAAAAAAGTCTAATGGTTCAAGCTGTTCTATATTAAATACGCACAGCGTGTAATACATTAAATCGGGAAGATTTCATGTGTACATTTGATCTAAAAATGCATTTTTATTAGTTAATATTTCTAATAAAAGCAGAAAATATTTACGTTTTATTTTCAATGGAAAATTATATCAATTGACATCACTACCTTTTGGATTGTCACTTAGCCCATATATATTCACAAAAATTTTAAAGCCAGTAATTTCTTGTTTAAGATCAATTGGTCTAAGATCTAACATTTATTTAGATGATTTTCTTCTTTATGCAATTACATATGAAAGATGTTTAGAAAACTTACATAAAACTATATTTATTTTTTGCAGTATTTGGGTTCCCTGGTAGAAACGTTGACTAACTATTCGCCATATAATGCCTAATTTTATGGTGTGTGGTCAATTTATGACCTATATTATGGTCAATAACCCAACTTATGGCCGACGGTTTATGGCCAAAAGGTGGTGTAATTTATAGAATTATTTATAAATAAAATTTAATGATCCTAAAATAATTCAATACGAATTAGATATTTAAAAGAAAATAAATAATTAAAAAATTATACTAGTATGTTGCACACCGAGCCTACATGCTGAAAATATTCAAACCTAATCTACAAATATTTTTTCTTATATTTCTTTTAAGATATGTACGGTAAATTTTAGTTTAATTTAATCGTTTGCATTAATAAATATATATTAATTAACAAATAAATACATAAATTGGAACAAATACTGCTTATTTATTTGCGTTGAATTTGTCGAACTGCTCTAGCTCAACGACTTAAGTAAAAATTTATTTAGTGGTTAAGTAACATTTACTTGATTCTATTGGGCACATTTTACTCAGCAATCCTGCTCAACTTTTTAAGCAAAATCTGCTAAACTGCTCACAACGCAAAACTAAGTCTTTCTTTATATGTTTCAAACAGATAAGGATCTGCTCTCTCCTTAGACTCCAAGCTGTCAACACCCCGTGAATGTATAATGTCAATAACATTATATATATATATATATATATATATATATATATATATATATATATATATATATATATATATATATATATATATATATATATATATATATATATATATATATATATATATATATATATATATATATATATATATATATATATATATATACCAAACAATGTTATTCTAATGTTTATGTTTATTGTATATACGATAAATAAGATGAATACAAACTTATATCTTTATCTGTATAGTTCTGGTGTACCTATATATATATACTAATCAATGTTATTCTTGCGTCTTATGTTCCTATATGCTTTTAGCGAACAAACAACCTATAAGCGCCCGACGCCGTTCGCGTGCGCATGGACTTATACTATACTATACTGAGCATCATGGGTATATATTTTATGTATAGAATCAGAGTTAAAATTTGTAGAATGTATGAATACTGCAACTTCGCTTATATATCTCCTCGCAACAGTAATCTAAATTTTATATTGTAAATTTGTTTAAACCAAAAAACATTGTGCGAATTTAAACTTTTATACATGTATTTGAGGTTATAGTACATTTATCTTTACTCATATTATGGTCAACTTATGGTGTAAATGTTGGCTACAAATTGACCACGGAAGTTGGTCAATAGATAGCGAACAGGCCATAAATGATGGTCAATTTTCTACCAGGGTTATATCATACATTTCAGCAAAAGTAGTTTAGTTTCTTCAAATAAATGCCAATATCTTGGTTTTACAATAGATTCTCTTAGATTTTCTTTGGAAACGACCAATGAAAAGAGATCTAAAATTTTGGAAAAAATTCAATTATTCAAACCTAGTAAATTATACAAAATAAGAGATTATGCTTAACTTTTAGATTTATTAATTTCATGTGGTCCTGGGATAGAATATGGAATGTTATATACGAAAAATTTTGAATTTGACAAATCTCGTGCTATGGAAGAATCTCAAAGTGATTTTGATGAGAAAATGAGTTTATCAGATAAGACAATAAATGATTTATTGTGGCGGAAATCAAAGTTACCATCATCTTATAGATGTATTCGACAGTACAATTTAAAATTAGATATATGCACAGATGTATCTCTAGCAGGGTGGGGAGCATCGTGTAATAATGAGACTATTCATGAATTTTGGAATTGTAAGGAAAAATTGAATTCTATTAATTATTTAGAATTATTGGCTATTTTCTTGGCATTAAAAGCATTTGCGAATTCGTTGAAAAATTGTGAGTTTCTCTTTAGGGTTAATAACACGATTTCAATTTCTTATGTAAATCGTATGGGTGGTTCGCGATGTATTAAATATAACTCATTAGCAGCGTGCATTTATAAGTGGGCAGAAGAACGAAAATTATGGATATATGCTTCATATATTCCAAGTTGTATAAATATTGAGGCTGATTTCCAATCAAGAATTGAAAATATAGATACTGAGTGGAGGCTGGCTAATTATGCTTTTTATCATTTTAAGCGCTGTTTTGGATCGCCAATTGTTGAACTTTTTGTATCTCGCATTAATGCAAAATGCAAATATTTTTGTTCATGGTATAAAGAACCTGAAACTTTAGCTGTTGATACATTTACATTATATTGGAAAGATATTAATTTTTATGCGTTTCCACCTTTTGTCGTCATATCTAGAGTATTACAAAAAATTATAAATGAAAAAGTGACAGGTATTTTAGTGGATCCATTTTGGCCCGCTCAGCCTTGGTATCCTATGTTTAATGAATTGCTTATAGAGAAAGTACTTGTTTTTAAAGCAAATTATAAATTATTAATGTCGCCTTGTACATCATTTATTCACCCATTGGCGGATCAACTCACTCTATTGGCCGGGATATTATCAGGCATGCGTTTTTACGAAAAAATGTCAAGGAGGTATCTATAAATATTTTGATGTCGTACTTTGATGTTAAACTTATGTTGTTCAAAATACTTGACTCCTCAAATGTCTCAAATTGCTAGGTGTGCTGGCATTGGCGTGCACTTGAATGTACAATGTATTTTTCTTTTTCAATTGTTATGACTCAACTTGGTCTTATGGCGACCTTGCCGCCAATTCGAAACTTTGAATAGTTATATTTTAATCTTGATTATTAAAAATATAATACACAGGTTTATAATTATCTATGATTTCCTTAACAACAAATAACTAATACTGAACTTTCTTCTTGAAATCACGTGTCGTATGCAAACAAATTTTAGTCCGCCATTATCGTTACTTACAGAATAAATAGAATGGAATACAAATTCTCCAAATTAAATCGCATGAAATCACTATATTAACTACCGTTATATCATTTCTTGAATTCTAAAAGTTTCTGTTTTACACACAACGATCATAACTGAGATTCACTTTCTTCTTATCACTCAAAAAATTGTCATACTTTTAACATAAATTAACACGTGATAATACATTTTAAATATATTGATGTTATATTATCTCTTATAATGGTATGCCTAAAATTGGTCTTATGCTTGGTCTCATAACAACCATGTGCCGCCAACTCCAAACTTCTAATATTTAGATCTTAATTAATAAAATTAAAGCACAGTTAGACAATTATCGACGTATTCTTTTATTGACTTTAAAATGTTCATAATTCACTTTCTTCTTACAATCTCTTGATACATACAAATTATTAACCCGCCATCTTCTTTTCTAACATTTTGATCGAATGGAGTATAAATTCTTCAAAACTAATCTCATGCAATCACTGACATCACTACCTATATGCCAATTATTGAATAATAAAAAATAATAAAAGCCTTCGTTTTACATATAGCAATCATAACTTAAGGGTATTTTCTTCTTATATCAATTTTAAAACCATAATACCTATTATCGTAGAAAACGTAGTGAAACAAGACTTAGATATTCGGCTCACTACCATGCCCAACGTCGAATTACTAATTTCTTGAAGCCATATATATATGGTTTCAAGAATATATAACCTTGTACTATTATCAACTTAACTCAAGAATTACGTGGGTCCCGTTTTCGGACTCCAAGTCGACCGGATTTTAGAAAAAAGCGCGAAAAAAAAAGTGGAAAAAAAGGCTAAGAAAAAGACGTCCGCTCCATTCCGAGTTCGCGAACGAAGTCCAACGCGTGGAAGTTGAGAGCCGAGGCTGTGAAGTTTATCGTTGAGAACGCGGAAGACGTGGTCAAGAAGCCGGATTTCAAGGAACTGAGCGCGAACGTGCTGGGAAAAGTTTGCTGCACCGTGTCGTTGACGGATAAGGCGCAAACAGTTTTATGTTAGTTGAAAGATTGATGGTTGATTTTATGAAGGGAGATTTGTATTGTAATTTTAAGTTTTATAGTAATAGTGATAACGATTTTTTGAGTTGTTCGTGTAGTTGTGTATTTAGTTATTGAGGTGAAAGGATGATATAAAAGGATAGAGTTGTAAACCAGGAATATTTCGGTTACATTTATTTAGATATGCCTCTGCCCTTCTACTAATATTATATATTAAAAGGGCAAGCAGGAGTTTAATCCTTATAAAAGTAGAAAATACTGAATGCTGTACACATGGTGACTGTTCGATGAATCAGCTAAAATTCATTTACCGAAGGCTTAAAAATCAAATTTTCAACAACTTCCTTTCAAACTTTTAAAAAATCTTTAAAATATCTTTGATAACTGTTGCACTTAATTAAAATTCAAAAATATTTTAAAGATATCGTGATAGTTTGAAAGGCAAAGGTTAAATATTTGACTTTCAAGACTACGATAAGTGAATTTTGTCTGAATACGTACTCTGTCATAAAAGTGGAAAATACTCTCTTCGAGCAGTCACAACGTGTTTGCTGGATGAAATTTGCTTCATAACCTCTCAAATTATTATGAAAAGAAATTTCCACTTTACACGTTCTTAACAATAGGTAAGAAAGTATAAAAGTCTCAAATTATTGCATTTTTTACAGTTTTTAGTAAGTTTAATTAATTTCTTTGTGCTATCGTATACTATTTTATAGCACTGCTTGCCTAAATGCGCTGTCACGCCTAACCGTGCCTTAAGCAGTCTAGTATTGCACCGTGAAGTTAGCGCTCGAGCGTAGCGAGGGCGATAAGGACGGTGCAATAATGGACTACTTAAGTCACGGATAGGTGTGACTTAAGTGCGGATTTAGGCCACACAGAGCTATAAATTATATTGGCGACGCGTCTACGTCAGATCTCAATTGGACATTTTATTCAACTGATACATTCCACTCAACTGACAAATTTCAGACCCAGAATAACATAGGGTGACGTGGAATAATGATGTATAACATCGAACTTATGAAAAACTTAAAATTTTCTAACTATATCAACACCATTTTAAGCTCGCCATATTGAATGTTGAATTTTTTTGCTGTGGTATTCTTAAGTGCAAGTCTGTATGTCATCCAATCCAGAATTTAAAAAATAAATTACGATTGATTGAAGAAAATATGCCAATTATTTGGTTATATTTAAATAGAAAATTATTATTTATTATCAAAACACATGCAATATTTTAATTATTAATTTCAGCATACATGTTAGGAGCTCTAGTAGCTTTCGTCACGTTACCATTGACACCTGTAATTCTGAATAAAGTCAAGCCTTTGAACGAATCTCGACCTTATATTTTCATATTGAACGGCGAATTCATCGTAGACAGAGACGACAATTTCGGAAAGATTTACGTTTTCGATTTTATTACCTGCAGTACATCGACGGTTGTGATTGTGGCGGTCGACACTATGTACGCAGCTTGTACCGAGCATTGTCTAGGATTATTTGCTATTATCAAGTGAGTTGTATACTTCTGTTTCATATGTGTACTTGCTCATTCGGTAATTTTTCTGATGTAGGTGAGAACGGAGCTAACTTGTATATTCTTATGATATTTGTATTCAACAATTTTATAAAAATTTTCTTTTTCCACACTTTTTTTTATACATGCTTTTGTCAATTGATAGTCTTTTCAAATACCTACTTACAATCCATAGTACTCTTTCTTCTAAATATATGCTTTGAAACTCATTCTAAATGTCGCGCTCAATAATTTTCTAACCAATCAAAATTACTAGTGGGGGGAGGTAGATCGCTTATATAGGAACACGAGTCGGTAAGAACATTCAAATTATTTGGATAAATATGCTATTTTCAGTACTGATAATTTATATATATATATATATATATATATATATATATATATATATATATATATATATATATATATATATATATATATATTGCATAATAGTAGAATGCATTAAATCATACGGGAAGAAACTGCGTATTAGCTACAATGAGCTACTTAAAATATCACCTGAATTTTAGCTGGACTGAGCAAAATCGTACCTTAATCCAGCTAGCTTGAAGTCCACAGAAACTGAAATCTAGTTGACGCTTTAAATATAGTTTAATTAACTACTTGATATATATTTTGTTACTTAAAAATGTCCTTTAATGTTTCCAGAAGTCCTTTAAGGGGTACACCACTATAAAAAATCCCGAAAATCATTTTATTCTTATTTTTGCCGGCACGATACATCAGGGTCTTAAAAAGAAGGTCTAATTGGTTTTGTAACAAGAGAATCGTGTTGGAGCGACGAAAAATGCTTGTAAGGCAAGATAGATGCTGTATAGATCCTCAAAAAAAGGAGAAGGTAAAGAATATTTTTTTTATTTAAAGAACAGCTGTATTGAGCAGGCATTCCAGAGTACGCAACAATAGCACAACCTGCGGGACGCGGTTTTCGATGAGACTTCGAGAACTGGTTTCTGGTATCAAAAATCGTGTCTAGCACCCGTAGTTTCTTTTTTTGTAATGAGAATATGCGTCATTTTAGTAAAAAATGGTACCTATACTTTGAATCACGTAATGAGATAAAAAAGTTGACCAAAAGAGCTTTAATTTGCGCTTTGTTTCATATAAAAATATCATTCTGTTGCAAAGATATGAACAATCAAAAATGATGATGAAAAATGCATGGACAACTACTCAATGTAAAGAACTGAAAATCCTTATCTTTTCGTGCATTTTTCGTCATCATTTCTGATTGTTCATATCTTTGCAACAGAATAATATTATTACATGAAACAAAGTTCAAATTAAAGCTTTTTGGTCAACCTTTTTATCGCATTACATTATTTCTCTAGCAAGAAAACTTGTAGAGTTGTCATTGAAAGTATAGGTAACATTTTTTACTAAAATATCGCATATTTTGATTACAAAAGGTCATATATTGACCCCAAGGGCCTATGGGACAAATGGGAACTAGGCATGATATTTATGTAACAGAAATTTCTTCCCGCAGGTTGTGGACTCTCCTCGTCAGGATTGTAAATGCATTTTTCATGAAACCACTGCTTCGAAATCGGAAAGTAGTCTAACTTGAAGAAATCGTATCCAAAAATTCACGGGATAATATAGTTTAGAAACTACGGTTAAAATTTCAAGTTAATACTTGAAATTTTAACCGTAGTTTCTAAACTATATTATCCCGTGAATTTTTTCACGCAATATTTTACCTAAACATGACATTTTTTATATAAATGGTTTTAGTTTCTATACAAAAAATATTTTCAAAAATAAAGAAAAATAATATTGCTACATAGATTTCTAAGTTTTACTTGAAAGAATACATAAATTAAAAATGATCGAAATTCATCGATGCCTGATATACAAAACGACAATCAAAATAATGTCCTTTTTTAAGGTTTTCTGGCTGCACTGATATTTTAAGGGCGGTTTAGGGGGATATTACTCGTAGCAAGTGTAAATATGTTCTTTTTACGTATTATTAAGTACAGAAAAAGAAAAAATATATTTGTTAATGCTTAACAGATTTTGGGTTTTTCTAGCTTCTTCCCTTAAGGAGATGATCAAAAATCGAATTTAAACTCGCTTGCCGTTTATTGAGTAGCAACAGACTCCTGTACAAGGTTGCATTCGTCAAAAGTAACGACAAAAAATTATTAAAATGAAACGTTGAGAAATTTAGCTCTAAGTTAACCCCGTTCTCTATCTTTCACGTATCAACTGAAAGTATTTAATTAATCATATGTGTAAGATTGCAGGTATCGCTTGCGACTACCTAATAAACTGGTTAGCAATGAATATTATTCTGAATTAAAGAAAGAAGATACCTCGTATGAATGGGTGGTCGATACAATTCGATTGCATACCAGAATTTTAAAGTTAAGTATACAGGATTATACGACGAAGAAATAGTTTTAAAAAGAAATTTTTTTCATAATTGATTTTTCGTATGCAAATGTAGATTTACAGATACCCTTGAGACATCGTATTCTTCGTCTTTCTTGCTGATCATGGGTATAAACATTCTGTATTTTGGCATCTTGTCTGCTTTAGTAAGTAATTCAATACACCTAAATCCAAATCCCATGTCAGTAACCCTGGTAGGAAATGAAACAGTTGTTTTTCTCATCAGTTACGACCAGATTTGTTAAAATTGATAATTTTTGTAAAAATCAATGTTTAAGTACTGGAAAATCTTTTGTGAAATAAAAAAATATGATAAACATTCATATTTTTTTCATAAAATAAGTGGTTTTTCTTAGTTACATTACTAAGACTCATGTGTTAGAAGGTGAATAGTTTCAAGATAAATAACTAATTACCTGAATATTAGTATTACATATTAGTAAGCAATATGTTTCTTAATATCAAAAGAATATCAGTTTATAGAAAAAAATATTAAAAAAATGCTTAATAAAACTTCATAGGAAAACAAATTTTTTTCCACCAGGAATTACATTGACATAACAAAACTACTTCCTGTTAAGGGCAAGAAATAATTGATCTTGAAAATTATTATACAAAAACTTCGACAACGGGTTTTAGATACTCGGGAATTTGCATCGGCCGCTTAACAGCATCAGATATACCGGGCTCGTGGTGGGAGTATCCATACACATGTTCTATCTCAGCTGGCCGGGACAGAAACTCATTGATCACAGTACTGGCCTTTTTCGCGACGCGTAAGTTCGCATGATTGAGGTGCAAGCACATTTGGTCGGCTTCTTGGAGCGCTTGAGGGGGAGTAAAATCTTGAAAAAAATTATTAGATATTATAATGCATATTAATTCCGGGTAAAAATGACTCATATAGGATCATATATGATCAAATATAAAGTCATCAGATTATGTACTATGAACTTACATGTTCTTTGTATGGCTTTTCTGTCAATAGCATATTTCAAGTGGATTTTTCATAATAAGACTTAAGAAACTGCAGTTAATGTATATATAGCTATACCTTTTCAGAAAGTTTCATTCGGATAATAACATTGAAACTGAGCGACTAAGCTATATGATTCTAAAAATATTTTCTAAATGACATATTAATTAAAAAATTAGTCCCAAAAATTGACAAAGTTGATGTTATATATGGCCGTATACAGCCCCCCCCCCCCCCTCCAGCACAAAGAACTACGCATATTTATACCTATATACTACTTCTATTTTTCTGAGATTCAGAGACCCCTTACTCTTCAGAATCCGGAAATAAACAAACTTGCGTGAAATTAGGACTTGAATCTGAATAAATGCGTAAGTCAGGGTTACGATAGCACGACTAATTTATTTCTTATGAATTCATACAACTCCTTATATTTAAAAGCAAATATTCTGAAAATTTGTTGACTGTAAATACTTGGTAATATCTTTAATTTAACCGTTGTAAAGTCTCGAATCTTGATCAAACTTGACACATTAAATTAACGTGGAAGCGTGCACGATTCCACGTCATACGAAGAACGATTTTTCTTTAATAATTATTTGATGAAGAAAATAGATTTAGAGTATTTGAATATAGAGTCCGTAGAAAGATATTAGGGGACAAAATAGATAAGATTACTAGAGAATGAAGAATTTTACATAACCAAGAAATACACGAGCTATACGGAAAGCCAAACATTACCAGAGTGATTAAATCCCGAAAACTAGGGTGGGCTGGGCATGTAGTTAGGATGGGTAACGAAAGAACAGCACTTAGAGTACTCGTAGGGAAACCGACAGGAGCAATAACCACAGGTAGACAGAGACGAAGGTGGGAGGACAATATGAAAATGGACCTACAAGAAATAGGATGTTATGAGGAGGATTGGATGCAACTCGAAAACAAAAGAGAAAGATGGCGTGACTGTGTGAACAAGGCTATGGATTACACAGCTACGGATAGCTAGTCCCAACAAGTAGTTATGAGAGCTATTGTAATGATGCAAGCACGTATACAACCGACATAAAGACTATGTGATAATAATAATAGTAATAATAATATTAATCCATTCGAACATCCTAATGAAACATTTAATATGTCCGCTTACGCAAAATCGGCCTCTCTCTTTCCTGCGTACCGCCGTACTGCAACTTCACTGCCGCGTGGTGGGAACTCCCGATAACTCATCATTTTCCTCTCCTACAGCCCCCTTTTTGACGAGTTATCGGGAGTCCACTGTATTGGTACATATGACCACACCCATTCATATTATATGCTTATATCTTGCCTAATGCGTTTATGCTCATACATAAATTGATTTTAACATATACGATCATATACGATAATGGTAGTACATGAAGACATTTTTATCCGGAATATTAGCAAAACTATTTTAACATTATCTAACAAAAGTGTAATAACTTTGTGAAACGGATTTTAATAAGACTTTGGGAGATGTTTTCTGGTAGTCCAGCGACTACTATAGTGGTTTGTAGAACTTTAATGTGACCTACACCCAAGTTAGTACCTGCTGATTTTTGCAAATAAATAGTAAATTGCAACTTTTCTCTAGCGTCTTGATATAGGTATTGCAAACCAGCGTTCACGTGCTCTAGAATGCGCGGTCTTCGAGGTTCCCCAGGAGCAGACGCAGTTGAAACCTTAAAGTACAACAAACGTATTCACAAAATGCAATATTTAAGGAACAACTTGAACCCTGTAAATTAAATAATCGTTTGATTGTATCGAAGTAATAAGCGGTTGGATGTAAACTTCAAACGCGATTATCTCGAAAACTAAGGGTTTTCCGGAAAAATTGAAGACAATATTTTTTGTTCAGAATGTGCCAATTTAGCTAAAGACGTGATTATGGGACGTAAAGTTCTAATTTACTATTTATTTATAAAAATTGTTAATAACAATTAATGTGAACACTCTCCGACAGAACACCCAAGTTTTTTGTATTCAGCAGGTCAAAATACATATGAATAACTTTGGGTGTAGGTGGCTATATTAACCCATTAACGTGAATCGTTCATTGGTAGTAGTAACGTAATAAAATCTATTTTGTTCGATTGCCCGCCTAATTTTTTGCTTTCTAAGCTGAAAAGGCACTTAAATAATTGATTATACGTTACTGAGTATACATGAAAAGTAAAATTATTAATATTTTAATCAGCGTTTAAGAAAATGAAGTAGAGACCATGATTTACTAACGCCAACGCACGGTCACAACGATACGGTTTCGGCCGTTGTTACTTTGAAGGGTTAAAGTGAGCGTTTGGGTGAAATCACATGGAGCGGAACGAGGTGTACGTAGCGAGTACGCGGAACGAGCTCCAGCAAAAAAGCGCGTTTGGGCTCCTCTGCTCCGCATCTTTGTACTGCTATATTCACATGGAGCGTAATGAACTTATATAACAATTTTCTCAAATTTTCAGCATTGTAATAGTTATGAAATCGAGTAAATAAGCATTATAATGATACTATTTACTATTTCATAATAAAGTTGTAAACTAATAATGGATTTAATGATGTTTTGATATAGCCCGCTCCATGCTCATTCCGCTCCATGTGAACGAAGCAGCAAGAGTGCGCGTAAAGGCCTTTGCACACTAAAAGAATAAGGACATAGACATAAGAATACCATTGATTCGTATATCTATACATACGAGAAATAAGAGGAATAAGAACTTATTTCTCTTCTGTTTCGTGTATATAGATATACCAATCAATGTCATTCTTATGTCTATGTCCTTATTCTTTTAGCGTGCAAAGACCCTGCAACTATGCCTGGTTTGGCGAGATTGCTCTTATTGGCTGGCGGTCGTTCTACGCACTCACCCTAAAAATTGCAGGATAAAATAGGCTCTTCTTTTCGAGATATAAGCAATTGTGTCCCACATACCCGTTATCGTAATGGAAAATGGTACTCTAACTTTTATATTATCACAAGTTTCGACACGTAAATGACCTAATAAGTATAGCTAGATCGAGAATAACAAAATTATTAACAGTTTGAGATGGTGACTCAGAAAATGCATAAATATTGAAGGCAATTTAACTCTTTCAAATTCGTTCATTTTGCATACAGTTTTAGTTACCATCTACAGTTTATTGTTAGTGACTTTTGATTAGATGAATATTATCTCTATTCAAAACTAAGCTTCAATCAAGCTCTATTTGCTTACTTTTACCATCTTATGGATTCATTTCCTAGTGTAAAAAGTTGTAGGGATATGATATGCACTAGAGGTACCTTTGTCTTATATCTCGAAAAAGAAACAGGCCCATTTGAACTATAGATAGTGGACTTCATTATAAGGTACTTGAAAACTTCTGTCAAAACCTCATCAAAACACGTTTCCAAAAGGCGTAACACTCTCCTTATAAGTTAATGCAAGTTTTTATGTATCTTAGATATGTATACTGTATAATATATAATTTTACCACGATTTGGTAAAAATATTTTTAGTATAATTAACTTGTCATTGTATTACGGACTAAATCTACGTACATACTACTAAATACTACTACTACTACTAGGTACTGCAATGAATGGTACGAAGGTTCGATCCAATCTAAAAAGCTACTAAGGTTTTTCACGCTGCGTTGCTCGGAACCTTGTCTACTGACGGCCGGAGGATTGGTTACCATGAATTTTGAAAACTTTTTAATGGTAAATCTATTAAATGAATATTGCTATTTTAGTTTTTCCGTTTTAATAAAAGCTTATATTTTATTATTACGATGTTTGCATTTCAGTAATAGTTTTAGAGAAAATAGTCTTATAACGAGTCTCGAATGATATACAAAAACTTTGAATCACGCGGTTCTCTAAAAAAAACAGATATTTTTATTTGCCTTGTTTATTCCACATCAGCGCCAAAAGTCTTATGTAAAAATTAATCAAATCAGCATCGTTAAAGAGATAGGACCATCTGCTTATTTGAATAAACTTAAATATGACATAAATAAATAAAGATTTCGCTGAAAACTATTTTAATTTCATGATCTTTTATAATATTATAAAAAAATTGTTCTATATAAGTATTACAGTTACCAGATAAATCAAGAAAAATTATGTTCTCTCTATCTCTCCTAGCTTCATTTATTTTTACATGGTTTCGCGGTTTTTCTGAAGTAAAATTTACATAAAAAAAGTATTTTTACCCTCCAAAAACTAGGGGATGCAACCCGTCAGAGCAAAAGTTGTGCCTATATAAGCGTCTTTTTATAAGTAATTATTTGGTGGTGGTTTTATTAAAAAATTTTTATTGGTCTTGAAGATATTTAAAAAAACTGATTTTGGGGGTTAACTGTGGGGGTGGTTTTCGTTATATGTACTATAACATATCACATAATGGGCGAAATCGGTGAGATACTTTAAATACAATATTTGGGTGTAGTTCACCCCCTCTGTAATAATAAATATTGCTAAATTTGAATTTTTATGGTATAATAAAACATTATTTGTGTTATTGATAGTTGATTGTGAATTACACCGTGCCGAAACATTTTTTAGTGACAGAAAAATAATAAAATTTAATTAGGGGTTCACCCTCTAAAATTATTCTTTTTTTTTTCAAAAACCAAAATATGTCATTTTAGTACTTATTTGGTGGCGGTTTTATTAAAAAAATTTGATTGGTCGTGGAGATATTTAAAAAAAACTGGTTTTGGGAGTAAACTTTGGAGGTGGTTTTCACCGTTTATAAAGGTTTATCAACACGAAAAAAATACGTGTCGATTATTTTTGTATGTACTACAACATATTACTAAATGAGCGAAATACGTGAGATACACCTGGGGCGGTTCTCTTGTAAGTATTGTGAATTGGTACTATATTAAGAAAAAAGAAAGAGATAGAATGAAACACGTATACGAGCCGCGTCGCGTGACGCGTGGGCGCATGGCTTTAAAATTCGATTGAACGAATATATTAATTTCAATGAGAGTATGCTTAATAGTTTGTCTTTATCTATTTTATTGAAGGCGGAAGAATTCGTACTTTTTAATTATAATTATCTTGAGGCTGAGAGCCGTTAGCTCCATATGATAATGGCCGAGTACCAGGAATATTGACTGATTACTATTGAAATTCTTTGTAACGATAACAATATATTTATATATTCTGTGATTTTCTATTTGTTATCTAAGTAATTATAATTGATGTGAAATATATGCGGCGACGAATGATATATGATTTAGTTTTTGTTTGGTTAGAATCCATTTATTGATACAAGGATATTGGAATTTCTCACTCAAATAAATTTGAGTGAACTTAACATGAAAAATCCAAAAATACCAATATTTTACAGTACTTTAACTTTACCGAAACCGTATTGAGATCTGACATTGGAAGCTTGCCCCCTTGTGGCAAAAAATACAAGCTCATTTTACGGAAATTTTGCACGACTATTAGTCTTCTGCGCACGTTTTCGCGCATGATCACATCTCTGCGCACACTTCTGCGCATAAAACTACCATTGAAGCATGACATATTGTATATTGACCACGCCCCCATGTTAGATCCCAATACTTTATTCCGCATATAAAAGAAGTCGTGACCGAAAGGGTTAACTTGCAAAATTTATTTATTTTACTGTTAAATGTATGACAATTAGGTTGGTTCATGATTTTCTTTAAATCATATTTTGATATAGATTATAGCATACCGCCTTTATAAACTTTTCGAATTTTTGCAATAGGGGAGAACGGGGTAATGTCGGTCACTGCCTAATTCCGGTCACTCTTATTTTCAATAAACTAATCATTTTTAGGTAATAATTCGAATAGTATATCAAAAGCAACATAAAATGCAATTAATCTAGTGTTCAAACAACCTTCTATTCAATATTATTAAAGAATTATACACAATTAAAGTTTAGGTCTACATTTCTTATAAGAAATCTGGTCTATAAAATAAGCTTTTATGCATATTATTTATTACTTTATGCAGTTATTTTATGCAACTTTATTAATTTGAACAATCTAAGAATACAAAGTAGTGAAAAAAAAGAGTATAAACCTATTACTTTTTTTTTTATTTCAATTTAAATTACTAAGCAGAATTGGGGTAATACCGGTCACAATGTTATTTATATGACGTTCCTGAAAGTGAGGCTAAGAAAACGTTGCGCTGCGCTCTCAGGTAGGGCAACTTTGCTTAAGTGTGTTTGATTGAACAGTGGTTATCTGTTACATATTTCACTATGCAAGTGCGAATAATAATGCGACGGATCATATGAAGGTTCATATAATTGATTTAAGGAAATGTTTTACCTATAAAAGTAACTTTTTAATAGTGACTGGAATTGTACCAAGGCTGACCGGTATTACCCTTTGATGCGGAGTAAATTGGGTCAAAATGTTTTTTTTTATTTCGTCTTATAGCTTCGATATCTTACATTTTTATATTAAACCAATAATAAATATTTAAAATCAATGGTTTGAACTAACATAATAATTATTCAAAGTTAATAAAAAACAATTCGAAAGTGGAAATAACAAGCACTTTTGCTTAGGTGACCGGCAATACCCCTACAACTAAAATTAAAGAAGATACAGTACTTCGAAAATTCTCGTGATGTCATGGTTCAAACGCGGCGCCATTGAAATCGCATGAATCGTGACGTCATAAAGAAACTTTTGATAACTGTAACTCTTGTAAATCTCGTTCATTTTGCAAAATTCAAATAGATCGGTGAATTGGCTCAAGTTCTCTATGGAAATCATCGATACCCCCGAAGAGAAAAAAATATGAAACAACCCAATTGAGTATTCGAATTGTAAATTATCCTAATATCATTATATTCGCCTTGATAGGAAATCTGCAAGTCAGTCAATGGCGAAATTTGCAAGTCAGCTAATCGCGCTGACATCAGAAAAATACACAGCAAAGCATATCTACATATGCAGCCACACATTTTTAATTTATTTTAACAATATTATAAACCATATTGGTGTATGTGAGTACCTACCCATCAAAGCGGCGAATAAGTTTTTAAGGCTACGCAAATTTTTTTTGTGTTATCATTTCGCAGAATTTAATAATTATCGAAATGTTATCTGAATGTATTCAGTCGTCTGTTATCTGCAGTTACTTATATGTATATGTGAAATTAACATATATTTGTATATTTGTATTGGCAAAGAAAACTTCCACCACGCCTAGAGGAGCGCTGCTGTTCCCCATAAGAAAGTAGCGAAAAATATGGCCGCCGAGGGGGTAGCTTATAAATTGATTTACAAGTTTTATACGTGACAAAAAACCAACTAACATCGTTGTATATACTATATGTAGGTATAGTGTAACGGATGGTAGCAACAAGTTTTCTTGTCACATAATAAACTTGTCAATTACTAAAAATTTTTCCCGTGTAAATCTTATAGAGAAGCTGCCCCGTGGCGGTCATGTTTATTAATTAGTTCATCGAGAATCCGCTAGTGCCCCATTGTAAATTTAAACCCCCAATACTTCATTTGCATTGGGATCTGACACGGGGGCGTGACCACTATATGTAGTACACATAATTTCGGGCTTGTATGAGCCATGTTGACGTCTCAACCAATCACGTTCGAGAATTTCCGGGCCCCCTCTAATTTAGCTCTAATCCACCAGAGGGCGAGTGATCGGTGTCAGATTCCAATACATCATATGCTTTGCTGCAATTGCTGTGCATTTTTCAGCTATTACCCCCATTAGCTGATTTGTAGATTCCACCACAAGCGATGGTGTTGCTTCTCTTTATACCAAGGCAAATTATCTTAACTCTCAACAATGGTTTCTTCAAATATAAACAAACATTTTTTTGCTTACTTTCAGGTTATGAAAAAGTCCATGTCATATATAGCAGTCTTCGCATCATTTAAATAACAGTTTAAGTACATACTGCGTTGGATTATCTATTATATACTTGACAAGTAACACCGATAAAAGGGAAGATTGAATTTAATTAATTTGAATTTATATATTGTTCACAAATAACACCGATAATAGGAAAGATTGGATTTAACTAATATGAATTTCTGTTGTTCACAAGTGACACCGATAAAAGAAGAAATAGAATTTTAGTTATCCATGGTAAAATTTAAATTTAACGTAGGTGTTTTGATTTATCCAAAAAGTAATATTTCCGCTTACAGAAGAATAAACATAATTTATGATATAAGAATATTGTCTTTTATCAAACATTTGCTGAGAAACATATTACTGTTATATTTACTTCATTGCTGAATTACTAAAAAAATAGTAATTTTGGTAATCAATGTCATTTTAAGTAAGATAGAAACAGTAGTTAAGAAATCACTACATATATTTTTGTTAAAATTTGTTAAAATAACTTTGATTATGAAACATAATAAAATAAAATAAAATAAATGTATACCTGTTTTTATTCAATTGAACTATAAATATTTAGCTACCAAAATAGATAAATTTCTATCGTCAAATAAAATACTCGTCTAAGACCATTTTAGAACAAAAGTTTCTATTGACAAATTTTTCTTTATGTTTTCACACCTTATCTTACTCAATTTTACCCGTTTTAAAAAGGAAAAAAATATGTAACATTTGAGTGATTACTTTCTGTTATAAATAAGATTAACATTTTGAGCCAGCGGTATTCAAAAGGCAATCAGCTCAAGGAATGTATATAATTAAGGTTCCGGATCGGATAACTCAAATCAAACCAAAATCATTCCTAAAGAAAAATAAAAAGTACAATGCTATAGTACTCATCTAACTACCTAAACAACCTAATTTACCAATGTGTCTTACTACAGTTTTACATATGATAGAATATTGTTTGTAATGTGATATGAGACATAATATGCATTTTGTAATAAATAAATAAGTTGGTTTTATAATAACTAAATGGGAATTGGCGATGTCCCAATTGATAAATACCTTCAAATTTAAATATTTACTATAGAGTACTATAGAATATTCGTGAGGTTCGTTTTTATACGTTTAATGAGTTTTAAAAATAATTGAGAAGCGTTAAGTACGAAGCAGCTTTGGCTGTTAATAATAATTGCGAATCAGTATCATTTTATCCGTCGTAACATAAATAAGTCTCAGATTTTTATCGATTGATTTTCTTATGGTTAATCTAATAAAGTTATAATAAAAGTGAAACATTCTGGAATTTATGTATTACTATTCTCCTGCCGTTTACCGTTCGGTACGGAATAGTATGTGTGAAACATTGAGAAAAATGATTTCTGGAAGCAAGTAGAAAATTCTAGACCATCCAATTTACTTGAAGTAAGCCGAAATCTGCTTAACGACGTAAAACGAATGCTAAAATTCGATTCGTCTACTTAATGTACTTAATGTAGCGTGAATAATTTTCAATATGTTCAGAAATATGTTTCCTAAAAATGGACATATTTGCCTTAAGTTTGAAAGATGTTAGGCCTATTTGTACCTACACTACCACAGTGATAGAACGAAGACTGATCTAGCTTGTAATGGACCGTAGTCGCGCACGCCGTAGAACTCGGGGAATTGTACCGCGTACAAAGCGAAATTTTCCAAAAGCGCGAAACTAGGGAAGGGGTTAGTCCTCGAGAGGTGCGAACTGTTCGTAGCTCGCGACGCGATGCGAAGCGGCAGAGCGCCATCGACAGCCGCGGCTGCTCGACTACGAACGAGCGTCTAATCTCGACAGGTACGTAACTACGCATTATTGTTCTCGCGACCGTGGTTAGTGAATCGCAAGTTCAATTTATTCGATTTCTTAATCTCGAGAGAAATCTCAGAGGACGCATTTCGTGTTACGGTCGCAACGTGCTGTGCGTGGTCCAAAGCCCAATAGGGGTAATTCCATTTTCTTCATTTATTACTCTTTTAATTGTGTAAAAATATTAATTATACCGCGGTAATATTTTAGTCGTTGGTGCGGGGTGGAAGTCCGAAACACTTCATTGAAGGGGCGCATAATTGCCAGAGCGGTTCAGTCGAGCCTTTACATCGACTACACACAGCGACTGCGAGTCGGTCATTCTCGACATTATGCGACCAGAGGTATCTGAGCCAGAGGCGCGTAATCTTCATTATTATATTGTTATACTCTACAAGTATTATAATCTTTATATTCGACGGCTGTTATCTGCGGAGCTTGGCGCTTTTTATTGACAGCGTGCGTCTCACGACGCCATTTGACTGAGCGGAACCTTCCGTATTTTAGCGTATGTATTTGTGGTGCGGATGAATGTTAGTGAGCACGCGGTGGTAAAAAGTCGTGGGAACATTTGCATTGTGA
Organism: Gastracanthus pulcherrimus; assembly: GCA_949152435.1. Classification (NCBI taxonomy): domain Eukaryota; kingdom Metazoa; phylum Arthropoda; class Insecta; order Hymenoptera; family Pteromalidae; genus Gastracanthus; species Gastracanthus pulcherrimus. The sequence continues at coordinate 9,706,611 of OX424575.1, forward strand.
TTGCGCGATCGAGTTGTAAATAAACATTTGACGACAAATAAGGTAAAATGCCCAATACTTGGACAAAACGAAAATTGTGACCAGTAGTTGGACAGTGACAAAAGTTGTTGCTAGTGATAAAGGTGATAAAACGATATATTCATTGGCATTTATTAGGATAGTTTATGATATGTAGTATGTACTTTAACCAAAATTATGATAATTTACGTCTTAATTTTGTTATAAATGTAAATATAACATTTTGAGGTTATGTCGACAACTGTAATATACCGAAAGTATTGTCCAATTTTACGTCCACTGTTTTTTCTGAACCCAGTAGTTGGACACATTTAATTCATATGTCCAACTACTAGGTCCTAACTCTGTCCAAGTACTAGGAGCAGCTTGGCATATGATGTCCAACTACTACGACATATAGTTGCATTTTAAAACTTACTTTTTTAATATAAAAAAGTATGTAAGCGTCTTTTTTCTTGTACTAATAACAGTAATACATGCCGCAATAACGATTAGATTAAAGATTTGGGAAAAATATTGAGTTTTGGTTTTACAAACACTGATTCTGTACTTTCATTTGAAAAAGTGTCCAAGTACTGGGCATTTTACCTTAGTTGACTTATTTTATTCTGTGATCTGAACCCCCATCGATTTCCTGACTTGTGGAGCATTTTGCTATCATATATCAACACGACACTTCCAAGCTCCTTAACCACTGCCCGAAAGATTCCAAGGAAACAAGCAAACCAAATTACTCCAAGTTTTAAGAATAGATAGATATGTGTTTCATTTGTTCAGAACAACAATTTCATACAACAATTTCATACAGCAATTATCATACAGCTATTATATTACAACTAGCTATACAGCATATACACAAATCGATAGTCAATACATAATACATTGTTGTGATCGAGCCAAGCATGCGATTCGAACAATATGAATCGCCGCGCTTGACAACGACTCGTAACCCCGAAAACAGTAGTCTGATGTTGACAGTTAATGAGAATAGTCATGTTTACACTATTATTTGGTTATACGAATAAAGTCTGAGTTTAGCGTTTCTTTTTATAAATAGTGAGTTTTTATGTGTCTACCCCGAACCCAGTCGTAACAATATTAATACTATACAGCATACAGTATATACAAATCGACAGTCAATACATAAGAATATATTTTAGCCATATTAGTTACATTTGATTTAGATCACAGATTATCGTCATTTTATTTACATTTGGCTTAGATCACAAATCATCGTCATTTTGGTAAGATTGCTGCACATTCTCGTGTTAATATCTATCGCGTCAAACGCTTAAAATATTATAAATACATTCTGACATATTGAGACATATTTCGCCCTCGAATAATCATTCAATCCGCTAACCGCTATTGTTTAGGTCCCCGCGAGTCGAGAGAGGTGATTTCGAACAGCAATTCTGAAACCTATAGTTGATGACTTCCCTAGTGTGAGAAATCTTTTAAATACTATTCACCAATTCAAAAATAATTATACATCCTATTCGCAAATAGGATCTTTTCCTATTTGGAAAAAGGAATTAATAGGATTTAATAGATTTCTCACACTAGGGTTACATCGCACATCGTCTGGAATTGAGTTTCATAGTCTAGATCCCTGTGATACAAATGAATACAGCCCGGTATCCGATCGATAAAATGGTACCGCGAGCTCCTTTACACCACCCCTATCAGAGCTCCTGGACTGGTTCTTTTGGTTAGCAGATTAGTTTCCTTATGAATACATAGTTTCAAGCTAGTAATATTTATACAGTACATATTATTGATTTTAAATAATTATTACTTGATTTTACTACATGTAGAGAAGAGGAGTTGCTTAGAATGGGATGGCAACCAGCTTAGAAAACTACTGGTTTCGATACTTTTTAAGTATGTATAGCGGCAGCAGTTCGGGTATTTAAACTTACATTGCAAAAGAACGAGAAGACAAAATGTCAGACTTTTAGATAGTTCGTACTATAAATGATTCAACTTTCTACATATTTTGAAGATATTTTAATTAGAAGTTTGCCCGTTATACATAGGCTCTTATGGAACTCGAGTCATAAAAACAGACTGACATAGGGTGCGATGAGTGTAAAAATCCAGTGGCAATAATAAAAAAACTACATACTTATTAAGTGAATATTTAGAAAGCTACATGCGAAATTTCAACCTCTGTTACCGCATTTAATTCGGAGAAATCAACGATAACTTAAACAAACGCATATGGAAAAAACTCTCAAGTTGAGTGTTATTTCGTACCCTCAACTGAAATTTTATGTTGTACAAGTGTAAGAACCCACCAAATATTAGTTGAGGATGCGAAATAACACTCAACTTGAGAAAGTTTTCCATACGGGAAAACTCAAGCTTGTATTCTGCGCGAGATGATGCGCGGGGAGCGTAGCGGCGTGCAGGGAAAGAGGGGAATCCCATTCTCTTCCCGCACCCAGCGACACTCCTAAACCTTCTTAAATAACTTTATTTGTATAGGTTTTGGTCTGGTTTTCCTTAGTTTGGTATACGCAAGCGCAATGTTATTCTCATGGACGTATTTCTACGATTCAAAAAAATGAATCACGCTGAAAGATTACAATTTCTCATAACTGTGTTGCCTCCTGTCAGGTGGAATGCGGCATTTACCTCATCCTCAGTAGTTACCATCCACAATAATACAGTCATACCACGCGTCCGAAGTCATCATCATCAGTAGCAACCAACACGCTCTACTTCACTTCCGGACGGTACCCGACAGGCAAGGCAGACTACCTCCACACCCACCAGGCCATCGCACCCCTAAAAGTCTGATGTATTGATTATCACCGGCGGACGCCGAACGCCAGCGTCAACACGTCGACACGTGCTCACGGCCAACCGCCACACACCCCCATGAAGCGGCCAGCTGAAACGACGGAGTACCGTTGACCAGTCCCACCACGTAATTAATAATAATAACGACGGACCGACTTCACCGCTCTCCCGGAAAAACCCACATATACACCCTCCCCAACTTGCTTTTTCGATACGTCCACTTAAGGTATACCCCACCTTGCTTTTTCGCTACGTGCACCTAAGATCCGAGCTAGAAACGCGATCGTCGCATGCACGCGCAACAATGGCTATTCCTTTCCGAACGTACATGAACAGCTTCACCCCAACTCCTTAAGAACCTTTCAGAAGCTTCCTACTTCGTCACCAAGCCCAGCACCCATGCTTTATAAGCTGACCAGCATCCAAGCGCAGCAGCTATTTCCAATCGAGATTTCCCATAGAACGTATCTCTGTTTGACGATTGAACACAATTTTGAATTTTTGACTTAGCATCATTTGTAATTTAGACTTAAAATAATTTGTATCTCCGACTTAAAATAATTTGTATCTCTGACTTAGAATAATTTATATTTCCGACTTAGAATAATTTGTATCTCCGACTAAGAATAATTTGTATCTCCGACGTAGAATAATTCATATACCCGGCTTAGAATAATTTGTATCTCCAACTTAGAATAATTTGTATCTCCGACTTAGAATAATTTATATCTCCGACTTAGAATAATTTATATCTCCGACTTAGAATAATTTGTATCTCCGACTTAGAATAATTTGTATCTCCGACTTAGAATATTTTCGATTGGAATATGTACTTGTAACTTCTACATCTGATAAATAAATTAATATCAACTAAAAAATACTTCCTCGACAACCTTATTTGAATCTCCCGCGAGCGCCTATAATCGCCCATGCATTAGAGCCCAGCACGAATCTAAACAATACCGAAGAGTTAAACAAGAAGTCGACAAGGAGATAGACCCATTAATCAAGGTAAGACCTGCGGACAAGCTGATTGTCGACACACAAGACGTCTGCCGACAAGCAAGTTGTCTGCCGACGCATAGATTTCTACCGACACGTGAAACGTGCGGACTTAATTAATACTCAGTGAGAGCTCGCGAGCAAGATCAGTTACGCGCACAAATAAAAATATTTGTTCCGCGAATTAGAGCCCGCACAGCAGAATAGTAATTCGGCGGTTACAATGTCTATGTCACGTATGTCGTATGTCTAGTCAGCCGAAATACATAGTATGATCGCCGTACGCGAGGACCGGCAAAACCGGCAATGCAAGATTTTCAAGTGCAAAAAAATCGGTCTAATGCAACGTAAACTTTATTTAACATATAATTCCAAGCGACAAACTTGTAAAATAATTAAAAGTATTTATTACAACAAAAAAAATATGTGATTTAAAATAAAATCTTAAATATCATTTACAACAAAAGAAATACTCACTTTACTCCGTGTTGGGGAAAATGAGACTGTATGAGGCAATGTGAGCTTTAATTGTGTCATTTATGTGAATATAAATTTTATAAAACTTTAGAACAAACCTTAATTTCTTATGGGGATCAAACAGTCAAAAAATGCATTCTCTTTACTTGATTTTTCGAAAGTAATACTAAGTATTCAAGAATCAAATGCAAAAGTTCAGAACGTTTTTGTAAAAAATGAAAATTTGAAAGCTTCAAAATTCGAGGGCGCAGCTGAGCGCAACCGCGCGTCGGAGTACCTTTAAATGTGTTTTTCTCGAAATGTTTTTTTCATTTTGTTATGCAGTGATTGCAAAAATACTGATGTTCTGAGCGACCTCAAATTTTCTTCGAGTATGTGAAAAGTGTTCTTTTATGCACTAAACCTCATTATAAACCCCTACAAATTTTGAGTTTCGAGAAACAAATCCATAAAGCAGCTTTTGTTACCATAAAATATGCGTTTTTTCGATATTTCTCGACGTTTGTGCACCATTTGCATAATTTTTTTTATGTTAAAACAGGTTCAGTGCAGAAAGAAGAGTATTATACGAAAAATTTAAGATCTCAAACGTTCTATTTGGTCCACCAGAAAAGAAGATATCACTGCAAAAAAAATGTTATCGCACGCTCCCTGCAAGGTTCCCAAAACTTGAAAAATTGTCCTCTGAAAGTGCTTCATAAATGATTATTAAACTTCGTATTAAATGACCTATTTTATGTACTACCAAATAATATAAAATAATTGTTCAATTGAAAAATTTTATTTTATAAGTGAAATTATTGCAAACATTTTTTGTGAAAAGCAAGCTCGCGGTCTCCTATAGTAGAAGATTCACGAACAAGGCGCATCATTATCGCAAAACAAATAAATTATATATCCGTATTGTCACTGTTGATTCAATTGTTTTCATTGTATTGAATTCAATTAAACGTATTCTACAATACTTTTTATAAAAAAAGCCGGCATGCCTAACTGTATAAGCCTATACAGCCCGAGTAAACATGATTTAACATATTATAATTATACATAACTATAAATAATTATATATAAAACCATAAAAAATTATATAACTATATATGCCTATATATAATTGCATATGATTATATATGATATATTATGTGACTAGATACAATTATATATAATTATATATAATTATGTATAATTATGTATAATTATGTATAATTATGTATAATTATGTATAATTATGTATAATTATGTATAATTATGTATAATTATGTATAATTATGTATAATTATGTATAATTATGTATAATTATGTATAATTATGTATAATTATGTATAATTATGTATAATTATGTATAATTATGTATAATTACGTATAATTACGTATAATTATGTATAATTATGTATAATTACGTATAGTTACGTATAATTGCGTATAATTGCGTATAATTACGTATAATTACGTATAATTGCGTATAATTGCGTATAATTGCGTATAATTACGTATAATTACGTATAATTACGTATAATTACGTATAATTGCGTATAATTGCGTATAATTACGTATAAAACTATATATATATACTTCAATCACCAATGCAACCCATAGAGAAATATAGAAAAATAGCCTAAAAAAGCTTCTGACATTAGACCGCGATCAGAGTGAAGACCATCCCCTCTAGATTATCAAATGACTAAATAAATGATTCTTAAAAAAAAATTTTCACTCTATCGTACCTGTCCTTGTTGAAGCTCTTCCCCGTGGCAAAGGTCCAGAGGACGTTGATGATGGCCGGCACGATGACGGGTTTCATGTGTCGCACGCCGCCCTCGCCGATGCTCTGCAGAACCAATTCGAGCTCCTGTTGGATGGTTTATTTATATAGAAAAATAGAGACAATGGTCAAATTATCCTAAATAATTCTTTAGGATAATTTGACCATTATCTCTATTTTTAGCAATAAACGCTACTTTATTACGGTATTAAGACTATATCAGTTTCTTTTGTAATAATATAAGTTACCTTCATAATTATTTTAGTGATGATCCATGTAGTCGAACCCATTATTATAGGTTCTAAATAGGCATTTTAATCATATTTTAGCATAATTTGAGTGTTATTTATATTTTTAGCAAGAAATACAGTTTGATTATCATTCTGAGACTTGTACGAGAGTACTTTTGTGCTAAAAAAAGGCATCTCCATGAATTTTTTGATTGCCGACCGAGTGATTGAACTCTCTTTTTATCAACTTTTGAGTTTTGAAATGGACTAAATCCATGTAATAAAGGGTCATATGACCATGAAAATATTTCTTTTGAAAAATTCAGAAAAATTGCATAAAAAAGTACACATTCAATTTTTGCACAAAATGCACTCCTATTGATCTAAAAATCATTCAATACAGCTCCAAAATGCTAAAATTACCGTCTTTGGTCAAATAATTTTTAAAATATTCAGAATCACTTATAAGAACCCTATATACATGTTAAAATTGGTTAGAGAAAAAAGAATTTTTTTGTCTTCGATTTCACAGAGAATCGCCCATATACATATATTTATTAAGTAAGTGTTTCTAAAGTTTGTTGTGCCAAAAGGCATTGTCCCCTATATATTTTCTTGAGTCTCAACGAATATCATTAATTTATTAACGTAGTCTAACACTATTGTGACGTAAAAGGAACTTTTTTTCAATGATTATATTTTCCTCTTTATCTGATGATTCATCACACTTTCGTTTCTTATTTAAAACCTGAGCAACAATTTCATTATTAGTTTTAGTTCCAAAAACTACTCATTTTTCGCCAACATTAAAATATTCTTCATACGATACGCTAACTATGAGAGATTGATATATTTCTTCATACATATTTAACAATCATGGTTATACGTATTAAAATGATGTTATCGTCGATTTATCGTCGAACAATTTTGCACGTATATTGAAGTAATATTATGACAAACACATTATCGTATGTATTACCCTTGACGCACTTAAGTGTAAATAAATATATTCGGTATGAATTATAATTAATTATTACTTTAATAATTATTCCTTAATTAGGTGGAGATCATATTTACATGGAGATCATATTTATAAATTGATTTACAAGTTCTATACGCGACAAAAAAAACTACTAACTTCGTTGTATATACCATATGAAGGTATAGTATAACGGACGGTAGGAACAAGTTTCTTTGTCACATATTAAACTTGTATTTCAATTAATAAAAATTTTTCGCGTGTAAATCTTATAGAGAAGCTGCCCCCTCGGCGGCTATGTTTATTAGTTCATCGAGAATCCACTAGTGTCACATTGCATATTTAAGCTCCCAATACTGTAGTGATTTTCTCGAATGATTTTGTACTAAATTGACTTGAATTTAATAAAATTTTGATTATTAGTAATTATTAACATGAAAATATTTTCCATAAGAACGAGAATTAGGTTTTAAAACCGAGAAGGATTTCTAGGACTGGCTGTGACTGATAAATGGCAGTCTAGCTTTTATCATTCTGAACCAGCCATTTCGGTTTTATTTGGGATAGTACTCTGGATGTCACTCCGTGCATATTACTAACGCTACCGCGAATTTACGGCAAGTCAGAAAACCGTTGGCTTGCTAATAGATACATTGACTTAAATGCAAAATCATACAAATTATTTGATTAATAATTACTACTATTTCAAACTGCTGTAAACTTTTTTGTAAAGTTGTATACAAAAAATTACCAACGTTTTAGACATCTTATGATTAAAAAAATATATATTTTAATAAAACATATTTGCAAGCTTCTTGTCCATGTTCCTCATCTTGATGAAGTAGTTCCAGGGCCGGCCTATTCCAGGAGCACCTTGTACATGCCGCCCAGCCGGTAGCTAAGCTCGCGCAGCTCCGCAGCATTGCCCAACAGCGGCCAAGCGAACGGTCCTGCAACAGATCGGGTGGACATTGAGATATTTCGCGAGACTCTAGGAGTCGTAAAAAGTGTATGTGCTGAAAAGAAAATTAATACGAGCCTCGCATTTTGATAAGATATATTGATAGATGGAACCTTTTATCTAGATAGTGTTATCTAGAAAAAAGTATCTATGTAATGTGTTATATAAATTATTAAATTAGAATGCCGAGTAAAGTTATCTGCTGTTTTAATCTAGATAGTAAAGTATCTAGTTAGTACTTTCTCTAGATAAATTATCATTTTTTACAACATTAGTTAAAAGGGATTTATTTCATGTAAATAAGAATCATTAGCAAATATTTAAAAACCTTTTATTACTAAAGACTGGAGTATTCACAAATTCTGATTCTTTAAAGTTTGTAGCTTAGCCAGAATTTTTTAATTTATAGATACAAGATTTGAGGTAATTAAATAGATATTGTATCAATATTGGGACAATGATATAACCAAATTGGGATAGACCAGTCCTAAAATACTACTTAAAAATCTTGTTATATAATATTATGTCTAGAATGTTTTAGCTGTTTAGTTTATCAGGAAGTTTCTGAATCTTTAAATACAAGAGTTGACGTAAATTTGTAGATAATGCTTCAAAATTGAACACCGTTGTCCCCATGGGACAGAGTTATTCCAATATACCGCTAAAGTTTATTGCTATCCAATTATCTTATCTTATTGTATCATATTGTGAAGTGCCTAATAAATTTTAAATGCAAACTTTAAACTAAATTTGTAGACGATATTCCATAATTGGAACACCCATGTCCCAATATTGGGACCCTACAGTCGTCCCAAAATACAATTAAAATGTATATTAGTCGAATATTCACCCGACAATAAAAATTTAAATTCTCTAGCTTATCAGAAAGTTTCTGAATTTGAAAGTGTAAAATTGAAGGATAAACATACAACCAGACAAATAAGTACGACCGGTGAGTTTAATAAAAAAGTGTTTACAAACGGAAGATGTTTCTTTAATGTTAAAAATTAAATTTTTCATATTTTAATAAAAAACTTTTATAGCGAAAATTTTGTTTAGTCCAAAAAGTTGCGCAATAGCAGTCTCCTTATCTGTCAATTAAAACTTTTATAGCACACTAACCTCAAAATGCCAACTTTATTGTCGATTTTGAGGTTGTTGTGCTATAAAATATCGTATGAGACTGTTGTGGGAGGTGTTTTTCTACCTTGCTCGATTTTCTCACTCGCTTCGCTCGTGCGAAAACCCTCGAGCAAGGTAGAAAACCATCTCCCACAACAGTGTCATAATATACTATTAATTTTGGTTGTGCAGGTTCAACTTTCACGTAACAAATATATTTAATTTTCGTGAGGAAACTAATCTTTGTCCTGAAACTTTTACTGACTATTATTTATTAAGATTTACTGGAATTTATTACACGTGTAATGTTATCATATAAAATTGAGCACTCTTTAGTTAATAGGTATGCTAACTTGTAGAAGCGAGCGCTCGCAGATGAACAGTTTTACTTTGCGATAGAATCGAGCACTCGCAGTTAGTTGTCTTGCAGCTCTGAAGCTTTAGCGCTCTTCGACAAGCGCTCAGACTATGATTGTGCTAGTCTCTTCCATTAGGTCAGCGCTCTCGTTCCGACACTGGTCACACGTCAATTATTTTCTTGACTTAAAGAGAGAGAGAGAGAGAAAGAGAGAGAGAGAGAGAGAGAGAGAGAGAGAGAGAGAGAGAGAGAGAGAGAGCTCTTTATTTCTGTATATATCCCTTACCTTCTTTACCGATATTTAGTTATTCTTATATTTGAATATTTCGTTTTTATATAAATATTCTTATATTTCTTTAGAATTGCTTTTATTAAAAATAACAAATAATTAGATTTAATATAAGTAGAAGCATATATATATGCTTCTACTTATATTGAATGTAATTCTTTGTAATATTTCATAAAAGCCATTCTAAAGAAATATAAGAATAATACTGTGTAAGTAAAGACAGTGAACAATGATTTATTCAATCTTATTTTCCGTCATTTAGCTTTTATTCATTTTTAATTCTTTTTATACAATATTTTACATATTTTATTAACGCTTAATTTCGATTATTTTTATTTGAACTCGCGTTTCTTCTCCTTTTTCGACTATCTTTTATATATAGTTATGATATAAACTTACGGTATAATTATGTTTACACGCAGCTGTAGCATGGCGAAGGTTGCAGGGTTCTAAATAGCAGCTTCTTCCAGTTAGGAGGTACGCTCCATTAGAGGTTCTAAGTTCCGAACCTTCCACGGCCTTCCAGAGGTCAGAATTCGTATTTAAAATGGTTTTGTCGTTAGGCTATGCGTTGGTGCTGGAGACTTCGTGGGCCGTTGAGGACGGTGCGGAGGCTCCTGGTTTCCTCGTCTCTCGTGGGTTCCAAAGTCTAACTTCCTTCAGTCAGTAGGCACACCTGTTCGAGTGTTCTATGTTCGAACTTGTGTTTGCCTACCCGAGGTCAGAATATGAAAGCCCAGTGTCAAGAGGGACTGACGGCCATCCTCACACTTTCTGTCAACAAAAGGCCTCTAAAAAGTGATGCTCGAGGTACTTATAACCTCGCATATTGAGCGTGAAGATGGTGTACGTCAGTACCTCTCGTCCAACGAGATCTCGACAAATTTGGAGTCTCTGACCTGGCCCAGAAGGGGAGTGCAGAGTCCGCGCGACGTCCTCGCGCAATGTCTCATGCGAGGCTTTGGCCAATATTTCGACGTAATTCGGTATCCGCTCGCTTAAGCATATAAAGTCGTATATACGTATATGTGTACAAGTGGCTATCGATGTACGTATATACGTCTTTATTATAATTTCTATTTAATTTTATCATATATGGCGACATGGAATGTCACACGAGCAATGTTCAAAATTGGCTAATTGGACAATTTCCGGTGAAATCACGCTATACATACCTTGTTACTTCAGGTTTTAGCTTACTAAATTTCGGTGAAATAATAAACTATCTATAGAAAACTTCACTTAAAATTTGTGTGTCATCCACTAACATTTCTGAACAGTTGTGTTTTCTCGACATGGTCTTGAAAAATTCAAACAATTTTACTATCAAGTATTTAATAGGTAACGGATAAGAGTGTAACCGTTCAAGTCCATTTTTCGAGATCATGAAATTTAGAAGTAACGAACTCATGTTATAACTACATAGCACACATTAAAGCTTAACATTAATTAAAATGTTCTTTGAATGCATTATTATTATATTCCTTAGAAAAACTTAAAGTATTTTAACAACCACATTAGCGATTACTTTTCTCTGAAATTATAGCAACTCCCATGAACGAATGGAGTAAAAAGAAAGGCTTAATACTCACAATATTTTCAAACCTCACGCGGCTCTTATCACATTTATGTATGCAAATTGAGCTGTAGCACCCCATGCCTTATAGTCGACATTTTTACCGCGTACAAAAAAATTGCGTTATTATATATATATGAATAAGAAATAGAACTCCGCTATTCCAAGACGCAAATCGAAACGCTAAAATATAATATCCACCTTCGTGTGACCGATGAGATGCACACACAGAGTCTTAGTTGATAATATTTTCAATAAGAATTAAGATGGATATTTACGACAGTCGTTACTTCAAGATCAATAGGACGCTGATGACCTACGTCGGTCTCTGGCCTTACGGAAATAGAAGAAAGAATTACTTCATGCGCGTCTTCTCGAGTATACTTCTGATCATCATGGCAATGCCGCAAGTGAGATATACGTTATATTTACCTGTGAATTTATAGGGTTATTTTAAAATAAACAGGTAACTGAAGCATTTAGGTCTTAAGTGTGTCTGCAGGCAAACACGGTTTGAACTACCATAAAGTATTACTATTTGCTCTAAAAGTATCTGGTGTCACATTTCACTTCTAGGGGATCAATAAGAAGATCTCAGTGTATTTTAAAGTGCAAAAGAGGGCATTTATTTAAAAATATTATACAGTTGGTGACGCCATAACAAAAAAGCAATGCATATATGACGCAAAGCAATGTGTATGGCGCTATAGATTTTTCCTTAAAAATTCAGAATTTTTTTTTATCTTAAAGAATGCTTTATAATAGTAAGAAAAAATTTCTTAAAAACATGTTAGTAATGTGTTTTTGGCCATTTGGAATAAAAATACACTATTTTTAGAAAATGTCTGTATGGACGTGTGTGTGTATGTGCGTGTGCGTGTGCGTGTGCATGTGCGTGTGCGTGTGTGTGTGTGTGTGTGCGTGTGCGTGTGCGTGTGCGTGTGTGTGTGTGTGTGTGTGTGTGAGTGTATCTGGAGTAATTCACGGTTAAATTAAGTGTTTCAGGGCTCATTATCTTTTTTATTTTTTTCAAGGAGCTCAACAATAATTTTTTTTTGTTTTTCGATGCATTTTAGTGTTTTTAACGGTTTTTTTGATTTTTAAATTTTAGTTTTTCATTCGTTCAAAACCTTAAAAATAATATCATCGATTTACTGATAATAAATTTGAAAGAGCTTAAAATTATCTATCTTCCGATCTGAAATTTTTTCTAAGCTATTTCCCTTTTTCTGTTATACACGGAAACGTCATGTTTCTTTCAGACTGTTATATCTCGGAAATATATCATGGAAATGTATTGAAAAAAATTGAGATAATCAGTAACATGGAGTACAATATTCAATAAAATTTATGATCCACTTTATTTTTCTCTTGTCGAGAAAAAAAACTATATGTAAAAGAGATTGATTATCTATGACGTACAATAACTTGAGTAAAACGGCATTATTCCTTTTGAAAATTTCCAAAAAGACGGCTTTTAACTATCTCTTGACCGTATTTTTTGCCCAGATCATGAGAACTTTTATTTTTCATGATAATTGATGTTGTATTTTTCTTCAAATTTTTTTTGATCCCTTATATCTCGAGAACGGCGCGGTCAGTTTCAAATTACTTCACCGTTCGCTTTTGCGCAAGGAGCATTTTTAAGACAAAAATTGAAGTGTTAAGAAAAACGATTTTAAAGATTGCAAGTTGCATAATGGGTAAAAGTCAAAAAGTCGACGAAGTCGTGTCCCCGTTATATTACACAGATTTAAAACGATATATCGGTTTAACTTAAAATCAGGTATATTAGATAGAGGAGAGTGGGGTAAAGTGGGCAGGGCGGCTAAGTGTGGCACCTTAATATTATAAACAATAACGTACGTTAAAAATCTAATTTTTTTATACACATTTAGAAATGACTAGTACTTTTTTCTTAAGTCATAAAATCAAAAATTAATGTTAAAAATTATTAATGCAAGTTTGAAAATCGGAGCATGAAAAAAAGGTTGCCTTCATTTTTCGTCGGCTCAGTACGGATCGAAAATGATTCCTTTTTTAAGTGAAATTATGCGCATTTCATAAATTAACTTTTAAACTTTTAGGGTCTTTCTTTTGTTTTTTCAAAAGTGCCGTAAATAATTAATTATAAATGATTAAAAATTGAATTAAAAAGGGGATATCGTGGCATACTAGGTGGGGCAAATCTAGCACACACAGCGCCGCGTAGCGAGTTCGTCTTGACGCACCTAATCTATCGAACTCAAAACGGAGCAAGATGGGATAGAGCACACGTGCTATTCACAGGTGCCAACTGGTTCAATTGTAGATTTACCTTCCTTGGATAATATACAAAGTATTATTCAAATACCAGATCTGCCAGTTCTAAACAATGAGACATTTTTTAATAATGAACCGGTGGAAATTTATTATGTAACTGAAGATGTTGCCAAAGCCTTAAATATATAATTATATCTCAAAAGATTATTTATTTTTGTATTGCCAAAGTAAAAAAAAATTAATTATAGAAAAAAATAATAAATGTATCAAAAAAGTATTAAATTGTGATTGATATTATATAAGTTCTTTGTTACATTTTGATAAAAAAATAAATATTTTAATTGAAAAAACTATTATTTAATATTTTATTAACCTATTAAAAAGCCTCTCTCAATATTCCTAATAAATATTTAAAAAAAAGACAATTTTCATGAACTTACTTACCAGCAGAAATAAAAACATCATTCGGCCGTGCTACATTTACCCCACCCCGTGCCACAGTTGCCCCACCGGTGGGGCAAGTGTAGCATTTTCGATCGCTCTAAAATTTGATTTTTTAAACTATAATATAATTCAAATTAAAAATTTGCAATAACGGATCTTAATACTAGAAGAATAGGCCTATACATTGCAATTTTTTAAATATTGATATGTTTTAATATTTTAATAATATGTTTAAAATAAACTAGGGTTCCACGCTTACCCCACCCTCCCCTATAACCTGTTAAACATTACTGCAAAGTTCAGTATTATTGATTGATTTGATTTCGAATTAAAAATCAAAAACACCATGAAATGTCATGTATGTCCCGTGTCCCCAACTTTCTCTAATATTATTTTTAAATTTTATTACGAGATGATGTCTCAAGAGAAAAGTAGGCAGCAGATTGCTTAAAAGTACATTATGTAACAAGGGCAAAAAGTCGAATATCTTTCCGAATGTGTTTACTGCCCGAGCGAGCGAAGCGAGGGCAGTATCACCCGAGGGGAAAATCGATTTTTTTCTCGAGTTACGTATAGTACTTTATGCCCATCTCAACTGTGGCCACTTTTTGACTTGGAAAGCGAGACTAATAGACTGTTAAAAGACAATATTGTTAAAAGACAATCGAAAATCAGGATTATTGGTAAAACTTGATGAAATATAGGAATTTAGACGAGTTTCTAGTGACGACACTTTTTTCCCGCAAATCATTTTTGCGGGCAAAAAGTGTAATTTTGGTCTCGCATTTCAGGGAAAAAAGTGGCTATTTTCGTTGAGATGGGCATAAACTTATTTTCTGCTATCAAATAGATTAAGTGTAATATCTTAATTTTCATGCTCAGAGTATTATTTAAAAATGACTTAATATCTGTCCCCCGATTTTGGCGTCAGGTATGTCCCGTCTATTAAAATTAATTTTAAATATATAAAAATGTGTAAATTGATTATCAACGCAGGTTATATTTGTTAATTTAACCATTCCTTATCATTTATTGGTGATTTTAAAAGGTTTCATTGTATATTTTGTAAGTAAAGTCGAATTATAACTGCATTTTGTCTTGCGTGCATTAATTGGTATCATCTGTGTCCGGTGCTATAACTAAACAGATATCAAGCAATTTTAAAAAGTAACTTCGAAAATAAATTTATCGTGTGAAACAATACAAGAATTTCTTCTTCAGAAATTTTATTTAAGTTTAAATTACGAGTAAGGAAGAAATTATTGTGAAAATTTTATCGCCCGCTTACCATGTGTGTCCCGGTGTTTAATCAACTATACTATAGTGTACGCTCGCACCGCCACAACAGTAGGGGAGAACGGGGTAATGCCGATCACTAGCTAATTCCGGTCACCCTTATTTTCAATAATCCAAACATTTTTAGGTAATAATTCGAATAGTATATTAAACGTAACATTGAATGCAATTAATCTAATGTCCAAACAACCTTCTATTCAGTTTTATTAAGGAATTATACACAATCAAAGCGTAGGCCTACATTTCTTATAAGAAATCTGGTCTATAAAATAAGCTTTTATGCATATTATTTGTTGCTTCATGCAGTTATTTTTTGCATCTTTATTAATTTGAACAATCTAAGAATACGAAGTAGTGAAGAAGAAAGAGTATAAACCTATTACTTTTTTGTCATTTCAATTTAAATTACTAAGCAGAATAGGGATAATCCAGGTCACAATGTTATTTATATGACGCTCCCGAAAGTGAGGCTAAGAAAACGTTTCGCTGCGCTCTCGGGTAGGGTAACTTTGTTTAAGTATTTTTGATTGAACAGTGGTTATGTTATTATATGTTTCACTATGTAAGTGCGTATAATAATGCGACGGATCATATGAAAGTTCATATAATTGATTTAAAGAAATTCTTCACCTACAAAAGTAACTTTCTAATAGTGATCGGAATTGTACCAAGGCTGACCGGTATTACCCTTTGATGTGGAGTAAATTCGGTCAAAATGCTTTTTTTATTTCGACTTATAGCTTCGATATCTTACATTTTTATATTAAACCAATAATAAATATTTATAGTCAATGGTTTGAACTAACATAATAATTATTTAAAGTTAAAAGAAACAATTTGAAAGTGGAAATAACAAGCACGTTTGCTTAGGTGACCGGCAATACCCCATCCTACCCTATCGTCGACGTATTGTCGCTGCGAATAGAGGAGCAGTAAACATAATAATATTTTAACCTCTTAAACAGTCGTGCTTTTGAGTTACAAATAGTGCGTAAAGGTCAAGCTAGATTATTCTCATTTCTATTAAAATGTGCACAAAAAAGAGATAGAAGAAAATATGCTAAAAGAACGAGAAAATGATTATTCAATAATTATCAGTGAGTAATTTGCGCGCAATCAATATGACTTATTCTAATACTTAAAAAATCTTTTAATAGTTTAAAATTATTTTTCACATCTATATGACCAATAGTATCGTAGAAAAATGCATTTTTATTAATATAGCATACTTTTTATTTCTTAAATTACATACCTGAGAATGGCTGACTTTTTAACTTTTACCCATATAAACCAATGTAATCAAATACTGTAAAAATGTTCAAAAAACTTATAGGATGCTTTAAAAAATAATTTGGAGCTTTCTAACGTATAAAGTGAGTTTCAAGGAATACATTTTAAAAGAAATAGTTTTCTCAAGTGTACTGTAGCCTGCGTTTCACATATTTTCTTTTCTTATTAACCGTTTCACATATGTTTTCTTTCAATCGAATAAGGATCGTGGGACTAAAGTGTTGATAATTTTATCACGCTTTTGTGTACGAAAAAAGCGTAATAATTATATGATCATTTGTAGATATTAGGTCTTCATTCGCATTTCGGCGTGGATACGACCAGACTACTTGAAAACATTGGGGTACTTATGTATATAACAATAATTTATATGAAAATAGTAACAACATCATTAGCGGAGGACAAGGTTGGTTTCTTATTTACAAATTAACCATTTCAATAGGATGCTGTTCTCATTTTGTTTCTTTTCAAATTTGCAGTTCAAAGATATGTACGATGATATAACGAAAAATTGGGAGACGATAGTTGATAAAAATGAGAGAGATATACTCATAGAATATTCCGAAAAAGGAAGATTGCTTACCATTGGCTATATGAGTGCGTCCCTTCAATTAATATGTTTTTATTAAATTGCTGATAATTTTCGCAATACTTTAGGGAGATTTCAGATAAGTCTATTCTAAATTCTATATTCTAAAGCGAAATTAATTTATTCGTTTTAAAATTTGTAATTAAATACTAACATAATTTATTACTTTATTTATCTGTATATCATTTTCATTGCTCGATATGAAAACACTTTTAGTTATGAAAATATTCTTGCATAATAAGCTTACTTGATTAATACTAATAAACATAAATATATAAATTAATTAATGTAATTACTATTATTATTTGTCATATAAGTAAAAACATTTATAAATAAAAAGAACTTTATTGACCTCCACGAGACACACAATTGTAGAAATAAACCGACATTTCGGACGTGTAGGATTCGTCCGTTATGTAGATTAGTCGGCTTATTTCTACAGTTGTGTGACTCGTGGAGATCAATAAAGTTCTTTTTATTTATTAATTAGGGAGAAACGAGTAATAAATACTTCCAACCAAATAAAAACATATGCTATATTAATGTAAATAAAACATAATAGCTATTCCGACTTATCTGGAAGCTCCCTTGATAGGGTAAGAAAATCAATTAAAAATTCAAATTACCCGCCCTGACATTCACCGACCGAGAAATAAATAATTCTTTATAATTACAGAAATACTTCTATTTAGACAAAACTCAATCTCGCTTGCCCTTCATTAAGTAATAATAGATCTTTGTAGAAAGTTTCATATGTTAAAGTCAACGCACCCTAAAAAATTATTGGAATGATATTTTGTCAACATAATGTGTCACAACCGATTATTCCTAATCCTCTTAACCCAAAATCTATGAAATACATATCCATATCAATTCAAAATTCCAATTTTTTCATTAATTATAAAACTCATCACTTAGAAATCGATACACGTAAATCCATAAATCAATAAACTCAAAATCCACAAATCTATAGCCCATTAACCCTAAACTTCTCAAGAGCAGTAATTTTCAATAGAAAAAGGCTTACATAATAGTATTCAAAACTCTTATATGCAACTAACCCAAAATAGTAATAATCAATGAAAAAAATGGTTAAATAGTAAAACAAATGGTTAAACTTGACTGACCGAAAGGCGACAATTCTCAATAAAAAGAAGTTTGATAAATAAATCTAAAACACTTAAACCCAACTAATTCAAAGACAGCTATTTTCAATAGAACAGTGTCTCCAAATCCTTAAGTCCAACTAACCCAACGGTGGCAATTAAAAAAAACGAAAAATGTATTAAGGTAAGCTACTAAGGTAAGGTACTCTTGGTTATTGGGATATGACAGGGGGCGTGACCACTATATATAGTATACATAATTTCGGGCTTGTCTGCGCCATGTTGACGTCTCAACCAATTAAGTTCCAGAATTTTCGGGCCTCATCTGGTTTAACTCTAATCTGCCAGAGGGCGAGTGCTCGATGTCAGATCCCAATAGAATTACCATTTAGATTTTAATAAAACTCAACATACTGGTACATATTAATCTAAATATGACGCAAATAAATTTTTGTCACGTCAACGTACGTAAGAGAAAAGATATTAGCATTTTCGTTATCACGCGTTTAAGGCGGAGTCTTATAGGAAATAACAAAGACTTACGTATATTACGTCAGTGTCCGTTCAGTTTTTGTGGAAAATTTTAGTAGTAAGAGAAAAATGCTTGACGGACATTTATCACTTTCGAAAACTATGATTAGGTACCTATAAGTTTAATAATAAATTATTTCAACACAAAAATGGTGCATTTAACCTCAAAAACAGAGTCAAATCAGCATCTGTATTAAATTTTTTTAAATAAATAGGATGAATTCATTTGTTTGATTTCAATGAATAGTTGTAATTTGGTGTTAGTTTATCTATGCGATAATTTAAAATATTTTCAACTCATTAACAAATATGAAATTACATGTTAAATAAAATGTACATATTTTGAGTACACATTTTGACTACTTCAGTACCGAAAGTACTACCTTAAATTAATATATTATAAGGTGCGTGTAGGTAATGTAGCCACCTACAAGAGATCTCGCTGTATGCGTTATTTTGGGGCGCCCTAACTCCTACAGTATATGTATCGTGACAATAGATGTTGAGAGACACGATGACTCCCCTGCTAGCGCCCTCTAATTATAAGATAGTGTCATATTTACGCGTGAAAGCATCAAGACTCTGGTTTCTTAGCAGTGCATATGGAAACCATTTTTGTCAGTGTAATATAGGCGAAAAAAAATCATACGTTACATTAAATTGTAGTTTTTTTACGTACTTTAAGATGCATGTGCCAGCTTTTGCCATAGAGTTTAATTTCGATGCGAAAATTGCAACTTTCATTGACGTTTATCTGTTGGTAAAGTGGCCATACGAATGCATTGCAAGGCTAAAGATAGTCGACGTTAATAAAAATTGCTAGGCCTACTAAGCCCAAAATATCGACACCAAGGCGTACGCTGTGGCACCATGTAGCTAAATAACACATATATAGGAAGTCTCTGCGATGCTAGTCTTGAGTTTTTGAAGCACTTACATTTTACCAACACTGTTTTGTTAAAGTGGCCAATTTTTAACTACTAAGAACTTCTTTAATTACAATTCAGAGTACATTTTTTTTCAAAAAAAACTCATGAGGTATTTAGTTAAAGGTTCAAATAACATGTCTCAATAGTTTCCGAAGCCCCAAAACCTGATATATATCTACTGGGAATCGAACGTTCCTTAAGGTGGCCGCATTACCTGCACCCCCCTTACATTATTGAATTTAAAATATACTATCCTAAAATATTATTTGAGATCGTCGATGCTGCAAGATTGATTAATGTTATAAGCATTTTAAACATTTATAATACATACAAATCTACAGTTTCCCGGAATAACAACTTAGGTCCATTTTTTCGAAAATTGAGTTTTTAGTGATTTTGGTATCTACGTATGGTGTACTTTCAGATAAAATGTCAAAAGTTGTAAAAGTTCATCTAATACTTTCTTTTTTTTCATAATTTATGCTTTTCTTTTGCACAGGCTTAAATGGCAATTTAAAAATTAAAAACTCAATATCTCGAAAACGCGAAAAATGGACTTAAGTGGTTATTCCGGGAAACCACAGAAATATATTTAAGGTAAAAGTTTAAAAAGAATGATTATATAATAATTATATGTTTTAGAATTAAAGCAAAGTTCTTATTATATTCTTAAAATCTTAGCAGGTATACAATGAGAGTTCTGGCTCCCCCACCACTTTACCTTTCGACTCAGCTGTACAGGTGAGAAGCTCTGTGATTGGTCAAGCCGGACAGGTGAGAATAAGCCCCGCCTCCACTCGACTCACATATGTAGTGAGGTTGCATTCGGCGCATTTTAAAGAGGTAGAAAAAATATCTCGCGACCCTGGTAGAACTGTTGGGCATAAAATGATCATAATATGCTGAATTTTATGCTAGATGATCATTTTATGCTGCATATTATGCTAATAAATCCCGCTACCTGGCGACATAATTATGACCATAAAATGCTGTAGATTATGCTCAATGGTATACCCAATAACTATGAGCATAATATGCTGTAAATTATGCCCAACGTTATGCTAAAGCTAAACAGGTTATGTTATTAAGTAGAAATAAATAATGAAATTTCTACTTTTGAAAAGTATATAGTCTTTTCACATTTTAAAAGAGTTTTTGCATGCTTAGGTAACACCGGTAGAAGTCTGCGTCTCAAAATTTTAAGAAGGGCATCAACTGTCTTATGGGGCACACAAAATAATACTGCCCATTCTTGTAACTCTTCTATCTCTCTAAATTCTTCATTTTAAAGCATAAAATATTCTTCCCTACATGTACTGTCACTGCTTGAATTATTATCACTTTTATTAAAAAATTTATTAAACTCATTATCACTATTATTGTCACTTGAAATAGTATTGGAGTCAGAAATCTGCAAATCATCTAAATTATTATCGTCACTTAAACTGCTATTTATTGGAACATTTCTCGAATCTTGAAATTCACTACACTCCTGAACAAGTTTATCTAATTTTTGACGCTTCACTTTTTTCGAATAAACTTTTTTTCGATTTTGCTCCATTATGAATCAAAAATCAAAACTAACCTAGCATAAAGATATAAAGCAGAAGTAGGCAACGGTCGCAACTATACGCAATTACGCGCCCACCAGTGAGAGAGCATGAGAGAGAGAGAGAGAGAGAGTGAGAGAGAGAGAGAGAGAGAGTGAGAGAGAGAGAGTGAGAGAGAGAGAGAGAGAGAGACGCACACAGACAGAGTTTTGCCCGGAAAACGCCGTATTCAACTTCACAGAAACGCAATTGTATTTTCTAATTCTTTTTAACATTATTTAAATATTATTATCAATTTACTAAATTAATGTAGACGTGAAATAGATTAATAATTTATTTTTAGGCATAGTAAGGTTATGTTGTCGATGTTTGTCAATCGTTCAGCATAATATGCTTATAATTATGCTTAATTTTCTGCTTATAATTATGCTTAAAATTATGGTCATAATTATAACCATTCATCATAACTTATACTCAATTTTCTTCCAGGGGATACGAATGCTTTCATGAATGCAGTAGAATATTCGAAGGAATATCAAATTGTAAGACGCACATTTAGACATGTGTGTGTGTGCGTGTGTGCGTGTGTGTATGCCTCTCTGGATTCTGGAAGCTTCTCATCATCGACGAGGACCGACCTTCGATGGATCTGTGATTGTGTGTTTGTGTTTCGGCAGGCTGACCCAAAGCGTATATATCTATATATGCATAACTCAAGAATCTTATATCTGCTGCTAACTTTGGCTGGTAAGCAGCGAGTTGTAGGGGCTGAAAAAAGTTTTAATACGCAGAACAATCATTAGCCCATTTCATTTCAAATTTAGCAATATAAGTATATAAGACTACATAAGTTATTTATATTTCTATTTATGGTATATACCTAATACGAATATTCAATATAATCGAATAAAACAAAGAAATTCCAAGAATTATTCAGATAAGAGTAAAAATCAAAAAAAAATCTATATTTTAAAAATTTTAAAAATGAATACCCTATGTGATACGAGTAGATGACCCCCGAGAGTGAACCTTAACTTTTGTTCATTTAAATCGAGCTCTTGTAGTTTATGCTATAATATGTAATAAAGTAGTGCGCACTATATCTGTACTGTATTGTATATTATACAGACACAGTTTTATGTTATAATGTAAGCGATATTAACACGGTATAGCATTTCTTCATACAGAAATACTTTTATTTAATTTTATGATAGAGAAAAATGTTTATATTTACAATATTATAATATAATTACGCAATGAAGAAAGTTTAAATTAAAATCTTCTTCAGTGGCAAGTGTATTATCTATAAATGTATATATTATATACATTAGTAGGTATATATAAATAAATATTGTATATACCATTAACTTAGGTATGGAGTGCATGTTGAAACTCCACTGATCTGAGGCCAGCACATTTTAACTTAAAATATTCTGCACTTCCAACATCTCAATCGATACAACTAATTTCTGTAATATGTAATGTTAAAGATCATACCTAATAGAGAATTGTGTGGAGTTTGAATGCACCTAACACGTCAATGTGTGAGGTCATACTGTGAAACTGATGACATCTGGCTATTTTTATTTGTGTGATAAAGCTCTGCTCGCGAATTTCTGTACACCATGACTGATGACCTTGAGATCAGTTGGGGATATCTAAAAATTCGTACGTATTGCATTGTCAACTTTGAATTAAGAATAAGCCAGCATTCGAAATACCAATCGAGAATGCTACATATAGATATAATGTCTCTGTACAAGAGTAGAGGCTAGAATAAAATGAATTTTCGATAATTCATGATGTATCACTTGATGTATTTATACTAGCATACCTGCATATACACCAGCTGTCTGCAGGACACACGTGTCTAGAGGGACTTTCAGATACTTAGAGGTATTTCTTGAACTACCTACATTAGTTTACGTCCTCGCAGTAATTATAAAAAGCTTAAATCGTCTATAAAGATAAACGTTCGATTTGGATTCATCGAATTCGGGACTATTGCTTCATAAACATACGTTAAATGTTCGAGTCTTGCGTATATATATAGATATACACATACACGTCTTATTCCATTTGACTGAGGCTCAATATACGAGTAGATATACTCGAGCAAAATCAGATTCCGCTGTAGTGTATCTTAGTGTATGTATTATATGCGCATTTCTTGATTATACATTCTAGCTTAAACAAAAGTTAAGGTCCACTGTTAGAATTCATATATGACATAGGGGGTAAAAATGACGGTAGCCTTAGCCAATCAGGGTGTTTCTCACCTGGAACAGGTATGATGGTAAACTAATTACTCCTATGCTTGTAAAAAGACTTAAATTATTAAATAAACTGGAATAAAGATTTTAAATTTGTAGCTTATTTATACAACCCATTATTCCTCTGTTCCCTTGCACCTACCCATGTATACAATTAGTACATTATGTAACAAGGGTAAAACGTCGAATATTTTTCCCGCGGGTGAGTTTACTGCCCGAGCGAACGAAGAGAAGCGAAGGCAGTACCACTCGAGGGAAAAATCGACTTTTTTCTCGAGATACATATAGTACTTTATGCCCATCTCAACTGTGGCCACTTTTTGACTTGGAAAGCGGGACTAATGGACTGTTAAAAGACAATCGAAAAACAAGGTTACTGGTAGAACTTGATGAAATAAAGGAATTTGGACTCGTTTCTAGTGAAGTCACTTTTTTCCCGCTAATCATTTATGCGGGTAAAAAGTGTAATTTTGGTCTCGCTTTTCAGGGATAAAAGTGGCCAGTTTCGTTCAGATGGGCATACAAAATATTTATTTAAAGCTTTATATTTACTTTAATAATTTAATCAAATGAAAAGCATCTTTATTTAATTGAGCTATATATATATATATATATATATATACTCGCAGGATATCAGATTCGCTGCAGATATCGAAGCTGCTGCTCACTGTATACATACGGCACATAGGGTGATCAACCCAATTTCTGACCCCCTAGCAATTACTGACACCTTGCGTTATTTACAAAACAAATAAATCTGGCAAATTAATATGTACGAAAATTCTAATACTAAATTATAACTGTTACTGGTAAGATTCTTAAGTAAAGATATTACTATTTCTTCTAATAATTTTAATAAGTCTTCAATTGTATGGAGGTAGCAGTGAAAGCGATAAAAATTGCGTCGTTTGCAGCGCGAGCGTAAGCTAACCTTTTCACCGCTGTTGTTTTTATTAGTAAGCGGTTATTAGTTACCGGTTTCGTAATAAAAGTGCTCTTTAATTTCAATTATTTATTTCGTTAAGATGGTATACCAGATTATATAATTTGTTTTCAACACAAACTTCATAAATACTCTGGGTGTCAGTAATTGGGTGATCAGTAATACGTCGAAAAAGCTGCTAAACGGTAAAACATGCAGGGGAGTAGTTTGTTTCATCAGTTTTGGTTAAAATATTGGATTTACGAAAAAACATAAGAATGAAAAAATGTGCGCTTTAATTGAATAAATTAAATATTGGATATTGCCAAAAAACCACAATTTATGCACTAATTATTGTTAATAAAAAAGTTAATAACAACGGAATGACCAAAAATTCAAAACCCGCGCGGCGTGGCTCATTCACAGATCCATCGAAGGTCGGTCCTCGTCGATGATATGAGAAGCTTCCAGAGAGTTCCAAACACGCACACACGCACACACGCATATGTATAAATTATACAGTTCGATATTCCTTCGAATATTCGACTGCATTCATGAAAGCATTCGTATCTCGAGATATTTTTTCTACCTCTTTAAAGTGCGCCGAATGCAACCTGACACCCCCCGAATGATTGTCGGCGCAAGAGCATGATGTCATTCGCCCGCGCGAAACTTCGACGCTGATCGAGCGCGCGGGTGCGTGCATGCGTACACAGATGCACGCATTCTACTATACTCCCATTTGCATGCATAGGAGAGTAGCTTTCTCACTTACAAAAGTCTACTAAAAAATTCGAGTAATGGGAAGGGTGCTGATTTCCACCTGATCTACGCTTGCCCAGCTACACATGTGAGTCGAGTGGGGACGGGGCCCAATCTCACCTGTCCGGCTTGACCAATCACAGAGCTTCTCACCTGTACAGCTGAGTCGAAAGGTGGAGCGGTGGGCGGAGCTAGAACTCTCATTGTATACCTACTAATCTTTACAAAAAATATTTACGACTTTAAGAAAATAAAACGGTGAGTTTACAAAATCATTTATATATTTTATATTGAAAATTGCCGTACATGGCTCCATAAAATTTATGATTTTGATATATATATATATAAAGTTTTAGTTTCAATTCAAAATTGGCTGGTACCTGGTGTAGATGGACTTACGGTATATGGTTCTCTTTCTATTATTTATTGCTTGTGATTCTACCATCCAATCATTATTTTCAATTGAAGGTTTATTTTTCAGATGAACATACTTAATCATATCATAATTCGTTTATCACAGATTAAATTTACCAGTCATTGCCTAAATTGGTAATATGACTTCACCGGACAAATGGCGGTTAAGTGTATACAGGAAAAATCATAGAAAAATGCATAAAATGTAATTATTTCAAATCCTAGCTTGGACACGTTCTGAAATAGTATTTGATAACTTATATTTAATTATATTCAAAAAAACTCATTTTTAATTAAAAAAATAAATTATATAAAATATTAGCACTTTTTGAAATTTATGTTCAACAAAATTGTAAAATAATGCTGTGTATATACATCTGTGTATATACAATTTTGTTGAACATAAATTTCAAAAAGTGCTAATATTTCATATAATTTATTTTTTTAATTAAAAATGAGTTTTTTTATATATATACACACATTATATATATATATATATATATATATATATATATATATATATATATATATATATATATATATATATATATATATATATATATATATATATATATATATATATATATATGTGTGTGTGTATGTGTGTGTGTGTAAAAAATAGAATTTTATGAAACTTTTGTTAATTTTAATAATATTAATAAAAACGGTAATAAACCTATATACTTCGTCTACAATTTTCCTACAACGAACTGCCGTGTTAATTTTCGGAGACATATTCCCAATTAGGCATTGTGAACGAACTCTGGTAGTTCAACATTGAACATTGCGCTGATTTCTTTTTATTAATATAAAATCAGGGCAATCATATCTGAGTACCAAAAAATATGCCATAATGAGGATGGAGGCCGAGCAAACTTTTGTCAGATGGAAGCACGGAGAAATAAGACTCTAGCCAATGAGAAGCGGTGATTCCTACTCTATGATTGGTTGGAGTCTTTTCCCGCTCCCGCCATCTACTGGCCCGAAGTCGGCGCTCGCCATCCTCATACCTATAACCTATATTTAGCTAAGCTACCTAATTAATGCTAATCATATTAAATTCGCCAAGGAAGAATATTGTTCTTTTATTATCAAAGCATGAACACGCAAATACTGTTAACGTATAATTGCGATTAACTGTTTGAATAATGGTGAAATATAATAACGAGTTTAGTATTCAATACAGCATAATAGGTAACACTTTTTTGTAATATATAGCTTAGCGAGTTTGCCCGAAACAGTAAATTTTATTCATTTTCTTTTAGGTTAAATAGTAAAGTATTCTTACAATTTTATTAGTTTTACTGATAAATTTTGCAACAATAACATCACCAAATGTACAAGTATATCATATACAATATTTTTTTACATATATATTTCATTAATTAAATAAGTATGTAAGATAGATTTTCACTTTTGCTACATTTTTTGAAGAAATACATTTTTTATAATAACCATCAAAGATTTTTAACTCAATAACATAAATAAGAAAGTAATTTCATATGATATATATGTATATACTTTTACATTTTGTGATGTTATCAATAAATAAACTAATAAAATTGTAAAAATACTTTACGATTAAACCTAAAAATAATAATAAAATTGATTGTTTCAGGTAAACTTGCTATTACAAAAAATGTAATATCTGTATTTCATTAATCAGTTTTTTAGTATATTTCACCAATGTTCAATTACGATTGAATCATATACGGTAACAGTTTTTGACCGGTCATCCTTTAATCATAAATTGATAAATAACAATATTTTTAGGTAACAAATTAAGTGTGCTTAGCAATTATTAGGTAGCTTAGCAAAACAAGTATTGTTGGCATAATCCTTTACACTCAGATGTGATTGCGCTGCTTTTATATTAATAAAAAGAAATCAGTGCAATTTTCAATGTTGTACTACCAGCATTCAGTCACTTCGGATTGTGACGTCATGCGTGATAAAGTTTCATAAATTGCTGTATCAATTTCCACGCCTCG
Source organism: Gastracanthus pulcherrimus (assembly GCA_949152435.1). Lineage (NCBI taxonomy): Eukaryota > Metazoa > Arthropoda > Insecta > Hymenoptera > Pteromalidae > Gastracanthus > Gastracanthus pulcherrimus. The sequence goes on from OX424575.1 coordinate 9,734,549, forward strand.
CGACTAGCGACAAGTCTCTGCTATATTATCGCGCGCCTCTTTGTTTTTTACACCGCATGAAAATCAACCTTTATAAGATTAAGTCGCTCTGGTGACATCCGTACCGCCTTGCGCGCCCTCGCCGATCAAGACGGCCCCGCGCACCGGTCAGAGCTCGAAATCATTTCGACGTGCGAGGATCAGCACATAGTGTACACGCAAATCTATAATACATATACGACCAGTTAAAGCAATTGTCGAGTGCGACCATTTGTCTATTTATTCAGTTCGACAGGACGAGTATTCAGTTTGGTCAAGGCCTCGTCGTGAAATTCGGCTGTCTTTCGTATTTTCGACATTGTACAAGACAATCGAGATTTTGAGAGAAGTGTACCTAATTGCGTAAATCTCATTTCATCAAGATGGCTGCGTCTGTGATTGTTGGCAGCCCTTAGCCAAAAAGATTAGCAGGAAAAAACTAATTTTCTATTATCTTTTAACAATATTGTCTTTTAACAGTCCATTAGTCCCGCTTTCCAAGTCAAAAAGCGGCCACAGTTGAGATGGGATAAAGAAATACATGTAACTCGAGAAAAAAGTCGATTTTACCCTCGGATGATACTACCCTTGCTTCGCTTCGCTCGCTCGGGCAATAAACTCACCCGCGGGACAAATATTCGACTTTTTGCCCTTGTACACGTCAGTAGGAAGCGATAAATATAAATTATTTCATATGAACTTTAACTTACTGATTGCTTGTTGCTATATAGAATTTTAAAAATTATTATCTAGATTTCCAAAAATATAAGCATTATTTTACCCTAACCGAATGTCCTTTACTGAAAATGCAACTAAACTATTGGGATCCAACCATCCAACGTTGGAAGGTCGCCTGGTGCGAAAAATGCAAGCTCATTGAACGGTAATTTTATTCGACTAAGAGTCTTCTGCGCAACATCCCTCTGCACACACTTTTGCGCATAAAGTACCGTTTAAGGTGGTTCATGCGTCAATACGTACCTAAAATATAAAAATTTATACGATAATCTGTTTTCATATTATAATGTAAAAACAATATAATATAAAAAAAGAACACTTTGAGTACCGAAAAAAAAATTTTTTCATAAAAATTTCCATATTGTAAAAGTATAAAGATTCGACAATACACTGGAGACTTTTTACTTTATATCCTATTTTAATTCTGAAAGTCTCATTTTGTTCCTTGAAATATTTCAGGGGGACTTAGCGATATAAAAATTGCAATACACCGATGAACCTGCAAAGTTACAGCCAATAGTTGTTACTTAAACACCTAATACGAATTTACAAAAACACGGGTATTGGCTTATAAACAATTGGCTGTAACTTTGCAGGTTCATCGGTTATTTTCAATATTCATATCGCTAAGTCCCCCTGAAATCTTTCAAGAAACAAAATAAGACTTCAGAATTAAAATCAGATAGAAAATAAGAAAGTCTCCAGGGGTTTGTCGAATCTTTCTCTCGTCGATGATATTTATACGTTTGAAATATGGAAATTTGGTTTAAAAATTTGTTTTTTCACTTGAAGTGACCATCTTTTATATTATATCGTTTCTCATATTGTAATATGAAATCAATTTATCATATAAATTTTTATATTTTAGGCGCATATTGACGCATGAATCACCTTAAGTCAGGCATATTATACTGGCGACGCGTCCATGTAAAATCTTAATTGGATATTTTGTCAAATTTCAGACCCAGAATAACGTAGGGTGATGTGGAATAATGATGATGAATAACATCAAACTTATGAAAAACTTAAAATTGCCTAACTATATCAACGTCATTTTAAGCCCGCCATATTGAATTTTGAATTTCTTGCTGTGGTATTCTTAAGTGCACGTATACAGACTTGCACTTAAAAATACCACAGCAAAAAATTCCAAATTCAATATGGCGGGGTAAAATGGCGTTGATATAGTTAGAAAATTTTAAGTTTTTCATGTCACCCGATCCAGAATTTAAAAAATAAATTACGATTGATTGAAGAAAATATGCCAATCCTTTGGTTATATTTAAATAGAAAATTATTATTTATTATCAAAACACATGCAATATTTTCATTATTAATTTCAGCATACATGTTAGGAGCTCTAGTAGCTTTCGTTACGTTACCATTGACACCTGTAATACTGAATAAAGTCAAGCCTTTGAACGAATCTCGACCTTATATTTTCGTATTGAACGGCGAATTCATCGTAAACAAAGACGACAATTTTGGAAAGATTTACGTTTTCGATTTTCTTACCTGCAGTACGTCGTCGGTTGTGATTGTGGCGGTCGACACTATGTACGTAGCTTGTACCGAGCATTGTCTAGGATTATTTGCTATTATCAAGTGAGTTGCATACTTCTATTCCATAGGTGTACTTGCTTATTCGCTGATTTTTCTGATGCAGGTGAGAACGGAGCTAACTTTTTATAGGAACACGAGTTGGTAAGAACATTCAAATTCTTTTGATAAATATGCTATTTTAAGTACTGATAATTTTATACATATATATATATATATATTGTATAATAGTAGAATTCATTAAATTATACGGGAAGAAAATGCTTATTAGCTACCATGAACTATTGAAATTATCACCTGGATTTTAGCTGGACTGAGCCAAATCGTACCCTAATCCAGCTAGCTTGAAGTCCACTAAAACTAAAATCTAGGTGACATTTTAAAAATAGTTTAATTAACTTGATTTATATTTTTGTGACATATAAATGTCCTTTAATGATTCCGAAAGTTCTTTAAGGTGGGTCTATACTGATTTTTTAACAAAAAATCGAAAATATATTTATGACACTTTTTGAAGCTCTACATTTGTAAGAACATTTTGGAACCTGATAGAATAAAAAAAAATTTATAATCAACAAAGTTGTAACCATTCAAAGAAAATAATTAACATTGCTTATTATGTAGAACTGAATATTTAAATGCATTCTTTTCGAAACTTAGATTTCAAACTTCAGAAAGTTGCTTGCGCATTTAGAGTCGACGAATGTAGCTGTAACTCGCAGCAAATATTCTAATAAGTACTATTTAAAGAAGTTAGTATTTTTTTCAAGATGCGTACATACAAATTCTTGCCAATTAAATATGTATACAAAAACATGGTATGCGTTTTCATATATTTATTTAAAACGGAGATATAATTTTTCAAGCTATTTACGAGTATGATAGAAAAAAGCTATAATGACAAATACTAACTTTTATTTCTCTGGTAGAAACATTGACCAACTATTTGCCATATAATGCCTAATTTTATGGTGTGTGGTTACTTTATGGCTTATATTATGGTCAACAACCCAGCTTATGGCCGACGGTTTATGGCCAAAAGGTGGTGTAGTTTATAGAATTATTTAAAAATAAAGTTTAATGAACCTGAAATAATTAAATACAAATTAGATACTTAAAAGAGAACATATAATTAAAAAATGATACTAGCATGTGGCACGGCGAGCCTACATACTGAAAATATTCAAACCTAACCTACAAATATTTTCTCTTGTATTTCTTTTAAGATATGTACGATAAATTTTTGTTTAATTTAATCGTCTGCATTAATAAATATATATTAATTAACAAATAAATACATAAATTGGAACAAACACTGCTTAAGTATATGCGTTGAACTTGTCCAACTGCTATCTAGCTTAACGACTTAAGTAAAGATTGCTTTAGTAGTTAAGTCAAATTTTACTCAGCAATACTGCTCAACTTTTTAAGTTAAACCTGCTAAACTGTTTACAAGGCAAAACTACGTTTTTCTTAAAATGTATAAAACAAGTAAGGGTCTGCTCTCTCCCCAGACTCCCAGCACATCTGCATGTGTGTTGGGAGAGTAAAGGGCTTTTACACGCTAAAAGAATAAGGACATATATATAAGAATGACATTGATTGGTATATCTATATATATATATATATATATATATATATATATATATATATATATACGACAAATAAAAGGAATAAAAACTTATTTCTCTTATTTCTTGTGTATATAGAAATACTAATCAATGTATTTTGTCCTTATGCTTTTAGCGTGCAAACCACCTAAGCACCCGACGCAGTGTGCATGCGCATGGACTACTATACCTATACTGGGCATCATGGGCATATATTTTATGTGTAGAATCGGAGTTAGAACTTAGAAAACATTTGATATTGTAAATTCGATTAAACCCATAAAAAACCTGCGAATTTAAATTTGTATACATATATTTGAGGTTATAAATGTATCTTTACCCGTATTATGGTCAACTTATGGTGTAATTGTTGGCTACAAAATGACCACGGAAGTTGGTCAATAAATAGCGAACAAGCCATAAATGATGGTCAATTTTCTACCAGGGTTGTTACGGGTTCTAAAGTTAGTGAGAAATTATTAGGTTGATATTGTCAAACTAAATTAATAAATAAATACGCAAGGAACTTCTTACAAAATTAGTATATATTCCTCTGTTTCGGTTACTAATAACATATTCAAATTTTGAAATAAAATTCCGGATGTTTAACGATTTTGAAAAAATCAGTGTAAACCTACCTAAGGGGTAACCACTATAGAAATTCCCGAAAATCATTTTATTTTTATTTTCGCCTGAACGATACATCAGGGTCTTAAAAAACAGGTGCAATAGGTTTTATAACAAAAGTAATTTTTTCTGGAAATATGAAGCACAGCGTGAATCATATTGGAGCGACGAAAAATGTTCTTTTTACGTATTATGTACGAAAAGAGAAGAAATATATTTGTCAATGCTTAACAGGTTTTGGGGTTTTCTGTAGCTTCTTCCCTTAAGGAGATGATCAAATATCAGATTTAAACTTGCTTGCCCTTCATTCAGTAGAAATAGATGCCTGTACAAAGTTGCAGTCGTCAAAATTAAAAACAAAAAATTATTAAAATCAAACGTTGAGTAATTTAGTCCTAAGTTAGCCCCGTTCTCCATCTTTCACGTTTCAACTGGAAGTGTTTAATTAATTATATGTGTAAGATTGCAGGTATCGTTTGCGACTACCTAATAAACTGGTTAGCAATGAATATTATTCTGAATTAAAGAAAGAAGATACCTCGTATAAATGGGTGATCGATACGATTCGATTGCATACCAGAATTTTAAAGTTAAGTATACAAGATTACACAACGAAGAAATACAGTTTTAAATAGAAATTTTGTTCATAATTGATTTTTTGTATGCAAATGTAGATTTACAGATACCCTTGAGACATCGTATTCTTCGTCTTTCTTGCTGATCATGGGTATAAACATTCTGTATTTTGGCATCTTGTCTGCTTTAGTAAGTAATTCAAAACACCTAAATCCAAATCCCATGTCAGTAACCCTGGTAGAAAATGGAACAGTTGTTTTTCTCATCAGTTACGACCAGATTTGTTAGAATTGGTAATTTTTTGTAGAAATCAATATTTAAATACCAGAAAATCTTTTGTGAAATAAAAAAAGTATGATAGCCATTCATATTATTTTTTTATAAAATACTTGGCTTTTCTTAGTTACATTGCTAAGACTCATGTGTTAGAAGGTGAATAGTTTCAAGATAAATAACTAATTACATGAATATTAGTATTACATATTAGTAAACAATATGTTTCTTAATATCAAAAAAATATCAATTTATAGAAAAAAATATTAAAAAATTCATAATAAAACTTCATAGGAAAACAATTTTATTTCAACCAGGAATTAAATTGACATAACAAAACTACTTCCTGTTAATGTAAAAAAATAATTGATATTGAAAGTTATTATACAAAAACTTCGACAACGGGTTTTAGATACTCGGAAATTTGCATCGGCCGCTCAACAGCATCAGATACACCGGGCTTGTGGTGGGACTAACCGTACACATGTTCTATCTCAGCTGGCCGGGACAGAAACTCATTGATCACAGTACTAGCCTATTTCGCGACGCGTAAGTTCGCATGAATGAGGCGCAAGCACATGTGGTCGGCCTTTTGGTGTGCTTGGGGGGGGGGGGGGGGGAAGAGAGACTGAGTTAAATCTTGAAAATAATTATTAGATAGTATACTGCAAATTGATTCCGAGTAAAAATGACTCATATATGATCATATATGATCAAATATAAAGTCATCATATCATGTTTTATGAACTTACATGTTCTTTGTATGGCTTTTCTGTCAATAACATATTTCAAGTGGATTTATCATGATAAGACTTAAGAAACTGCAGTTAATGTATATATAGCTATACCTTTTCAGCAAGTTTCATTCAGATAATAATATTCAAACTGAGCGACTAAGCTATATGAATCTAAAAATATTTTCTAGTAGACATATTATTGAGATGTTGAATAAGTTCTCGGTGTTTCTTCATGAAAATTAATGCTTTATTTTAAAAAATTAGTAAAAAAACATATCACTCAAAGTATTGTCCATCGCTAGCCACTACTTTTTCCCATCTTTCTGGCAGCATTTGAATTCCACGTCGGTAAAACGACACATCTTTTGAGGCTGTCCAAGAGTCGACCCATTTTTTGGCATCTTCATAAGAATGAAAGTGCTGCTCAGCCAGGCCATGTGCCATCGATCGGCACAAGTGATAATCAGAAGGGACAATGTCTGATGAATATGGCGGGTGGGATAAAACTTCCCATTTAAGTGTTTCCAAGTAGGTTACCACCGGTTTTGCAACATGCGGGCGAGCGTAGTCATGCTGCAAAATCACTTTGTCGTGTCTCTCCGCATATTGCGGCCGTTTTTCCTTCAATGCTTTGCTCAAACGCATCAATTGTAGTCGATAGCGATCTCCAGTGATAGTTTCATCCGGTTTGAACAGCGCATAATAAACTACACCCAGCTGACCCCACCAAATGCAGAACGGAAGCTTGACACCATGGATATTCGGCTTTACCGACGATATTGATGCATGGCCGGGATTACCCCACGATTTTCTACGCTTACGGTTATCGTACTGTATCCATTTTTCATCAACCGTCACGATACGATGCAAGAAACCTTTCCTTTTCTGCCGTTGAAGCAGATGTTCACATGTGAATAGACGCCGTTCGACATTTCTCGGCTTCAACTCGTAGGGCATCCATTGTCCTTGCTTCTGAATCATTTCTAATACTTTCAAACGCTTCGAAACTGTTGTGTGATCAACTCCTAATGATTCTACAAGTTCAACTAGCGACTGACATGAGTCTTCACAAAGTAATGTCTCCAATTCTTCGTCTTCAAACATTCTCGGTGCGGTAGAGCGTTCTTTATCTTCAATATCAAAATCATTATTTTTGAAGCGTCTAAACCAATGTCTGCATGTTGTTTCCGATAGAGCATGGTCACCGTACGTCTCAACAAGAATTCTGTGTGCTTCAGCTGCAGATTTTGTTTTAATAAAGTAGTGCAGTAAAATTCCCCGCAAATACTCCTTTTTTGGCACGAAATTTGACATGTTTAACACTATAAAAAAAAAGTTGCTTACACTTCGGCGAAATAAAATATACTGAATTTCAAGCTTGTTTATAGTACTTCTATATAGATGTGTTTCCACTTGCAACTATACGTCATCTGTTGGAAAACAGCGAGAACTTATTCAACATCCCAATAATTTAAAAATTAGTCCCAAAAATTGACAAATTTGATGTTATATATGTACCCCCCCCCCCCCCCACCCCCGCCGCACCAGCACAGAAAGAAAAGCATATTTATACCTATATACTACTTTTATTTTTCTGAGATTCAGAGGCCCCTTACTTTAGAGAAACCGGAAATCCAAAAACTTGCGAAAAATTAGGACTTGAACATGAATAAATGCGTGGGTCAGGGTTACGAAGGTACAATTCATTTTTTTATATGTTCATACAACTATTTATATTTAAATACAAATATTCTGAAAATTTGTTGACTATAAATACTTGGTGATATCTTTAATATAACCGTTGTAAAGTTTCGAATCTTGATCTTGCTCGTCACATTAGATTACCATTGTTAATACCTTATTTATGTCATACGAAGCACAAATTTGTTTTTATTAATAACAATTTTCGAAGAAGTTTCTTGAATAAATAAAGTATTAACAATGGTAATTTAAGGACGTGTAGGATCAGGTTTTTGAGGTTTTACAACATTTAAATTATAGATATTATAACACGTATTTATGTTAAAAAAATCGGCAGATTGTTTGCTTTTAAATATAAAAAGTTTTATGGAAAAAAATTTTTTTAGAGTTCAAGGTGTCGTCTTCTTAAGGACATGGGGTACTGAAATTTGAACAAATTTCGATAAAAAACATTTTAAAAAAAATTTTGTTTCGTGTTTATTAACCCATTTTAAACAATTTTTTTTAGCATATAGACCAATATTAGTATTGCTAGTTAAAGTACTCGTATTATTAGTGTTTATAGATATTTTAAGTAACAATTTATAAATATTTAATAAAAGTGATGTTTTCTCAAAACTTTATTATGGTATATTTTTCAGATTTCAAAATGCTTCTCACGATGGAGTTTTGGAGGGATTGATCTGAAACTCGAACTGCTTATTTTTAAATATACTAGGAATCACAGGCGATCATTAACGATATCAATATCAATATAAATTGCAGTAAATAGATATTAATATCCAGTTTGTGTCAAAAATCATTTATAAACATTACTTAATATACAGATATTGATTATGCATGTTATTCTATGGTTTTAATATAATTATCAAACAATATTATTACATAAATATGATTAAGTGAAACAACAAATAATTTTTAACTAAAGAATGAAGTTAAAAATTACCATAGATTTTATCATATTTCCTTGCTTGATTTATTTTGAGCTAACCGTTTCAAATAAATTTACATTTTAAAATAGTTGATTTATTAAAAACGATTCCCACTTTGTTTTCCACTGTCCATCGAAATTATGCTTTTCACGTGTAAAGTAATATTAAAGATAAAATAAAACTTTAAATAATTACTGTATTAAACGCATTTAAAAGTGTAGATGTATGTTAATCGCAATATTTGTTGCGTTTTTCAAAAAATATTTATCATAAATGAATATATAGGCTGGTAGCGGGATAAAGTGATAAATAAGTGAGTGGATAGTGGATAAGTGGATAGAGGGATGTGTGGATAGTGGAAACGTTGGGTGTAGAGCTGCGTAGATAGTAGAATAAGTGGATAGAGAAGTGCATGGATAGTAGGATACCTAGATAGAAGTGCATTGATGATAGAGTGCGTAAATAGTGTGCTTGGTCGACGTACATAATACAAATAAAACTTGTGATCATTTCTTATAGAATACGCATTTTCATTCTCTCTTTCCCACTCTCTCTCTCTCTCTCTCTCTCTCTCTCTATCTCTCTCTCTATCTCTCTCTCCCGAAATTATTTTAAAATATTAAACATAAGCATAAAATAAATTCAGGACCTTAACTTTTGTTTAATTGACAACTGAGCACATCTCTGTGTACTTGGTCATTGTTACGCATGTCCGTGTGTATGAAATCATTACTGCAAATGCCTGCGTACACGAAGTCACTACTGCGCATGCTCGTATGTGCAAAGTTACTACTGCATATGCCTGTGCGCACGAAATCACTACTGCGCATGCTGGCATGCACGAAGTTACTACTGAGGTACGAAGTTACTACTGCGCACACCTGTGTATATGTAGTAACTACGACGCACGCCTGTGTATACGTATGTGCAAGAGGGCACAACTGCACCCATCTGCCCCTCTTTATACCTACCTCACTTCATACTTCTCAATAACAATGCCGGAGTGCATGTGATTCCGTATGTTATCTTTATCTTCACCATGATACCCCCTCCAATGACCCCCACAACCCACTTTTCCTCCTCATTCCAGTCCACCTAATCCACTCACCCCATTTCTTCTACGCTAACAGTATATATCCTGTCTTCCTTCCCAAATCTTTTCATTCTCTTTTTTTATATATATAGATGTGTACTAACCCTGTTGAAAAGAGTTACGTAACTTTGTGATGTAATTTTATGACATCAATTTGTTACATCAGTTATGTATCATTTTAATTTGCGATGTAACAATTAGGCACTTTTTGTTAAAATGGAAATATCAAAGCTTTGTCCATCAGTTTGAGTGTTGTCATTCGGATGATACTTCTATATTTATTTCACAATAATTTTTATTCCCACACCGCTCCACCTCCCCAATCACCCACCAGACTCCATCTAGCTATATTTTCTTTATTCTCTTACGCTCACGGTTCTTCCTGACCCTTTCATTTCATTCCTCGATTAACTACATCGTATAAAATAAAGAGTTAATTATCATCTTAAGTTTAGTGGTTACAAACATTCTTTTACTTAAGGATTAGATTCGGAAAAGTCATATTCTATAAGTGATAGCAACAAAAAATGTAATAAAACTTTTTTACATAAATTACTTTTGATAATTAACAACTGTGCATGCTTTTATGTATGAAGTTATTACTGCACATACTAATGTGCACGGAGGCACTACCGCACATGCGTGTATGTACGTGGACTGAACCCCGCATACTTCTGTATTCATGCAGTGATTACTTCGCATGTCTCTTAGTCGTAGAAAATACAGTGCATATTTGCGTACACGTAGTCACTACTAGGCATGCCTGCGCGAATGAAATCACCACTGCGCATGCCTGCGTGAACGAAGTCACTATTAAGTATGCCTGCATGTACCCAGTCACTGCTGCACATGTCGGTGTACATGAAATCACTACCGCGAATGCCTAAGTGCAGGGAGATACTATTGCCCAAGCTTGTGTGAATGAAGTCATTATTGTGCACACCGGCACGTACACAGTAATTACTGCGCGAAGTGCACATTATCACAACTGCGCACGCGTATGTGCATGTGGATACAACAGCACTCCCTTCCTCATACTCAATTCATTTCATCCCATTCAATAACTATGCCAAAGTACATGCAATTCCATACGCTCTCTCTTTCTTCCCCATTTACCACCCTCCATGACCACCATCAACCCCTTCCCCTCCCAATCCTCATTCCACCCACCTCATTCATTCACCCTATTCCTCCTATGCTTACAGTATTTTCTGTCGTCCTTTCAAAATCCTTCCATTCTCTATTTCTTTCTCTTCGAATATATATATACTATACATGTAATTCACAATAAATTTTAATCTCACGCCACTCCACCTCCCCCATCACCCAGCAGACTCCATCTAGCTATATTTTCTTCATTCTCTTACGCTCCCGGTTCTTCCTGGACTCTTCATTTTATTCCTCGAATCACTACATCGTAGAAAATGAAAAGTAAATTTACGTCTTAAGTTTAGTGAATACAATCATTTTTTTACTTAGATAAGAAAAAGAAATAACTTTTATTTTTTTGGTAAAGATGAATCGTTTAAAACTTTAACATAAAATTTTAACATAAAATAAGTTTATTTAAATCTGCAAACGAAGATTTCTTTTTCTGGTAAAATAGAATCTATACAAATTTTTATAAAAGTGCACCTTTAAAATGTCATCGTGGGAAGCTTTACCAATTAAGGCTTAATTTTGTTGAAAGCCCATAAGGTAAGAAATTAATTACATCATTTAGAATTTTCAGTATCCCTTGCCCTTAACAAGAATGTTTTGCGATAAAAAGCATATTAATACAAATGTTATATAATAAGATATGATCCTAAATAAATAATCTTTGTATTAAGGTGATGCTAAAGCCACCTGTCACCGACAAATACGAGGACCCACTTTTCTTATTTCATTTTCAATTTTGAATAATTAACTCTGTGGAAAGTTGTTGTCCCAATCAAAAAGAACATCTTGCCATAGAGATATTTTCTTAAGATTGAAAAATTAATGAAAAAAGTGGTTCCCCGTATTTACCCGTAACACGGGGTTTAACATCACCTTAACTTATACACCGTATTTAAACTTCCATTGATCCAACCAAAATAATTTTGTCGAACTCCGCCCTCCGAAACCAAATCCTGGCTACGTGGCTGCCGTATATAATTATATAGTGGAGCCGCGTTTATATCGCCATTGAGGCGAGTTCCCCTACTAACGCACACTAGTTGCGCTCCCCACCAGCAACGACCATCATCAGCTGACGTTGACACCTTTAATTTGTGTGGTCGGAGCACCTTTAAGGACGTTCTGGTCAAAAGTTAAGCTCAATTGATATTTATAAAAAAAAATTAAGTGGTAAATGAGAAAACACTAATTCGAGCTGCAATTTCTTCAATATTTTGCAGTCTCTCATTCACCATCTAAATTTTGTTATAAATTTCAATTGAGCTTAACTTTTGACCAGAATGTCCTTAAAAATGCTCCAACCACGCAAATTAAAGGTCTCATATCAGCATTTATATAAAATTTTGTACAATTACCTATAACGTACAAACTATAGTAGAACTATATAGAACTCATTTAAAATGTTAATAAAACTATAAATCATTTAGATTAAAATAATTTCTATAGTTTAATATCTTGATATTTGTCAATTTTTCTGCAGACTATTCCGTACAAAGATTGAAAATGATTTTTGTTTTTGAAAAATGATCAAATACAGCTGACCTAATAATAAATATTCAAATATAGGTGGATTTAGGTAAAAAATTGACATATATTACTGTTTTATTAAAGATAAATTTTTTCTGGGGGCAAGGATGCACTTGATTCTCCATTATAGGGCTATAAGGAATAGTAAAAAACTTTTCTATCTTGATTGAATAATTTTTAGTCATTTTTTCAGGATATTACGTAAAATTTATAAAACAATGTATTTCACTTTTAAGCTAATTACAAAATATTGAAGGGGTTACAAGAAGAAAATTCAGAATTTAGGAAAGTTTGAACTACCCTAATATACACTCGTGCGTCGGTGGCCGTGGCACATCGCTTTTTTTAATAATGTTTCGCACTTATAGCCCCGCGTGTGACTATATAACGCGACTCCACTGTATATAATTATATAAGCCATGACATGCCATATAAAACCGCATCTGATAATATATTACCATATATGACAATATATGATTATAATATATAACTTGTATATGGATCCATTCGAACATCCTAATGAAACATTTGATATGTCCATTTATGTACATATATAATTATAAAAAACTATATATTGGCACATATGATCACGCCCATTCGTATTATATGATTATATGTTGCATTAATAGATTTTCTTATATTGTATATGATCATGTATAATTATATATATGGTCTTACATAAAGATACTTTTATCCGGGATATTAGCAAAATTATTTTAACATAATCTAACAAGAGGAGTGTAATGACTTTGTGAAACGGATTTTAATAAGACTTTAAGAGATGTTTTCTGGTAGTCCAGCGACTACAATAGTGGTTCGTGGAACTTTAATGTGACCTACACCCAAGTTATTCTTATGTATTTTGACCTGCTGAATCCAAAAAACTAAGGTGTTTGTCAGAAAATGGTCACATTAATTGTTATTAATGATTTTTTTATAAATAAATAGTAAATTGCAACTTTTCTCTATCGTCTCTTTATAGGTAGTGCTCTATCGACTCAAGCGGGCGAAGACGGCAAATCAGCGTTCGCGTGCTCTAGAGTGCGCGGTCTTCGGGGTTCCCCAGGAGCCGACGCCATTGAAACCTTAAAGTACAACAAAGGTATTCACAAAGTGCAATATTTAAGGAACAACTGGAGCCCCGTAAATCATATAATCGCTTGATTATATCGAAGTAATAAACGGTGTTGGATTCAAACTTCAAACGCGATTATCTCGAAAACTAAGGGTTTTCCGGAAAAATTGATGACAACATTCTTTATTCAGAATGTGTCAATTTAGCTAAAGAAGTGTTTCCGGGGCGAAAATGTCTAATTTATTATTAATTTATAAAAATTGTTAATAACAATTAATGTGACCACTTTCCGATAGAATATCCAAGTTTTGTGTATTCAGAAGGTCAAAATATATATGAATAACTAGGGTGCTTGTGGCTACATTAAAGGGTCACGAACCACTATTGTGTGTGGCCGCCGGACTATGGTACGAGTACCTAAGGATGAAATCACATGGAGCGGACCGAGGCGCACGTAGCGAGTGCGCGGAACGAGCTCCAGCAAAAAAGCGTGTTGGGGCTCCTCTGCTCCGCATCTTTGTACTGCTATGTTCACATGGAGCGTAATAAACGTAAGCGTAATATTTTATTTTAATAAATAAACTTATTTAATAATTTTCTCAAATTTTCAGTATTATATTGGTTATTAAATCGAGTAAAGAAGCATTAGAATGATACTATTAACTATTTCATAATAAAGTTGTAAACTAATAATGGATTTAATGATATTTTGATATAGTCCCCACATGCTCATTCCGCTCCAAGTGAACGTAGTAGCAAGAGTGCGCGTAAAGGCCTTTACACGCTAAAAGAACAAGGGCATAGACATAAGAATAACATTGAATGGTATATGTATATATTCGAAAAATAAGAGGAATAAGAACTTATTTTTCTTATGTCTAGTGTATATAGATATAAGAATCAATGTTATTCTTATGTCATATATCCTTATTCTTTTTGTGTGCAAAGGCCCTAATACAACTATGTCTGGTTTGGCGAGATTGCTCTGATTGGCTGACGCTCGTTCTACCACTCGCTATAAGCGCGCCTCGACTCGCTCCATGTTCTTTGACCCCAATTATGCAGGATAAAATAGGCCCTTCTTTTCGAGATATAAGCAATTGTAGCCCAGATACGCGTTATTGTAATGGAAAAGTGGTACCTGAAATTTTATATTAAGTTTCGACACGCAAATGACCTAATAAGTAGCTGAATCAAGAATAATAAAATTATTAACAATTTCAGATGGTGACTCGGAAAATGCATGAATATTCAAGGCAATTTAACTCTTTCAAATTCGTTCATTTGTTATACAGTTTTATAGTTACCATCTACTGTTTATTGTTAGTGACTTTGGATCAGATGACTATCTGTATACAAAACTAAGCTTCAATCAAGCTTTGTTTGCTTACTTTTATCAGTTTATGGATTCTTTTTCTAGTAAGGGGGTGCAGGTAATGTGGCCACCTTAAAGAAGTTGTAAGTAGTTAAAAATTAGCCACTTTACCAACAGTGTTGTCATCACGCCTCTCAACATCTATTTTCACAATACATGTACTGTAGGAGTTACGGCGCACTATAATAACGCATACAGCGAGTTCTCGTGTAGGTGGTTACATTACATACATGTTCACATTACTTACATGGCCACATTAACTGCATTCGCCTTATGAAAACTTGTAGATATATGATATGCAGTAGAGGTACCATTTATTTTATATCTGGAAAAAGAAACGGGCCCATTTGAACTACATATAGTGGATTACATTGTTAGGTAATACTTGAAAGCTTCTGTCAAAGCCTCATCAAAACACTTTTCCAAAAGGCGTAACACTCTCCTTCTAAGTTAATGCAAGTCTTTATGTATCTTAGATATGTATACTGTATAACATATAATTTTACCACGATATGGCAAAAATATTTTTAGTATAATTAATTTATCATTTTACTATGGACTAAATCTACGTACATACTACTAAATACTACTACTACTACTAGGTACTGCAATGAATGGTACGAAGGTTCGATCCAATCTAAAAAGCTACTAAGGTTTTTCACGCTGCGTTGCTCGGAACCTTGTCTACTGACGGCCGGAGGATTGGTTACCATGAATTTTGAAAACTTTTTAATGGTAAATCTTTGAAATAATTATTGCTATTTTCCATTTTAATAACAAATTAAAAGCTTATATTTTATTATTACGATGTTTGCATTCCAGTAGTAGTTTTAGGGAAAATAGTCTTATACCGAGTTTCGAATGATATACAAAAACTTTGAATCACTCGGTTCTCTAAAAAAGCAGATACTTTTATTCACTTGTTTATTGCTCACCAGCGTCAAAAGGCCCACGTAAAAATAAATGAAGCAGCCAAAATGGGAAGTAATCTATTGGTGGTAAGCATTGCTAAAGAGATAGGGTCATCAGATTATTTGAATAAATTTAAATATATAATGACATAAATAAAAAAATATTTCGTTAAAAACAATTTGAATTATATGATCTTTCATAATATTATTAAAGAATTGCTCTATAAGTATGATGGTTAGCAAATAAATCAAGAAAAATTATATTCTTTCTCTCCTAGCTTCATAATGCATTTACCACCAATAGACTACTTCCAATTCTAGCCGCTTCATTTATTTTTACATGGGCCTTTTGGCGCTGGTGTGCAGTTAACAAGGCCAATATCGTGAATGAAAATTTTGTGACAAATAATAGTACATATACATTTATTAATTCATTATAATCCTGGTGGAAAATTAATCTACAACTATTTAGATCTATCTAGTTTGCCATGGGAATAATCGAAGGCCTCGATAAAACTAAATAATTTTCTACCAGGGAAATTATATTTTAATTAAAAATTTTTATTTTATACATGTGCATCTTTATATATTCATTCAAAAAATTAAAATAATTATTAAAATTAGAAAATTAATTTTTTGATAGAGCATTAATAATAATTAATTAACTAATATTAATATTATTATTTTATAATGTTAAATTAAAACTAAAGCAATGTTACAATATTTTGTGTAGAATAAATATTTCAAGAAAACTGAGCGTGTACAACTGGTTCTATTAAAATAGTATCTGTGTAAAATAATCCTGTGCTCACAATAATTTGTTTTGTGTACAATCTTTTGTGTATAATATAATAACTTGACAGTTTACTGTCGGGGAAATGTGCATAATAAATTTTTGTATAATTTTTCGGTGTAAGATAAATAACTTAACATTTTTCTGTTAATTTTATGTGCATAACAAATTGTGCATAATAACTAGCTTCATTTTTTTAAATTTAATTAAAAATTTTGTGTAAAAGTAAAAATATAATGTGTAGAATATTAATGGCGTATTTTTATGTGTAAAATAATTAAGTGTATAATTCTTATGTGTAAGAACTGCCCTATGCCCATTCTTATAAGGTGTCGAAAGTTGGAACTACAATAATGATGTGGCATAGCGCGTTTCTTACACATAAGAATTATACACTTAATTATTCTACACAATTTAGCATTGGTCAAATTATATATAGATATACTTGACCAATGCTATATTGTGCACAATAATTACGTGTATAATTCTTATGTGTAAGAAACGCATTATGCGATGATGTTACAGTGCATAGCAAGGTTAGAAAAAATTCAATTTTATCGATTTAAGGGATATTTAAAAATAAAGCCATAACATTAATTTTAAAAAATCCTTTCCGAAATCATAAAAATATTATATAAATCATTATTTGACAGACTTATCTCAAGATATTGTACAATATAATAAAATTGTCATTTTCCCATCTCTGCAATGTATGTACCATCAATATTATAGTTCCAACTTTCGTCACCTTAATATGGAAATTTAACATTGATTTTGGGGCCAGTGCTACTCTTGCCCAGGCGAATTTACCCTTTCGGTCACCATGTCCTTTTTAAAGAACGCTGACTTTTTTATCTACAAGGCCTATTTTAAATTTAATTTTTTAGTTTTCAACTATGATATTTATCAAATATAACGTAAAAATAAGCTATTAAAGCTTTGGTTTTGTTAAAAAAAATTAGTATAAAAAGTTATAGTTTTAAAATGGAAGAAATATTTGGAATTTGTTTAGTCTACGATATACAAAAAAATTATTGTGAGTTAAATTAGTATATTATGTATCAAGGGCGGAAAGTAGGAGATTACCGCGAGGGTGTTACAAGCCTATATAGCCGTGCAAACCCTTGCAGCCCGAGGCGGGCGATAAAGAACATTTTTGTCGCCGGTCGATAAACAGACACTTCTTGTCCACTTGAAATGCACGAAAAAACGCGAAAATCGTGCATGTGTTACAAAAATTTATTTATTTTATTGACTTAATTTTCTTACACCTTCAAAAAATATATACTCAAGTTCAATATGTATTCTAGTGTCTAAATACATGAATTAGAAGTTAAAAAAATTAAATACTGTCCCGAAATAGTGAAATTATTATTTTTCTTCAAGACCAGAAAACTCGCGACCATTAATTAAATGCTATCAGACCACACCTTGCGTGGAAATTCTAGTTTAAACATGTATGTACTTTAAATTTACCGACGAACGTGTTGGGATCTGACATTGAAAGCTCGCCCCCTGGTGGCAAAAAATTAAAGCACATTTTACGGAGATTTTACACGACTATTAGTCTTCAGCGCATGTTTTCGCGCATGAACACCGCTCACTTATACGCATACAATTACCGTTTAAATCAGACTTGTATTGGCCACGCCACCATATTAGATCACAATACTTTATTCCGCGTATAAAAAAGTCGTGACCGAAAGGATTAACGTACAGAATTTATTTATATACTGTTAAATGCTCGAATAAATGTATGACAATTGAATATTCGAATTGTAAATTGTCCTTATATCTTTATATTTGCATTGAGAGGACCAACAACAGCACCACTTGTGGCGAAATATGCAAGACAGCTAATGGGGGTAACAGCTAAAAAATACACAGCAAAGCATATGCAGCCACACGTCTTTAATTTATTTTAGTCATAGTATGAACCATATTGATGTATGTGAGTACCCATCAGAATGACAAATTGTTTTTAAGGCTAAGCAAATTCTTTTTTGTGTTATCATTTCGCAGAATTTAATAATTATTGAAATCTTATCATAACGTATTAGTCGTCTGCTGTCTGCAATTACCTATATGCATATGTGAAATTCACATATATTTGTATACTGCAGTATACTTCATTTGTATACTTTATATGCTTTGCTGTATATTTTTCAGCATTTAGCCCCATTAGCTGACTTACAGATTCCGCCACAAGTGGCGCTGTTTTTGGACCTACCAAGGCAATTATCTTAACGATCAACAATGGTGTCTTCAAATATAAACAAAAATTTTTGTGCTTACAGATTATGAAAAAGTCCATATCATATATAGCAGTTTTCTCATCATTTAAATAACAGTTTAAGTACATACTGCATTGGTTTATCTATTATATCCTTGACAAGTAACACCGATAAAAGGGAAGATTGAATTTAATTAATTCGAATTTATATTGTTCACAAATAACACCGATAATAGAAAGAATTGAATTTTAGTGATCCATGGTTACATTTAAATTTAAAGAAGGTGTTTTGATTTATCCAAAAAGTAATATTTCCGCTTACAGAAGAATAAACATAATTTATGATATAAGAATATTGTTTTTTTATCAAACATCTACTGAGAAACATATTACTATTATATTTACTTAATTGCTGAATTACTAAATAAATAGTAATTTTGGTAATCAACGTCTATTTAAGTAAGATAGAAACAGTAGTTAAGAATTCATTATACATATATTTGTTAAAATTTGTAAAAATAACTTTGATTATGAAACATAATAAAATATAATAAAATATAATAACAAATATCCTACCTTTTTTTATTTAATTAATCTATTTAGCTACCAAAAATATAAATTTCTATCGACAAATAAATAAACTCATCTAAGACACAGGTGTTCCCCAGGGTACTATACTAGGACCACTTCTATTCATAATTTACGTTAATGATTTATTAATAAATAGAACTGACAGCACTATCTCATATGCTGATGATACAGCAATTATAGCATCTGATGATACTTGGGAAAAAGTTGAAAATAAAATGAATAAGTACTTGGATGATATAGCTAATTGGTTAGCTCTGAACAAACTATCTTTAAATATAAATAAAACAACCTACATAACATTTGGCAATTACTGTGATAGTGTTCCTAAAGATATGAACATAAAAATACAGGGTACTAAAATTTGTAGGGTAGAATATTTTAAATATCTAGGTATTGTATTTGATTACAATCTAAAATGGGACAGACATATTGAATATATAATAAAGAAAACAAAATATATATTATTTATACTTTACAAAATGTCAAAATACATGCAATCTGATACACTTAAGATAATATACTATGCATTTTTTCATAGTATAATTACTTATGGAAATATAGCTTGGGGTGGTGCATACAGAAACAATCTGGAGTTACTTCAAAAGACTCAGAATAGAATCCTAAAAATTGTTAATAAAAATAGTTTCAATCAGAACAACCCATTAAATTTAAAACAAATTTTTGCTTATGAATTTTTGCTTATTATACCACCAAAATGTTCAAAAGCTGTAAGTGATAAGAGTAATCACATTAGAGCAATACAAGTTTATAACTGCTTACCAACAATTAATATAAATCTTAAAATACTAGACATATCAAAGATTTATAATAAGAAAAAATTAAAAAAATGGATAAGTACGAATATATTATAAACATCAACAAGTCACTGTTACTTTATCCAAGACAAATATGTACTTGGACACTTAGGTTTTAAGTTAGTTTTTAGTTTTACTTAGATTGTAAGTTAATCATTAAGTTATTATACACACCGGACCTATGTACAGGTAGCTCTGACTACCTCTATAGGATGTGGGTTACTCCAGATATAATTAATATATCTGGAGATTAACTACAACATGTATTACGATGTATTACTCTGGTTAAATAAATAAATAAATAAATAAATAAAAAAGACAATTTTGGGACAAAAGTTTCTATTGACAAATTCTTCTTTATATTTTAACATCTTATTTCACTCAATTTTACCCGTTTTATAAACAAGATTAACGTCTTGAGCCAGCGGTATTCAAAAGACAATTAGCTCAAGGAAAGTAAATAATTGAAGGTCCGGATCGGATAACTCAAAACGAACCAATATCATTCCTGAAGAAAAATAAAAAGTACAGTGCTATAGTACTCATCGAAATGAACATTGTTACATTAATAAAAGATTGTTTGGATATTTTTCAAGATAAACGATGAATAGTAAAAAAATATTTTTGTTGAAAATAAATTGCTTCCCAAATTTATATCGCAGTTTCTCAGTCAAAATGGCACAAAATTCTTTGAAAGTTTGTTTGTATAATAATCAGTAAACACTAGCGAAGCTAGCAAGTTAACTCAAATAATAAAAAGTTCCAATAATTTTATCGTATTTAATAAGAAATCATAATTGTCCAAAAAAGAAAAATTTTTCTTTTTGAATACTTTAAGCATTACTACATTATTAATGTAACAATGCATTAATTTTTCATAAAATTGCACAAAATTGCTCAAGTTTTCTGCGCACTATATTTCAAAGCAAACCAACAAAACAATTTATGTTTTCTTAAAAGTATATAGTGAAGACTATAACAATCTCAGAATTTTCTTTTGTATCCGAATACTTGTTTTAACAGCACTTGTGTAAACAATTTAATTAACAAAGAAATACTATTTTTTATTTATACATACATATGCTACGATCTTTAAAAAAAATAATTTCATAATCAGAGATTGTTAATACTATGTTGTTAGTATACATTTACAACATTAAATGATTGTACGCTTTCATATAAATTTGCACATCAAATTTTCAAATGTGATAACCTAAACAACTAGTTTTGTATTAGACAGATAAGTTATAATCTTAGGAGACCCCAAGTCATCAATGAAACGACCTACTCTATTGATGTGTTCTTTTTATACAACTTTAGCGAGAACCAGGCGAATGTGGAATAGTCTACCTGAAAACTTAAGAGTATTATCACCTTCTATACGTGCTTTCAAAAATGCCATTAAAACTATAACATTCTAAAAGACGAAAAGTTACTATAGATACTGTAAAAAATATAAAATTTCTCTCATTTACTTTGTTCTCGTTTCCAGTATATAATTATTATGCGCGCTACTTACAATATCCTATATTTTATTTGTAAATATAAGCTCCGTTACCAAACAGAAATAGTTACTCCGTAAAGGGCTCTTAAGGTGATGTTAAAGCCACTAGTTACCGAGAAATATGAGGAACCACTTTTCTTATTTTATTTGTAATTTTGAGTAAATATCTCTATGAAACGTTATGTCCTACTCAAAAACAACAACTTTTCAGAGAGATATTTTCTCGAAATTAAATATTGAATAAAAAAGTGGTTCCCCGTATTTTTCGGTAACAAGAGGGTTTAGCATCACTTTAAGCCCGTTAAGTAAATAAATATGTTTAAGAAACTACCCTGCAAGTTTCATCTCGATCCGTAGAAAACCAATGCGCAGAAGACTTAATTCTAGAGTAATGCAAAATGTAGTTTTGAGACAAGAACACTTTTGTAAAGAAAAAAGCTATTTCCCAAGAATAATTCTCATTTATACTTTGCAATCGTCATTGAAATCATATTTTACTTTTATTTACTTACAAATATACTCCTCTTTGGTGTAAAAATGTCCAAAGAATAAAAGAAGAACGAAAAAATTGACAAAATTTACAGAAAGCGGTAGTTGTCCTCAATTCGTCTTAAAATAAGGGATATTTGAGACCTAAAAAAGTTCCAAACAATATTTTCTTTTTGAGGAAACTTCAGAACGTAAAAAATGAGGCTAGGTTTTACGTTCCAAAGATTTCTCAAAAAGGAAATAATGTTTTGTACTTTTTTAGGTCTAAAAATATGCCTTATTTTTAGATAAGTTGGGGACAACTCTTAGTTTTTCAATTAATAAATTATACTATTTAAATAAATCTTAAAAATGTGATTAGACAAAGACACTGAATACGGTATCCTCTAGTTAATCTCAATATCATAATTCGTTTATCACAGTTATAAAATGTACCATCCATTGTTACTTACTTGACTAAATTGCTCTTATCAATTTCCGCGCCTAGCGCCCCTTGATTTCTTACAGCGCATGAAGTTGAACCTTTACAAGGTTAATTTGTAACGTAATGACACGTCACATTACTCGAAATTCGCACATTCGCCTGTAACGTAATAATACGTCACGTGTTATTTGCCATTTTTATGCGCGCAAATATTCAAATAAAATCATAATGATTTAAATACAAGATAGACGAAAATATATAATCACTCGATTCTCGAACTGACTCAGACACAAAATATTCAATTTTACAAACTGTGTCTTAATGACAAAGAAAACACGCTCACTAAAAAACAAAGAACCTCTGTTCTACGCGATATTGGGGGGTCCGAGTTTAAGTGTTTTTCCGGGAAGAAAAGCGTGTCACTTGCACGACAACAACATGTGGATGGAAAGGCTCAACAGGGCTACAACGAATTTGTAGACCACGAGTAAAGTCCGTTAGAGTCTAGGCGTTCCAAAGGACACACGAGCTTTCTCTCGATATTCATTTATTTAATTCTCCTCGTTATTTCTCATTTTAAACACTTTTAATGCGGCCGTAAACGGTTTCAAGCCCGGATTAGACGCAGAGAGAAAGTGTCGTTGTTACTCAAAACATCCTTATTTCAATCCGCGTTTATTATATGTTATTTCATTTGTTTATTTCTAATTTATTTAAATAAACCGCTTTCGGTTCACGCGCTACCTGACCCAACTCCGGCTGGGTCATCACAGTGCTATGCTGTGGTGTGGTGTGCTGTGCCGTGTCCGATTTTAGAACGGATAAGTCTATCCACATCTATAATATCTATGACCATATCTATTTCATAACTATCATTTAGATTATTTAATAAACGAACAACTTTGATGAAAGAACAAGACAAAATATATCTATGGTCTTTGAATTAATATTTTAAAAGTATTATTTAGATTATTTAATAAATTAAAGATTTTAATAAAATATTAAAAGAAAAACGTTATCAAGTAATGTAATCAAAAAATTTGAATGTATGATAGTATATGAATAAAGTGGTTAAAAATTGATAAAGTAATAATAATTCCTTTTGTAACTAAATCATTATAGTTTTATTAATTGAGATGTCTAATAAATCAATATTTAAATAAAATTAAATATAGATATAGATCTTTCTCATGTACACATATGTACGTACATACAAAAGTAAAAACAACAAAACGTATAAACATTCAACAAAAATTATACGCATTATTCTATATAATAGTATGATAAACTCAAACTTTTTCATTACCTTACTTCATAACGTTATTGCTTTAATATTTTATTAAAATCTTTAATTTAACCAGTATTTACTTTTTTTAGCCAGTATTTACCGTAGAGTGTATTATCGATGCGAAAATTACATCTTTCATTTACGTTGATCGGTTGGTAAAGCTAAAGTGGCCATACGAATGCGTTGCAAGGCAAAAGGCAATCGACGCCGATTAAGAACAGCGGTTACTTTTTCAAAATTCCTACACCTACTATTCCCAAAATATGGACATCAAGGCGTACGCTACGACAGCATGTAGTTAAATAACACAAAAAGGACGTCTCTGCTAGGCTACTCTTGACATTCTGAAGCACATACCATACGACTTTTCCATAAGAACTAAAAGGTGGCCACTTTACCTACACTGTTAGTGTAGTGGCCATTTTTCAACTATTTTGAACTTCTATAATTAAAATTCAGAGTATAAGTTTTGCAAAAGAAACTCACGAAGTATTAGAGTTAAAGGTTCAAATAACATGTCTGAATAGTTTCCGAAGCCCCAAAACCCGATATATGTATATCTACTGGGAATATATACATTAAGGAGGGTCTTTCGCTAGATATAGGACATAAAACAAAAAATTATATAGGAGTTTATGAAGGTCCTATGATATAACTTGTGAAATGTACTTAATAATAGTCAATAACTACATGAAAAAAAAATTGTTCCGAAAAAATTGTGACGTCACAAGTGTAAATATTGTCAATTTAAAAAATATTTAGTTAAACCCTAATTATTTTTTATATTTTTTAACTAATTTTATTGTTTTGGGGGTTATTCTTTTGCTTCAACAGTTATCTACAAAACTAACGAAAGAAATTTATAAAATAATGTATCTGTAATAAGAGAAAGCTAATTGTTTATAAGTAAACGCGTACAATTTTATAAACAATTAGCTTTCTCTTATCTCAGATATATTATTTTATAAATTTCTTTCGTTAACTTCGTAGATATATATTCAAAGAAAAGAATAACCCCCCAAACATTAAAATTGATTAAAAAGTAAAAAAAATAATTTGGTATTAACTAAATATATTTTAAATTGACAATATTTACACTTGTGACGTCACGATTTTTTGGAACAATTTTTTTTCATGTATAGTTATTGACTATTATTAAGTACATTTCATTAGTTTTATCATAGGACCTTTATAAACTTCTATATAATTTTTTGTTTTATGCCCTATATCTAGTGAAAGACCCTCTTAACAGGACCTAACCACCTTAAAATTACAAAAAAAAATTAGTTATATATTTTTAGGTGAGTATAAATTATTCATGATATATTAACTATTTTTTACGGTAAATTTGGACATTACAAGCGGTCTGTTATCTGGCAATGATTTTATTTAATTTTCTAAATACAATATTTATTTAATTGATTATAACACTTTTCATTATTTAACATATATTTTTAATTTCACACTATCAGTCTGCAATCGGTCTATTTTTATAGACTACATACAAAATTTATTTTTAATTCATTTTATATTTTAATTAAATCATTTTGAATCTTATCATACTAAAATTGTTTTTATATTTTACAACTACAGATATATGTATAACTAGCGATTGGTAACAATTTTATATAAAAGCTCCGTCGTGTGATATTTCTTTGTGATTTATGCACATTACAGAAAGAAGATCTTTTCAAATTGTAAACCAACTTACATAAATAAAACAAATACCCATACGTTGAGATGCTTTATGTCGATTTCATATATAGGTATATATGCTTATTTATCTATAATACAAATTGTAAATTATTTCTCATACGACGGCACACCTTCATCACATATTACGATTTTTTATAGAGAATAATACAAAATTTATTTTATGATCGACATTCGCATGGGTGATATAAAGAGTCTAAGCGGACGTCTATTTATTTTTGGCTTTAAAAAATAACTAAATTTCACAAATTATAGCATATCAAAGCTCCTTTGAGCTACAATCAGATAGTTAAGACTTCAAAAGTACTATTTTTAAAATATCGTAAAAATTCTGAAAGTTTCAAAGAACTTCACTATGGTCTACATATTATAATGTTCACAGTCTTCTTAAAAAAATCTGTATTCTTTCCTATTGCGCTCAAATGTACACTAATATTATACTTTTTCACGTGTAGAGTATTGCTGAAGGCATGGGTAGAACAATGATTCGAACAGTTATCATACCTCTGTAGCTCTGAGATATCAGATGACTACGCGTGAGTTTTAGCACACTAATGATATGTACTCCTCTACTAAAAAAATTGCAGTCTTTTGAGGCGGACTACAACCTCGAACACTGAAATATACTGCGCTACTACTGGCCAGCTGGAAGATCAGGACTCCTAAAATGCCTGTAGTGATACATCAATAGATAAATCCCCCGATGAATCACCTATTACTTTAACTTGATATATTACACCTTAAATAATCACCTGATTAAATTAGCTGATTTAATCGATAGTTCATCTCATGTGAATTACCTAATGGAATCACCTGATTCATCATCATCATCATCATCTGATTATACTAGTTGATTTATCGCCTGATTTCGTAAGCTGATTAAATTACCTGATGTGATCACCTGTCTTACCATCTGATTGTATCATCTAAAAATATCGATACAAAAAAATGTTTTTTTTAGTGCAATAAATGTTATTTTTAACCGAATTCGAAAAAGGAGGAGGTCCTCAATTCGACCTGTATATATATGGGTGGTTCTCTGACAAATCGTGCGCGAAAAAAAATGGATTTTCCAAAAATATTTTTTTATGTTCCTATAGTATGTATGAGTATCCCTGAATTTTTTCAGATTTTTTCCATCATTATTTTCCAAGTTACAGAGGGTCAAACTTGGCCATCTAAGAATTTTTTGCATTTTTTGGCCATACAAATTAATTTATTACTCCTCAGGGAAGCAGTTTTCACAAAAAACGTATACATACTTTTTTTTGTAAAATTTTCTGTAGTTTGCATTAAAAATACTTGCAAAGTCATATATATATATATATATATATATATATATATATATATATATATATATATATATATATATATATATATATATATATATATATATATATATATATATATATATATATATATATATATATATATATATATATATGTTATAACTATCTTAAATGCCAATTAAACCTTAAAATGCTGATTCTGAGAGTTCGATCAAAGCCTCGACCACCAAAAAATTCATGGAGATACCTTTTTATAATGCAAAAGTCCCAGTATAGGTCCCAGAATGGAGGGGAGCCTGTATCTTAGTCTAAAAATTAAGATAATCATCAATTCATGCTAAAACTGATTAAAATCATAGTTAAAACTAGTTAAAACTAGTTAAAACTATGATTTTAATCATAGTTAAAAATAGTTAAAGCTAGTTTTTTTTTCGCGCACGATTTGTCAGAGAACCACCCATATATATATATACTATGTTTGTTTGCACATTACTCGAAACCACTGGACCAATTTGAATGAACTTTTTTTAATGAAAAAGGATGATCACATAGTGGTCCCATTCCAAATTTGTAAGAATTAGTCCAGTATCTGACCAGTAATTTAGTTTCTTGCTAGATATTTTTTCCGTACATTTCGGCCTTTGCCGACTCTGTCCGCCTATTATTCGGAAACTACCGAACCGATTTGGATAAACTTTTTTTGAATGAAAGAGGATGATCCCTTGGTGGTCCCATTACATTACTGGGCCAGTGTCGAGCCAGTACTAGGTTAGTATTGGCGTTTTGTTATGTTCGTCCGCCGATTATTCCGAAAATACTAAACCGATTTGGATTTACTTTTGGATTTGGGTAAATAAAATGAAATTTGGCCGGTACAACTAAAAAGTATAAAATAAAAAATAAAAAAAAAACGACTTCGAAAAAAACGCTCTAAAACGTATGAAGTAATAGATAAGAGGTATAAATAATGCATAAAAACCTTTTCGAAGTCGGCGCCAAATTTCAAACTGACTTATAGTATCTTTCTTACGGATATGATTTAGAACATATACTGTATTGGATCTAAACACATATAATTATAATCGCTCTGAAGTCAGGCCACCATAACTCGGTGAAATTCGGCGCCGACTTGGAAAAGGTTTTCATATTTCATACTTTTTAGTGGGTGTCTCTGGAAGTCGTTTCTTTTTGCTAACCATCCTTTTTCAACCATGCAGGTGATCACATGGTAACTCGAGTGATAAACAAGTGACCGTGCAAGGTGACCTCATCACCTGACTCATCAGCTTCTTTTTCTCCGTAGGACCCTAACTCCCTCTATTTTGGCACGCTGTTATTTTCCTCCTCCCTTTATCTCGCGATCTTCCGTATTCCGTTGTTGTCGGCCACGCGGGGACGATGACTCCGGGGCTTGAGCAGCACGTCGTACGGCTTGGGCGCCATCGTCATGCCCATCTTGACCTGGAGGCTGGGCGGCTCGCGGCCCGGCGCCGGCAGCAGCTCGTAGTGCTGCATCACCCCGGCGAAGAGCAGGAAGAGCGCCGCGTTCGCCAGCGATATGCCCGGGCACTGACGCTTGCCTGCGCAGAAGAATTCACATACAGTTTTTATCGTTTGGTATTCTGAATCAATGCGATTTTTAGATTGGTAAGCAGAGTCAGTTGTGGCTGATTGGCAAGGAAAATTGGGTTTTAGGTGTCTCGTATTTATAAATTTAATATACTTTAAGGAGGTCCCAGTGGCATACTATAGTCAAAACAGCAACTTATGGAGAAAGTTATTTGATAGAGAAGTTTATGACAATGTATCCTGTTAACAAATTAAACATATAAAAAACTGTGAATATTCATATTTATATCAAACGCATATTTATATTATTTCTTTCTGAAAAGTTCAATTTAGACATTGATTTGACTCTAACCTCTGAGATGTTTCTCTGTTTTGAGTACTTTTTTGCATTATTCTATAAATATGTCTCTAAAACGCCAGGCAACGATATTTTTATATTGTATGCACATAAACTTGGAAAGCTAAGGATTAATTTGATACTTTAATATTCTACAAAAGTTGCCTACAAATGCATGAATTTTTCATTTCAAACGCAAAAATGCGTTTTCTGTATATTAAACGGGCTAAACGGGCGAACTTTAGAATTAAATATCTTTTCGAAATGCCAAGCAACCTATACTGAAAATTTGTCTATGGGCTCAAATAATCTTTATTAACAAGTACAAAATAGATTTGGGTCTTAAAGTTTAAAATTACTTTTCGCTCATACCCCCTTAAAACTTAGAACATTGCTAAGAAGTTTTTAAAGCGTTATAATGCATTATAATAGAAGATGCTCCTTGTGTTTTGAAAGTCTAAATATTAAGTTACTCTGAATAAATCACGTTTAACTGTCTAATTTGTCATTTTGGTGGAACATTTAAATTTATTGTCATTTTCGTGGAACATTTAAATTTATTGTCATGTTCATGGAACATTTAAGTTTATTGTCATTTTCGTGGCATGTCTAGTTAATGGATTTTTTGACTCTCAGGTGATTTTTGACTCGTGTGATTGTCGGGCGATAAACTCCCACTCGTTCGAAAATCACCTGTTTCGCTCACTAGTTGCACAATGTACTATATCAACGATTATCGAAATATTTAGACTTTTGCAACGACCGCATATCTTCTATACAACAAATATTAAAGGACCACACACACATGTAATGGAAAATTTGCTTGCCGTCGAATTTACTGGAAATGCAATACATTATTGTAACGGAGAGAAGCAGTGTACAATTTTTGCAAAAATAAATATCAATATGTTTAAATGAGTTTATAAAATGTAATGAAATTATTAAGAATGTTTTAATAAATGTAATTATAAAAGAATAAGAAAATCCAAGAATGAAGCACTTAGGTTACTAGCATAAAGAACTGATAAAATGTTTGTTTAGAGAACGCTTCCTCGAAAGGTATATCAACGTCGACGTTGGTCTTTCGTCGACGATAAAAGAGGCAGTTCAATTGCGAATCGAGCTCGAGATGTACACATCGTACCAAATTATTCTCATTTTGATTTTTATACGAGCACGTCACAGGATAATTAGGATTTAAAAGTTAATAAAATGAAACAATAAAAATGAAAATCATCTTTAGTAAACTTATTTGATCTCCTTCGTAAAACTTGATTTGTTAAATAACAAAAAAATATATTTAATGTGCTCCTGATCAAAAGTTCTAAATAAACCTGCCATTCAAGAATCGACGGTTATTAACATAATTGAGACTTTTGATCATGACCGGCAGGAGAACATTAAATATAGTATAGTGCATTTTCAGTCAATTCGACAGGTAGCGAATTTCTCATTATGTGTGTGCGTAATATTTGGCGAGTTCAAAATGATGGTATTAGTTTTAATACGTTCCCCTTCATATCCCTAGAAAAATGATAAAATATGCAACTTTCAGGACAAAAAAGGGTACTTCCAATTACAGCATAATAATGAACACGCACTACTGAGCCTTAAAGGTCGAAAAAAAGTTTTCCTTCTGTCCAGCAAACATCGTCATCCTTTTACTTTTTTAACCAACTCAAAAGATCCAGAAAAATCAGTAGAGTACCGTCTTAAGGGGTAACACCACTCTAGGTACACCTATTTTTGACGATTTTTTGTGGTTAAATAATAAGCGAAATGAAAAATTCGTATAAAGTACTTTATTGTACAATTAATGACGTGTAAAAAATTTTTTTTTCAAAATGGCAACCACGGGAGGCCGTAGTAGGCCGTTACTTTTCTGTTGACACTCAAACGGGAGGACAGTTTTCTCGTACATGATGAACCCTAGAACAAAAAAACAAAGTTTTTCTTAAAGTACATATTAGTAGGCGTGGTAGTACGTAGGGATTTTTTTAAAATCAAATTTAAAAAAAATAGTACACATTTAAAAAAAAATTTAGATTTTGACAAAAAAAATTTTATTCAAATATGCACCTTTTTTTTAATTTTCATTTAGAAAAAAATCCCTACGTACTACCACGCCTACTAATATATACTTTAAGAAAAACTTTGTTTTTTTGTTCTACGGTTCATCATCTACGAGGAAACTGACCTCCCGTTTGAGCGTCAACAGAAAAGTAACGGCCTAGTACGTGCTCCCGTGGCCAGCATTTTGAAAAAAAAAATTTTCATTAATTGTACAATAAAGTTCTTCAAACGAATTTTTCATTTCGCTTATTATTTACCCACAATAAATCGTCAAAAATATGTGTACCTAGAGTGGTGTTACTCCTTAAGAGGAGTCCATATTTACTGTCCTTGTCTAATCACGTTTTTGCTATTTATTCAAATTGTAGTTTGTTAATTGAAAAACTAAAAGTTGGCCCCAATTGGTATTAAAATAAGGAATATTTTGAGATCTTAAAAAGTATCTAACAATATTTCCTTTTCGAGAAAACTTCGGAACGCAAAAATTGAGGTTAGCTTCAGTTCCGAAGTTTTCTCGAAAAGGAAATAATGTTAAATACTTTTTAAGGTCTCAAAATATTCCTTAATTTAATTCCAATTGGGGCCAACTTTCAGTTTCTTAATTAACAAACTACAATTTGAATAAATAGCAAAAAAGTGATCAGACAAGGACAGAGGATACGGACTCCTCTTAACGCACTCCAATCCTCGAGATCCCACTCACCTTTGCCGAAGAACAGCAGGTTGTCGTCCCTGGTGCGCGCTCCGTCCTTCAGAAACCTCTCGGGCCTGAAGCTGCGCGGCTCCGGATAGAGGCTCGGATCCGTGTGCATCGAGAAGAGATTCATGATGACGAGGCTGTCGCGGGGCACGTCGTAGCCGAGGAGACGGGTGTCGCGCAGCACGCGCCGTGGCCCGATTATCGGCACCACCGGCACCAGTCGCTGGCTCTCCAGCGTCACCGCCTCGACGTACGGCAGCCTGTGACACAACGGTGTACTTAGCGGGGGAGAAAAAAAAGAAGCGGGCGCTCCGTGGCTGTCGGTTTGGAGCTGGACTTGGAGTTGGAGTTGGTTTATTGTGATTTTAGGGATTCGGTGAGTAGTAGAGTGGAAATGGGCGTTTTGTTCAAGGCGTGATGATGGGAAAGAAGGAGAGTGTATGATTTTTCGAAGAATTGAGTTGAGAGTAGATATACAGCATTTTTAGTGTGGAAGTTCTGCATCATCTAAATGATCTTTTAGGAAAGTTTCAAGTTCCGAGGATAGGTTTTTTAATATGTTAAAATCAAGCTGAAAATGGCAAAATCTCTGTAAGATATTTGGACATTTTCGCATTCAAGCTGCAATATCGCAAAATAAATGCACAAGTAACATGTGCTCTATTTTTCATTGAGATGATGCTGAACCCAACCGTCACAGACAATTACGAGGACCCACTTTTCTCATTTAATTTTCTCGAAATTAAAAAGAAAATGAAAAGAAAGTTTTCTCCAAATTAAAAATTAAATAAAAAGAAATATTCTCAAAATAGAAATTTAAATGAAAAAGTGTTTTTCAAAATTAAAAATTAAATAATAAAAGTTATTCCCCGTATTTCCGGTAACAAAAATGTTTAACATCACTTTAAAAAGAAAAGGAAGAATTGTTGTTATTGCGCATCTGTATATTATATTTTACGTAGAAAAACGCTACGGCAGTGTAAAATAGTCGGAAATATAATTACTTCAACTAAAATTCTAATTTGATTAAAAATCCAATAAGTAATTACATTAAATTAGATTTAATTTAATAAATTTCACTTCAACATTTATCTACCGTACAAAATAAATGGTTTTCTCAACCTCAAAGAAGTTTACTTATTAATTACTAATTGTACGAAGTTCATTTTCAGATCATTTAATATTAGTACTCGTAACTTGACTAATAAAGACTTAAAGTGTGTACATTGTACACTCGACGTGGGAAATTTCTGGTCGAATGCGTTTGAATTTTTTTTAAATACTGCAATTTCATTGGGTCTCATTGGATCGAACGCACGTTTTCGTTAAGCTCATTGGAGGATTTCAA
Source organism: Gastracanthus pulcherrimus (assembly GCA_949152435.1). Classification (NCBI taxonomy): domain Eukaryota; kingdom Metazoa; phylum Arthropoda; class Insecta; order Hymenoptera; family Pteromalidae; genus Gastracanthus; species Gastracanthus pulcherrimus. The sequence continues at coordinate 9,767,629 of OX424575.1, forward strand.
ACACATTCGACCAGAAATTTCCCGCATCGAGTTTACAAGTTCTTACTTGTATTGGAATGTATATAAACTATAATGTCTATAGAATTAAGGTATACCTCAACGGAGAAAAATTGGGTAAATAAAACTATATAAATGAATAAGCGGCAACGACAGAGAGAATTAAAAGTAGTATTATAACTATGCCACAGAGTTTATAGGTACATATTTAATCTTTGTTATTTATATCATAATAAATAAGGTAATAGATATATATAAATATTAATCTTATAACATTGTAAACAAATCATTGTATTATACGTATAATTGACAATGTAAGGCGTAACAGTTACTTTTAATAAATATAATATCTTAATGTATAACACAAATTTATCTTTTTTAATACTAAAGCAGTATTTTAATTACATACAAGATAGTCATAAATTGATTGAAACACTTTGTAGTATAATACTATAATCTAGAGATTATCAGTTAAACTTACTTGATTACTTTGAACCCAATACAAAAAAAAGATGCCTCCTATACCCTATTTCACAAAATAAATCATCTTCAAAAAAAACTTCTAAATAATAAATCCTCTCGAAAAAAGAAAAATCTTTTTACGAAAATCTTTTATCGACCTTTAGCTCCAGCCATCGCGCAAGCGTGACACCAACACTTGATGCAACATTTACAGCATCCGTTTCGCGCCCCGCCGAAGAAAATTTGCGCTCTCGCGAATTCGCATTCTCATGCATACCCAAATAACGCGCGCTTTTACTCTCTAACGTGCGCATAATACGCAGTGGCTCTAATTGCCTCCCGCGCTCACCTCGCGATGTGAGGATAATCGCAGCTTGCGCATTTCTCACGGATTGATTTAATGCGGGAGATATCTCGGGCTCGAGTTTTATCGTCGAGGCACGGGCGATTTTTGCACGGGCAATGATTTTTGACGGGAGGTCGTTGTTTCCGGAAATTTCAAAGGAATCTGATAAGGGGAGTGCAGGTTATGTATGATGGAGGTTGATGTGCGGAAGAATGAGATCTCGCCATCTCGAGTGAGATTGTGTTTGCATACTTTTAGGGAAATCGGGTAGTATTGTGTGGCGATTTGAATCGAAAGTTTTTAATGCGGGAATAAATGGCGCATGGTGGTTTTTTATGAAAGTGACAAGGAAAACGTGTTTTTCGTATTTTTGAACGAATTGGGCTTTTTATCGCATTCCCAAATTTCCTAGATATTATGTTGAGCACATTATTCGTGTTAGATTGAGATTGGATTATTATAATTAAATTATATAACACTAGAGATCAAATCTAAGATCTCTATCAGGTAGAATTATGCCTGAGTAAAGATTGATACTTAATAAAGATTAAGACTGAATAGGATCTTACTCTTTTTCCTCAAATAACATAAACTGTTAAAACAAGTCCATTTTTAACTTTCTTAATAACAACTCACTTCGTTTTATCACCCATATCCGGAAGTTTCTCCTGGCCTATCACGCGATCGATCTCCTCGTGAAGCAATCGTTGCGAGTCCTGATTGATCAGCATGTTCAGAAATAGGAAGTCCAGTGTCGTCGCGGTGATGTTCAGCCCGGCCAGGAGAACATCTAGAAGGATTATCACCAGCTGATCCTCTAAAGTAGAAAAGAAAACTTAAAGTTTTGAAGGTACAAGACAGAATGCATTTTTTACAGTGTAATTTAAACAGGTTTAGTGCGGCTAATGTTTAAGCCGAATCTGGCAACCCATGACAAAATTAATTCAAATTTCAGTTATTTAATAAGGTACAAGTAACTATTATGAAACACCCTCTTAACTGTGTTCCTTTTATGAAACAGTATCAAAAATGATAAAGTAAGGAATATTATAACATGCATAAGCAAATATAATTTTTTTATTGATAATTATGAATGTTTTCGTCTGTAAATACACGAACATGAGTATTGTTATACAATAAGTAGTATTATAATCATTCAATTTTGCGTATTTCCAAACTCGTGCAGAACGGTGGTGTTGGGAGCAGAAGCAGCTGATTTATACGACTTTGTTTTTGAACTATATTTATAAATATAAATGACTTGACACCATGTGCAATAGTTTAAATTGTAGCTTTCGGTCCATAGATTTAAATTATCTACAAACTGTTTTAATGTTGATGCAATTTCTATTAAATATGTAGCTGTTTCATAATAGGTATGCGAGTTAATGGAAGTCCGTATTTATGAAAAACCTTTGCAAGGGCTTTTTTATAATAATTTTAGCTATTTGCATATTAATTTCTGTATTATGAAGCAATAAATACTACATTTTAATGATATAGCTCCCGTCAATATGAAAACTAAGTAAAATAAGTATGTTTATTGACTTTAGCACCCTAACCTGTAACTTACAGATTACGAAATCGATTCCATGAGGCATAACCCTAAAGATGATCATTTTGTTGTTATTGAAAACTTTTTAAAAAAGGATGTCAATCTTATGTTGACGTTCTTTCTCGTATATATTAGGCGCATTATTTACGACAAATATAGCAATTGTAAGTAAAATCAGTCAAATGAAGTGATATTTACATATTTATTACATTTCATAATAGGGACATAAATTATGAAACAGCCGGATATCGTGCGATTGCACTGTTTCATAATACGTACAATGGATCACTTCAGTATTTTATTAATGTGATTAATTATTAACGTTTAATTTGTATTAAAGGCATTATCTGTTCAATACGAAATTCAAATTTTCCGACTAGAATTTTATGGTATTTTGTGGAATTTTGTCAACATTGTATTCCAATAACTTTTTAGAGTGTTGTTAAGGTGATGTTAAACCCCCCTGTGATCATCAAATACGGAAGACCACTATTTTCATTTAATTCTCAATTTTAAGAAAATATCACAAAACGTATTATTTAAATGAATGATTTAAAACTCAAACAGTGCCACGAGTTACGCACACCCGTATCACAACCTTGACATATAAATCCCCCAAAAAAGCATCACCTCTCGCAGACAACAATCCCCGCAAACAAGACATATATACAACTGAATAACAACAGGCAGCCACGTACCGTCAAAACCAGCCTGCGGCCCCTTGCCCGTGTACATCTCGTTCAGAAACATATCTATAAGATCTGCCTCGCTACCGGGCACGAAATTCCTCTTGTGCTCCTCGATCGTCTCCTAGAAACAAAAGAAAAAAGAAAAACAATGGTACACACACACACACTTGTCTTAGACTCGCGCTAAAACAATACCCGCACTGAACATCACATTCGATGGACCGCACGTCTTACCATGAGAACGGCTTTGAATTCATTGTTGACGGTGACGAGGAGATTGTAGCCCGAGTACTCGGGCGCGAAGTGGCGTATCCACGGGTAGGCGGCGAGCAAGCCGCCCGTCATGTCGAACGCCTGCGCTCGCCTATCCATCAGGTCGATGAAGTACTGCAGTCTGCGAGTGGAACGGAAAACGAGGTGACATCAGAAGGTGTTTGTTTCTTTTTGCGACGATGAGTGGCGTGTGGAATTTGGGTGAATTTAAAAAATGGTGCGTTTTTCATTTTGTAGCAGAATAGAGAGATGTTTTATACAAGTACATAAATACAAGTTGTTTTAGTTTATTATTTTAGAAAATTTGAAAAACTACAGCTTTACATATGATAGAATATTGTTTGTAGTTTGTTTTGAGACACCCAAAGTGTTGTCATTGGCATAATATGCATTTTGAAATAAATAAATAACTTGAACTTATAATAACTAAATGAGAATTTGATATATACTAATTGATAAATACGTTCAGATTTAAATATTTACTTTAGAATACTATAATATATTTGCGAGGTTCGTTTTTATACGTCTAATGCGATTTTAAAAATAATTCAGAAGCGTTATGAAGCAGCTTTGGCTGTTAATAATAATTGCGATTTAGTATCATTTTACCCGTCGTAACATAAACACATCTCAGATTTTTATCGATTGATTTTCTTATGGTTCATCTAATAAAATTATAAGTGAAAATTTCTGAAATTTATGTATTACTATAACAGTAGGTATGTGTGAAGCACTGAAAAAAATGGTTTCTGGAAGCAAGTAGAAAATTCTGCATCATCCAAATTTACTTGCAGTAAGCCGAAATCTGCTTAACGTAAGTATGCGCGAGCTTCCCTCTAAACTATCGCATTCTTCCTTTAAACATAAAATCTTACGTTTAGAAAATATCCTTTTACTGCAGTAATAAAATTGCTTGCCCTGAGTAGAAATCCGGTACAAGTGAATTTTTTCTTGTTAGATCAAAATAGTGTTTTCAAACATTTCGTTTATAAAACATACTTCTAGTAGAATCATGTAAAAATGTACTTGCGGCAAGTGGATTCGGTGAAACAGATTTTCTTTTCGGTACAATAGGATTTCCACCACGTCGTTAAACAACGACGTAAAACGAATGTAAAAGTCTGAAAAAAGACATATTTGTCTTCAGTTTGAAAAATGTTAAGCCTATTTGTACCTACACTACTCCTAGTGATATAACGAAGACTGATCTAATAGCTCCTTAGCCACTGTCCGAAAGATTCCAAGGAAACGAGCAGACCAAATTGCTCCAAGTTTTAAGAATGTACTTTTCTGCACTTTAGTCTCCTTATGAATACATAGTTTCAAGCAAATAATATTTATTCAGTACATATTATTGATTTTAAATAATTTTTACTTGATTTTACCACATGCACTGAAAAAAATGTATTCCTCTAGTATTCAAATTCAGGTTGATCGAACTAAACTGCGTATTGCTGCTGCAACAATACTTTGTTATTGCTCTCACAGCAATATTATTTTGCTATGACAATCATACAATATCACCGACAACTGTAATATAGCTACGACAGCAATATGCACGGTACTCGAGCAATACCAGTATAGTTATCACATAATTATAAAAGTATTGATGTGAGACCCATTCCTTCTTCTCAGTATGTAGGGAAGAGTAGTCGCTTACAATGGGATGGCGACCAGCTTGGAACACTACTAGTTTCGGTACTTTTTAAGTATGTACAGCAGCATCCGTTCGGGTATTTGAACTTACATCGCAAAAGCACGAGAAGTCAAAATTTCAGACTTTTAGATAGTTCATACTATAAACCATTCAACTTTCTACATTAAATTCAAATTCGTCATTGCTAGGAATTAAATTTGAGACACCAATGCAACATAAAAAAGTAAGCAATAAATTGAATATTACTCTACTAGTGCAGATATATCCGTAAAAGAATTATTATTACTTTTATAATAACCCAGATGTTTTTAAATGTAATAACTAATAATAAAACGCATTAAATTGCAATTACTATAATTCCTTAATCATAATCAAACTTAGGCACACTGTTTTCTAGTACTCAAAACTATCTATAAAGACTTGTTAAGTTAAATTTCATCAACAAAGATTTTATGCACAAAAATCCTTAAGGTGATGCTAAAGCCATATATCACCGACAGTACGAGGGTCCACTTTTCTCATTTAATTTTGAATTTTTAGCAAATATCTTTATGAAACGTTATTGTCCTAATCAAAAACCACAACTTTCCAGAGAAATATTTTGTCAAAATTGAAAATAGAATGAAATAAGTGGTTCCCCGTATTTGACGGTGACGGGTTTTAGCATCACTTTAAGTGTCAAAAACTGTGCAACTCTTCAATATGCATTTCAAAATTTGTCTACACATTAAAAATTAATTCCCTGTATTTATATGGAAACTAATGAAATCCAAAAAAAATTCCACAAACAGTTTAACTTTAACAAAACTTTTCCGAAACCTAATTTTTGACGTGAGATATCTTCAAAATTAAATAAATTATGAATATCTGATAATAAGCAATACTTTTCACTTGACTGGTTTCAAAAAACGTTTGTTTTTTTATAACACACCTGTATTATAAGTAAAAAGCCTTGGAACTTTGTGTGATCAATAGATTTTAGTACACAAAGCATGTTGGAAAGACGCTAATTTTTAATTCTAGGTTTCGCATATTTTAGTTAAGGAGATTCAGGAGTTACAAAAAAATACATAGCACTTAATAAAATTAAAAACTATAACTGTTTAGAGTATCATAAAGTTGTCTGAATTTTTTCAATATTTTATTCCGCACATATTTTGAAGATATTTTAGTTAGAAGTTTATTTATACATGGGCTCTTATGGGCTTCGAGTCATAAAAGCAGATTGACATAGGGTGCGATGTGTGTAAAATGCAGGGGCCATAATAAAAATCTACATACTTATTAAGTGAATATTTAGAAAGCTGCATGCGAAATTTCAACCCGTGTTACCGCATTTAATTCGGAGAAATCAACGATAACGTAAACAAAAAGTCAAGCTTGTCGGCTGCGCGAGGTGATGCGCGGGGAGCGGAGCGGCGCGCGGGGAAAAGGGGTGGGAGTCCATATCTCTTGCCCGCACCCAGTGACACTCCTGAACCCCTCAAATAACTTTATTTGTATAAGTTTTCGTCTATATTTCCTTAGTTTGGTATACGCAAGCTCAATGTTATTCTTATGGACGAATTTCAGCGATTCAAAAAAATTAATCACGCAGAAAGATTAGAATTTGTCATAACTGATACATTAATATTGTTTATTTTAATAAATGAAATTTTCTTGAGATATAGTATGCCTCAGATACATTTGCCCATATAATATGGCTAAAGAGTTTTTAAAATGATGTAATTTATCAAATAGAAGATTATCTTTCTGTTTCAAAAGTCTAAATATTTCGTTAATCTTGAATTTCGTTAAATTATGTTATAATGTCAGAACTGTAATTTTCAAAATGTTTCAAATGTAAGATTATTATAATTTTCGTATTGTGTCTAATTTGCGATTCATCAACTATGAATAGAATATGTATTGTGACTTCTGAAACAGTTAGAATACCTCTGTATGTCTAGTCAGCCGAAATGCATTGGCAATATGTCTTGATCACGTGACATCATGAAAATGGCGGCTCAATGTAGGAAAGTAATACAGTCTGCATAGGGAAATTCACGGTTTTTGTTAAAATTTTTCGTTATTTATAACAAAAATTTATTGTTCATATGGTTTTTGTAGTTCGTAATATTATTATGTAGATGTACGCATATTTTTATTCTATTAGAAGACTGTGAAATGTAAAAAGAAACAAAATGAAGTGCAATCAGAGGAAATTAACCTATATAAGATACATTAGATTATTTGATTTGTTCTTTAAATTTTCATCAATAACTTATGTACCCTGTCTTTCTATGATGCTATAAATTAAAAAAAGTCAAAAAGTATCTGATCCAACAACTTCTTTACATTGTTTACATTACGTATATAGGTTAAAAGAATGTCATATATTTTTGATTTCCTTATTTACTTAGTATGTTTTTATACATCGTGCGGTGTGAAAATGATGCACAATAACTTAATGTTTCTTTATCCATTTTGTTATTTATTTATTATTTATTTAATTATCATATAACAAAAACCGTGAATACACTGGATATCACGTGGTCAATTCATATTACCAATAGTGTGATCGCCGTACGCGAGGGCCGGCAAAACCGCTAGTGCACGATTTTCAAGTCCAAAAAAACCGCACTATTGAGGTGGCTTCGGTGACTTTATATAAAAACACTAACGTCTTTGAAATTTTGCACAAATATACTTTCAACATTATACTTTTGATTTGTGCAAAGAAAACCTGGGGACAACGACAAAATTATTGGAAAAACTAAGCTCGTACAAAGTCACTTTTAACACATAACCTTATGGGATAAGACTTTTTATCACTTATTACTAATATATAAAAACATATTTATTAATAAACAGAATATGTGATTCAAGATTTTTTTATGCTGAATCTAATGACATCATCATAATTATGTGTTAATGACCAAATAAACAAGATATTGATGTTAAGCGCTTTAAATGTGCTTCTGCGCATGCGCAGCCAGAGCTAACTCAACAAATTAGCATTTTTTGTATGTATTAACATAATATTTTTTTGTTACTAACGTTCAGAAGTAGTTCACAATGCTTTAGAATAAAATTTGAATAATATACTTGAACCAATGTCAAAATCAAAAGTGAAACCCCCTGGAGCCCTCGCATAATACGGTTTAAACGACCTATTTTATACACTACCAAATAATATAAAATAATTGTTTTATTTAAAAATTTTATAAGTGAAATGATTTCAAGCATTTTTTGTGAAAAGAAAGCTCACGGTCTCCTATAGTAGAAGATTCACGAACAAGACGCATCGTTTTCGCAAAACAAATAAATCATATATCCACACTGTCACTATTGATTCAATTGTTTTCATTGTATTGAATTCAAATAAACGTATTCTTCAATACTTTTTATTAAAAGAACCGGCATGCCTAACTGTATAGGCCTACCGCTCGAGTAAACATGATTTTACATATTATAATTATATATACAACTATAAATAATTATATATAAAACCATAAACAATTATATAATTATATATGCCTATATATATATAATTGCATATGATTACATATGATACATTATGTGACTAGATACAATTATATATAGTCATATATACTTATTTTATAAAATAATTTTTACTCGGGTTGTTAATAAAGTCTCAACACTTCAATCACCAATGCTCTGCCCATAGAGAAATATAGAAAGATATCCAGAAAAGAGCGTCTGACATTAGACCGCGATCAGAGTAAAGACCATCCCCTCTAGATTATCAAATGACTAAATTAATGATTCTTAAAAAAAAATTCACTCTAGCGTACCTGTCCTTGTTGAAGCTCTTTCCCGTGGCAAAGGTCCAGAGGACGTTGATGATGGCCGGCACGATGACGGGCTTCATCTGTCGCACGCCGCCCTCGCCGATGCTCTGCAGAACCAGTTCGAGCTCCTGCTTGATGGAGTCGGACATCTCGCGACGCGCGAAACCGACCGATCGCATGCTGCGCACGAACCAGCCGCGGATCTCGCGCCAGTCCTTGCCGTCGTTCATCGTTATGCCTTTGTAACAACGGAGAATGTACTTGATTATTTTAATAATCCTTGAGGGGTGACAAAGTTCAGGAGGATACGAATTCAGATTTCCCGCCAAGAATCTTATATTAGGCTTTTTAACGTCTTACGTCATGTTTATTGTACCTCCAGCGTTCCTGACATTTGATTGGCTGGTGAGAGCTGATAACCTGATAACAGGTTGTTTTACCTTCAGCGTTCTCGCCGTCTGATTGGAGTGACGTCAGACGTGAAAATGTCTAATACCGATCAAGAAATATAAATGATCCTTTGTAACTGAGATACTCAGCTTGATTACCTTTGCTGTATCGAGAAAGATATGAGAATATTAAATTTAAGTCTAAGTATTAGTCGATCAATCTAAATTTTGTACGAAAAATGGAATTTTTATGTATTTCTTTTACAGATGTTACTTCGACTAAAAATTAATATTTTAAAATTGTTCTCAATCCTGCATAGGTAATATTTATAATATTGTATTCAATTAGTACACTGAAAAAAATGTTTTGTTCCAGCATCCAGATTCTGGTTGTTAAAACTAAACTGCCTAGGGCTGCTGCAACAATACTTTGTTATTGCTCGCACAGATATATATTATTGTTGTGACAACCATACATCGGCCCCCATAATATAACTAAGACAACAATATTTAAGTGACTCGAGCAATACCAGTATAGTTATCATATCAATATAAAAGTAATGATGTGATACCCAATCCTTTTCTCAGTGTACAAATTATCACTTTTTTACACATTTGTATGAAATATGAAATGTTACTTATAAAATGTGTGTCCCATGATCGTGAACGTTAAATGAGATAATCGCCCTTATTATATTTGCCAAACAAAAATTCGTGTGTCCAGGTTGAAAAAGAAAATTCTAATAATTCTAATAATTCTAACAATTCTTATAATTTAAAAATTTATATATTCATTTTAAAGATTTCACTCCGGATGGGTATCTTAAAAATAGATAGGTGCTCTTGATTATCATTATTAATCACTATTAATAAATTAGCTGAATCTACTCACTCACTATCGCTCTCTCGTGTAAGTTGAAAGTTATTTCATGAAATATGATCAAGGTTTTTGTACGTTTGTTTTTTAAGGTTTTTTATATTTTAAAATTAGAATGTTGGTATAATATATATATATATATATATATATATATATATATATATATATATATATATATATATTATACCAACATTTTAATTTATATATATATATATAATGTATATATTATCGTTGAGTTTCCTTATAGAAGTATCAGCTATATAATAATTCGAACCATCCACCCACGCTTCCATCCATCCATCCTCACATCCATCCATTCATTCACCCTCACATCCATCCATTCTTCCACTTTTACACTTCGTCCCGTCAACTCACGCAACCATTCATCCACCCACGCATCCATTCATCCACCTTCATACTTCAATTCCTCCTCCAGACGTAATATATACATGCATTCACACATCCATCCATCCACCTTTACACTTTAAACTCTCCACCCACGCATCAATTCAGCCACCTTTGCATTTTAAACCTTCCACCTATGCAACCATCCATCCATCCACTCATCCAATTATCCACCTTTACACTTCAACCCTTCATCCACGCAACCATTCAAATAAAAAAAACAGTTCAATATACGTTATTTAATTGTATAATTAAACAAAAAAGAAAGATTACAGCTTTCTACATACAATGAAATATTGTTTATTTTGCTTTCTCAAAGAGAAAGCTTTGTAACGATGATAAAATTTTTTTTTTGACATTCGATGAATCTCGATGTTTTTGATTCGATTCCTGAGTTGTAAAAGTGGGTTTACAATAGTTTTTCAAAAAATGTCTGTATGTATGTATGTGTGTACATATGTATGATACCAATATTTATGTCCACCATACTTTTTCAAGGGAACCATACGTTTGAACTTAGAACTGAAAACTATTAATTTTTAAAAATTTGTAAAAATTGAAAAAAAAATATTTTTGTTATTTCATACGTTGAATTTGTCAAAAATATGTACGTTTTAATAAATTTGACGTAGTTTCCTTTCGATTGATATATCTTATAGTAACTTTAAAGTTATTTTTGTAAAATAATAACAAAATATTAGTTTAAAAAATTTTCTTTTGTCTTTTTATACTTTAAACTTTTTTACTAACGATACCAAAACGCTTGTATCTAATAAATTAATTGTAGCATTAATGTATTAATTGCGAATTTTCAATACAAGATTCCTTAATTAAATCGATTAATCCGGACCTCTTTGAGAAAGCATTCTACTAAAGCAGTTAGCAGCGATTTTTATACTTATGACCCCCATGGTGTTAACATATTTAAAATAATTCAAAATAAAAAACTGTAAAACGTTGTAGCATTAAAGTTTGAGTAGAGTAATAATAATTTAATTATGTTGTGCTTTATTTTTCTCCTGCCGTAAGTTCCTGTTTTGTGTGAGAACATTAATCTATGTAAAACATAAATCTGTATAAATATTATTGCATCCAATATTAAAAAAACTCTTGGTTTTCCTGTTACGTATTTCATTTAAAATATCATGCTATAAAAAAATATTTTTAAAAGTTCTATAACCTTATCGACGTATTTGAATATTCAGAACGCTTAATAGTTCGGATACTGATGGATGATAAGGAGAGTGTCAGACTTTCAGGTCACGGGTTTCTATGAAACTTTACGGATCGTTTTCTGGTACCTTAGAATGAAGCCCAGTACCCGTAGTTATATCGAATGGGCCTCTGTATAATTGATACAGCATATTTTATTAACATTATTAGTTTAACCCTTTGTGGTTTAGTGGCTATTATAATAGCCACCTCTTTCGTCTAAGATTTTTATCTATACAAATTTTATTTATAGGTGTATATAAATGATTTTACATTATTCTATTAGCTAAGAGGTTTCTCTATGATACTAATTAACAAAAATTGATATTTTATTTATTGTTAAATAGTTATAAATAAACAAGTAACGAAAAAAGCTGTTTTTTTAAGAAAAATATGGACCACAAAGGGATATACAAGATATTTAACATTCAGCATATGAATAATGCTAATGATTTAGATTCTAGGACCTATTAAATATATTTTTTCTCAGCAATAAATAAATATTTCTGAAAAGTACTATAAATCTTCAGTTAAATTTTCAAAAGCTTGTTAAGCTTATTCAAAAGCATTATTAATTCTCAGAGAAAAATGCATTTGAAAATATACAGCTATGGTTAAATTTTAAAACGCATTTTTTTCCTAGAGTTAATAATGAAAATGGAAAATTTCATTTTCAAAATGTAATTACAGATTCCTGATAAGAATTCGGTGGGCAAAGTATAGCGTTTCTCTAGAAATATTTATTTATTGCAGAGAAAAAAATATAAATGTGATGCCTTTATTAAATATAACACCCTGTTACCGTCTTCTGCGCCAGCAGAAAGACTATTTTCGTATGCAACGTTGATGAATCTGCCGAAATTGAATAGAATCGATGATATCAATTTTGAGAAATGAGTGTTATACAAAGTAAGCTGTTCAAAAGACCGCTGCCGTACCCCGTACGAAAAAACCCTATGGAGTGCACTATAACGTGCGTACTGGCAAACAGGTTTTTTCGTTTTTTGCATATTTTTTTTTACACCTCGAAACATTATAGTGTGCACTATAGAATTTTTTTTTTATAAATAGTATTTCGCGAAAATATTATAGTATACACTGTGATGTACAGTATAGTGCGCACTATAGAATTTTTTCGTACGGGGCCAATTCATTGGCAACTTAGCTTTCTCAAAATAATTAATTGTTCCAATATGAAATTCTTTGTTCTAACAAATTAATTTTAAATTGCCTTTTCTCTTTCTAAATAATAGCTAAAAAGGTGTGCTTTTTTATCATTGATGGTTTGACCAAAGATATTTTTTTACTAAAATTACAGAACGATAGGTAATAATCCTTATCACAGCAATTTTTTCTCTGTACGTAATTTATTAAAATTATTTAAATATTTAAATGAAATGTAATCAGATGTTGATAAGTAGATTCACTGAATTCCTAATCATCTAAAATTTTGTGATCTATTTGCGATCATAGATTTCCAAGATGTAACCATTTAAACTATAAATATATATTTTGTCGCGTATAACAAAAGAAAGGAAAGAGCGTATCCAAAATTTGCAGTTGTAAAAGACAGGTAATTTTATACTCTTCTTAATGCATTTACACTAAATTGATGATAATATTTCTAACATACAACAGAACTAAAAAATTCAAAAATAGAAAAATTGTTTAGATAAAAAGTGGATGAAATTTCTTTTTAATTTAGAATCTTCGTTAAAAATCGAAAAAAATTAACCCAGTTTTGTAAAAGATGACTGACATTCACAGAATTTTCTTCTCCATATTCCTAATCATCTTAATTTATTTAAAAAAATTTTGATTTATTACTCACTTTGAATTATTAATTAAAATTATTTCTAGATATTAATTCATTTTGGAATTATTAATTAAATGTGATTTAATAATAAATTTTGCAACCCTGACTGTGAGTTAAAATTCGTTATTTTTTAATATCGATATCCCCTTTAAATTTTAAGGGAAACTGTCGGTCAAACCATGCTCAGATAAGGTAAAATTTATGATTTTTTCATAAGACAACGATACAATGTATGTTGCACGTGTATATATTTGTATGTATATGTGTGCGTATATGTATATATGAGTGACTCCATGACAAGTGAGCAGGTCAAAAAATTTAAATATCAAAAATTGTAGTAAATCTGCTCTAAATTATGATCAAAACTCACAAAAAGATTTTTAGATCTTCATATCAAGATGGTCAAAAGTTATGTACGATCAAAGTGTATGATATTTGTTAATATTATGCTTTACTCTAATCGTTGAGCATTTTGCACTCGTCTATATTGAACTTTAGAGAAATAATCCAATAACACTATTTTTTACAAATTTGTCGAGAAGTCAAAAAAAAATTTTTTATCATCATATCTTATGTTTATATGTACCTTAAGTATTGGATATAAGTGTAATTTCACTCTGCGAGTTGACGCCATAATATTTTTCAAGTTTACAACTCCCAAAAATTTCCTTTTGATAATATTTTTTAATCAAGATTTATTAAAATATGGTGTAAAGTTTGGTATCATTAATATAAATTTTTTAAACAACAGCATTTTTCACTTTTTTGATGATTGTATGGCTTTTATCGAGTGAACTTTATACTAAGCATATTACTATTAATTTTCAATGGTGGAATGCCTAATAACTACACTACTGGAATTATAGGTACATTAAAGAACCATTATAGATCTTTTTAGTGCTACATATTTGCCATATAATTATAATACTATTTAGTTGTCCAACGAGCACCGTCAAGATTAGTTTGATTATGGAGCTCGTAGGATATATCTTCCTAAATTATATAATCGTAAACGTTATTAAGTCACTCCACTCCCTCCAACCCCCTCCACCCTACTCCACATAATAACGTTAAATTGTTTAAAAAACTACGTTAATTTTTGTTTACCCTCCACCCCCCTTCTACCCTTCCACACCCCTCCATATTCCCTCCACGTCCCATCCACACCCCCTCCACTTAATAACTTTAAATTGTTTAAAAAACTACGTTATTTTTTTATTTATTAGCACCCTCCACCCCCATCCACCCCCCTCCATATCCCCTCCACACTTCCTCCACAACCCCTCCACACCCCTCCACGCCCTTCTACATTTTCTCCAATTTTAATGCATTACTTCCACATTGGCCGTTACATGCCTTTTACATCTTCTTCACTCCCCTCCACATCTCCTCTACATTCCATCCTACTTACAGTAAATTAACATAAATCGAACGCAAGCACTGACTACATAGTCTTAATATTTATTTTATTTCTTATTAAATTAAATAAAAAATGATGATATATCTTAAGTAAAAATAATAGAGTTCTGGTTCGTGCACATTATAATTGTGCACAATTTAGCATTAGTCGAATATAGATATATTGATCAATGTTAAATTGTACACAATTAAAATACGCGATTGTTATATTAAATATTAGAACAGACACTCACTTCTACTAAGTTTAAAAGTTAAAAAGTTGAATGGGGGTTGGTGAGCGGAGCGAGCAGGGACCCCCCCTCAGTATATGTACTAAGGGAGCTCCGCCCCCTGCGTTTTCGTAATTATCGAAACTATATAACACCGGAATTAAGAAAATAATGAAAAATCTTATGTTTAACTCAATGTTAAAAATAATAACTTTAAACATTATAATAGAATACAATAACTAATACCTATACATCTAATAATATACGTCATTCATACTTTACATAAATGCTTCTAAAGTTAAATATCACAAAATAATAAGGATAACATACAAATAACAAACAATTACGCAATTTATGGATAAACAGCAATTACTAAAGGATGTCGGGAATAATAATCTTATTTTCGTAGGCATTAAAATCCAAAAGTTATAACTTAACGTAAAATTGATAAGTGACTAAAAATTAACAATTATTGACAAATTTATTTTGATAATAATAATCTGATTCAAGGATACTTTAATTATCTTTAAATCAGGTGCAACTTACGACAGCAATCAAATAATATTTAGTACTATCTATTTATTATTAGAAAGGTAATATATATATATATATATATATATATATATATATATATATATATATATATATATATATATATATATATATATATATATATATATATATATATATATATATATATATATATATATATATAACATTGGGCAAATGTTAAAGCCAGTCCACTTTAAAATAACTTTAAAATAACGGAAAGTAACGTATAAATAACATAAAATACTGTAGAAGTGCATAAAATAACGTAAGATAATATAAAATAACTTGAATATTGTTAAATCTCGCATAAATGACAATAATAAAACAAAAAATTCCAAAAATAGGCCACACTAATGAAGTATAACGCAGATATAGAGAAGGTCTGAATTATTTGGCTTAATATAACGAAAAATAACAATAAAAATTTTTAAAAGTAGACCAAAATAACGTAGAAAAATGTATATATGGAGAAGGTCCGATTCTTAGATGTAAAATAACGTGGAGTAACAGAAAATACCGAGAAATAACGTTAAATAGCTCATAAGCAACGTAAAAATAACAAAAAATCTCGAATAATTGCAAAAAAGAACTTCCAAAAAGGGAGATATGTAGAAGGTTCTGATTATAAGATGTAAAAAACATAGAATACCGTAAAAGAACGTAAAATAAAAAAATAACGTCAAATAGCGCATAAATAACGTAAAAATAAGGAAAAATTTCGAAAAGTAGGATAAACCGTAGAAAAAAGCCAAACAATGAAGAAAAAAGGAGACATGGAAAATAAGGAAAAATTTCGAAAAGTAGACCAAAACAGCGTAGAAAGATGGAAATATGTAGGAGATCGGATTCTTAGATGTAAAATAAGGTAGAGTAACGTAAATTAACGTAAAATAACGTTAAATAGCTCATAAGTAATGTAAAAATAACGAAAAATTTCGAATAATAGGCCAAAATTACGTAGAAAAGTGGAGATACTTAGAAGGATCTCGATTCTTATACATGGCGACGGCGTCGGTGGCGTAATAATTTTATAATATAGAGAAGATATATTAGTAAGTGTTATAAAAGTTTGTTATGCCAAAAGGCATAGTCCCCTATATATTTTATTTAGTCTTAATGAATGTCATTAATTTATTAACGTAGTGTAGCACGATTGTGATACAAAAGAAACTTTTTTCAATGATTATATTTTCCTCTTCATCTGATGATTCATCGCATTTTCTTTTATTATTTAAAACCTAAACAATAATTTCATTATTAGTTTTAGTCCCGGAAACTACTTATTTTTCGTCAACATTAAAATATTTTTCATACGATACGCTAACTGTGAGAGATTGATATATTTTTTCATACATATTTAACAATCATGGTTTTACGTATTAGAATAATGTTATCATAACGAATTTTGCACCTATATTGAAATAATACTATGACAAACTCATTATCGTATGTATTATCCATGACGTACTTAAGTGTAAGTAAATATATTCGGTAAGCAAAAAATTATTTCCGATTAACTAAAGAGCATTTTCAACGTTTCAAGACATCGAGCAGTTTCGTCGTTACTTAATTATTCCTTAATTATGTCCTTACTTTGTCATTAATGAAGTAAATGCATTTCTGAGAGCTTAAAAATTCGAGTTCTCGACCGGTTAAAAAAACTTAATTTCGAATTAAAGGTAGATTTTTACATTGATTAAGATATAAAATTCAAGAGTCGGAGGTCTGACTTCGAATTACCTCATATTTAGAATTATCGATAGTATACAGCTGTAGTTATTTTCTCGAATGATCTTGTACTAAATTGACTTGAGTTTAATAAAATGTTGATTATAAGCAATTATTAACATCAACATATTTTACATAAGAACGAAAAGGTTTTAAAACTGAAAGGGATTTCTAGAACTGGTATTGGTAAAAGCCAGGTAGGCTGTGATTGGTAAATACCAGTCTGGCTTTTTTCATTCTGGACTAGCTATTTTGGTTTTATTTGGAATTGTACTTTGGCTGTCTCACTCACGTGCATATTACTATAACGCTGCCGCCGAGGCTGCTGCAAATTCGCAAGTCTGAAAACCGTTGACTTGTTAAAGATGCGTTGACTTTTAATGCAAATTCATACAAATTATTTTATTTACAAATTACTACTATTTCAAACAGCTGTAAACTATTTTGTAAAGTTAATTAGTTAATCTGATATCTAATAAATACAAAAGTTTATCAACGTTTTAGATTAAAAAAACATATCCCAATTAAACATATTTGCAAGCCAGTAGTTCCGGGGTTCGCCGCCGAAGCACGTAAAAAACTTGCACTGAGAAAAAAGAATTCCTTGTGGCAAATGAATCGTGTACTTGCAGAATCAAATTATTACGTACTTGCCGCAAATATTGAATTCTTAATAGTGAAGAACTCGAACTTGAGAAAATTCTTCAAGAGTAAGATAAACATGCCGAGTTTTCGAACATTAAAATATCAAAAGATCCTATACGTAAACATAATCGTGGCAGGCAAAAACTTATACTAACCTGTAACGGTAATATAAATTAAAGTCAGACGGTCAGCGTTTGACAAGCAACTCTAGTACTCAGTTCTTAACTATTAAGACGATGCGTTTAACTGTTAAGAAATATTCATTTAACCGTATTCAAATCCACTTTCTCTCAGTGTCATCTCTAGCACTCACCCTTCTTCTTGCCCATGTTCCTCATCTTGATGAAGTAGTTCCAGGGCCGGCCGTCGTACTCCTCGGCCCCGAGCACCGCGTGTATGCACTCGGTGCCGTTGACAACGACGGTGCTGCCGCCGCCCAGCCTCATCCGGATCACCGGACTGGCGTAGCGGCGCGACAGCTCCAGGAGCGCCTCGTGCATGCCGCCCAGCCGCTGGCTGAGCTCGCGCAGCTCCGCGGCATTGCCCAACAGCGGCCAAGCGAACGGTCCTGCAACAGATCGGGTGGTCATTGAGATATTTTGCGAGATTCTTGGACTCGTCAAAAGCATACATTGAAAGATAGAAACTTTTATCTAGATAAAGCATTATCTAGAAAAACAGTATGTATGTAGTGTGTTATATAAATTATTTATGGGGGCGGGCCTGGGTTCAACCCAAAAATAGATCTTTTTTTGTGAGTCCACAAAACTTTTTATGTTTAAAAGTATTTATTCTGAAAATTTGTATGCTATTAGCACTTAATAATATCTTTAATTTTACCGTTGTAATATCTCACAATCTTGATCCTACACGTCACAATAAATCACTATTTTCAATACCATATTTATTAACGGAACTTTGTTCCTCCCACGCTTCTAGGAGACGTGATAAACGAAATATTTTTTTTCGACGGTTATTCAACTCTCTTTGACATGTATTACAAAATGAGCGGAGCACGTTGCGTTAAATTTTTTCTATTATAGTACTTTATCTAGATAATTTATCGTTTTTTACAACATTAATCGAAAGGGATTTATTTCATGTAAATAAGAATCATTAGAAAACATTTAAAAACATTTTATTACTAAAATGTAGTATAATCGAGTATTTACAAATTCTGATTCTTTAAAGTATCTAGTCTTTTAATTTATAAATACAATATTTGAGGTAATTAAGTAGATATCGTATCAATATCTGCAGCCTAGAATGTTTTAGCTGTTTAGCTTATCAGGAAGTTTCTGAAATTTTAAATACAAGAGTTGACGTAAATTTTCAGATAATGTCCCAAAATTGAACACCTCTATCCCCATGAGATAGAGTTATATTAATATACCACTAAAGTTTTTTGTCATCCAATTATATTATCTTATTGTAATATTCCATAATTGGAACACCGCTGTCCCAATATTGGGACTGAGTTATTCCAATATACAACTAAGTTACATAAACTATTAAATGTAAGGTTTGATTATTTTGTAGATAATGTCCCAAATGTATATAATACTTATACCACTGCCCCAGTATTGGGACCATACAGTCGTCCCAAACACCATTAAAATGTATATTCGTCCAATATTCTCCAGACAAATAAATTAAAATTCTTTAGCTTATCAGGAAGTTTCTGAATTTTTAAATGCAAAATTTGAGAACTAACAAACAAACAGACAAATAAGTATATAACCGCGGGTAAGTTCAATAGAATAACGTTTACAAATTGGTGATGTTTTTTAATGTTAAAAATTACATTTTTCATCCTTTACTAAAAACTAATATAGCTCAAATTTTGTTTTAGTCCAAAAGGTTGCGCAATAGCAGTCTTCTTATAATATATTAATTATACAAATTTAATTTCGACCCACGTTTAAAATTGGCTAATTGGATAATTCCCGATGAAATCACGTTATACGCCCTTTTCCGGAAGCCTCAAATTTTGTGCAAACCTTGTTACTATAGGTTTTAACTTGATAAATTTCGGTGAAATAATAAACTATCCAGTTTTTGTTAAATAACCTATATACATCTATAGTAAGCTTCACTTAAAATTGTGTGCAATCAGCTATCATTCTTGATCAGGTGAGTTTTCTCGACATGGTCTTGAAAATTTCAAACAATTTTACTATCTCGTATTTAATAGGTAATGGATAACAATGTTACCTTTCAAGTCAAATTTCCAAGATTATAGAGTTCTTAGGAGTAACGATTTAACGTTATAATTGCATAGCACACATTAAAATTTAACATTAATTGAAATGTTCTTCGAATACATTATCATTATTATATTCCTTAGAAAAAATTATTCTCACAACCACATTAGCGATTACTTTTCTCTGAAATTATAACCTCGAACTAAGGGAGAAAAAAGAAAGTCTTGACACTCACAATATTTTCAAACCTCACATGGCTCTTATTACATTTATGTATGCAAATTGATCTGTAGCACCCCATGCCTTATAGTCGACAGTATTTCCGCGTACAAAAAAATGCGTTATTATATATATGAATAAAGAATAGAATTCCGGTATTTTTCCAATTTTTGGAGGGTCTCATCGTTAACGGGTTTTGAGTAAAAAAACTTGTTCTTTTCTTTAATATGTGTTTAAAATAAATATCTTTTAAGTAATTTTTAATGTTGGACATACATTTTAAATTTGACTAGGAATCACAGGTATTCACCACAACCACCACAATTTCAACCATTAACGATATAAATATCAATATAAATTCCAATAAATAGATATTAATATCCATTTTGTATAAAAAATCATGTATAAACATTATTTATAATATACAGATATTGATTATGCATGTTATTATGTGGTTTGAATATAATTATCAAACAATATTATTACATAAATACGGTATTTCCTGTCTTCCATTCTAAATCCTTCCATTCTCTCTTTCTTACTCTTCGAATATATATAGATATATACCATACGTGTATTTCACCATTATTTTTATTGCTACGCCGCTCTACCTCCTCAATCATCTACCACACTCTATCTAGCTATATTTTGTTTCCACAAAATAGCAATAATAATAGTACATTGTGCAACTAGGGGGGAAATTGTCTTTTTCTAAGCGAGGATGATGATTGAGCACGAGAAGAAGTCGAGGAAGACGAAACCCCCGAGACTAACACTAGTGCTCAGATTATCATCCGAGTCCTAAAAAGTCCGTCACCTCCCCCCTGTTACACACCGTAATTTTTAAAATTAGTGCATGAATAAACCCTTTTTATGCATGCAAAAAGGTGGCGACTTACCGCTGTAGCGGGAGGAAATCATTCCGTATCTAGGGAGAGAATGGGCTCATTCCCGCACACTTTTCAGTTTTTTCTCAACCAAGCTCGTAATGCGGTATTTCCCCATACACTTTATATGTACAAAAACGGGCTTATTTCATGCGCGTGTTAAAAAAATTATAAATAATCATTTGTAGATAAAGAAAATTGCGCGGAAGCTATCAGCCCGATGTTGTTCAGTCAATGTTTAAAAAAATGTATGTAATATTGTGTATACAACTATACAGTTATATTTTATGTTAACGTACAAAAGACATATGTATTCGCTATGTTAAGCGCCCGAAGTGGCCATTATAAACACTTGAAAATTAAAGAAAAAGTATGTTACGCGATAGTTGGAATTATTTGATATGAAATTGTGCAACATTTCTATTTTATGACGAAATCCTGTAATAAATGTGTGATATGACGACATATATCGAACTTTGTAATTGCACGACAACGTATCTTTTTAACAATCGCAAAATAAATTCTTTATCTATCTATCTATGCTGTAGAAAACTTGATTTTCTATATAAAAATTGACTAAAATAGCAAACATTACTTAAATGTATATATATATATATATATATATATATATATATATATATATATATATATATATATATATATATATATAATACTACACAGAGATCATTTTCTGATAAATATTACCGTGAAAATCATTATAAATCTGGGACATCCTAACTTCAGGGGGGAAATTACCGAGATGAATGGTAAAAATTAACGTTATTCTTACATTATAATTACATTATAATATAACTTATTATGTTGACCGTATAATATGGTAAATTTGAACGTGAATCAGTGCAATTTGTACCGTTCAGTAAAGTAATTTTTCCCATGAAGTCAGAATATCCCACGTTTACATTGACTTTTACGGTAATTTTTATCAGAAATTTCTTTCTTTGTAGGATTTATTTTGTGTTTGAAACGAAAAGTTTGAATGAAAAGAAAATATTTGTAAATATATATATATAACAACATCATTAAACATAATGGTGTTCATTTTGTCCCACACATTTTAACATACGTTTTATGTGGGAGTTCATTTTGCCTCACCATTTTCAGAGACGAGGTACAATGAAGACTTCTAAAGATCCTTTAAATCTATTTATATTTTTCAACAAACCGACGGATCTGGAATTTTTAAAAAAATCCCCTATTTATTGTTAAAACGTTTTGTTCGTAGAGATCGATGTATTCTTAATTTTTAATAAATGTTCCTAAGAACGATAAATTCACTTCTAATTGAATTCTAAAGACCCTTTTTCCATCGAAAATATTGAATAATTTTTGTATGCCATCATTAGTTTGATGCCATACAATTATTTATTGAACATCAACAAATATTTATCTGATAATACCTACCTAGCACTAATGAAATTAAGATTTAATATTTTTAAGCTTGAAATGTGCATTTTATCTCCAAAATGCTCATTTTGATTTTTCTATATGTGTGATGTAAATCCACAACAGTTAAAACTGTAACAAAGAAATTTGTTAACAATATACCAACAAAACACGATGCATGCTGCAGGAGCCATCTTGAATTAATGTACCAATCACAAGGAGTCAACAGTTTAAACAGGTTGAAAAGTTATAAACTTTCAATTAATATTTATAAATTGTATAAATGTTCAATCTTCACGAAAAAGGCGAATTGGGTATATGTTAACACTATTCTATATAGTATAAAAAAGAATTTCAGTATTTTTGAGATACCATGTTACTTCTCTATTGAGACTTTACTTATAATTTTGTCCACGAGTAATCGAGCCTTATACAATATGTTATAGATTTTTGAAAATTACCAATAACATTTTGTTAATAATAAGTTTATTTTTTCAAGAATAATCATAAAAATAATGTTTAACGAACAAGTTCTTCGCGTTTTAGTACATATCAAAAAGAATCAAATAATCATTGAAAAAAAATTTCGCTCATTATGTAACAAAGAATTGTACATGCTGCTAAGTTCCGCCAATAAAGTATTAATAATGACAATAGATTGTGACACATTGAATCAAGATTTTGAGGTTTTACATAACATACATTTGACCTTAACATAAAGGTATGATCAAATATTTACAGATAAAACAAGTTTAAGAATGATTTCTCTTACAGAAAACTCAGCTGTCAGGAAAGTCTAATTTCATAAATTGTGTATTTTACCGATAAGACATAATTATGTTTCAATAAATTGAATTCAAACCGCTTATCAAACATTTTTTCAAAAAAATGTCCACGAATCATTCCCTAAATCATACCTGTTTAAATAATTTGATTAGTAATTGAAATTCATGTATTTATCGATTCAACTTAATTTATTAAAAGAAATAATTTTATATTGAAATTCTTAATTAAGTTTGAAGAAGTTAAGTGCCAATAAACTGGCAGCTATATTTTTCCTTTATATAGCAGTATAGCACCTTCTGCCAACTTCTGTATCACTTTCTGGTACCTCTATTGTATTGAAATGCTTAATTAAGTTTGAAGAAGCTAAGTGCCAATGAACTGGCAGCTGTGTTTTTCCTTTATATAGCAGTACATCACCGTCTGCCAATTTCTGTATCAGCTTCTGGTACCTACCTTTATTATATTTTAAATAAATAAAATAAGTGCATAGAAACCCGATTTTTCCTCAAAACAATTTGAATCTTGGAAATATACAAAAAAAAAAGCATACAAATTTTACTAAAATTTTTTTTCTATGTGTTTAGTTACTTCAACAAATTATTTCAACGATTTTCAAATAAACGTTTTTTTGGTGGAGCTAATTTGAAATTTTGGGACAGGAAATTTTTTTGTTCCCGCACACTTTGTCAAACGAATAAAGAAAACGAGCCCTGAAAATTCAAATTTGACCGACCCTACTTAGAAATATATGATGATCCAAATTCGAAGTTTAGAATATTTGAGTAAATATGCGGCGATTTCTGGAAATACGAAAGATATTGGGGTTGTATGCCATTGGTACGAGTCAGTGAAAAATACAAATAATTTCTCTTCAGAACCTATGGAAAAACGTGGATAAATTATTAACATTCAAAATTATTCATTCACTATTTCTCAACCCGAAATAACTAAAGATGATGAATAATAAAGATGAGGAAAGAAGACTATATTGAGTACTATTACCTAACATATTCTTGTTTTTATTATATTATTGTATCTCCGAATCTCTAACACGCTGTAAGCTATCACTACTGAGATTAAATTGATTTTGACGTAACAGCCAGCAAGTAAAAGATTTCCTTATTAGATTAATTATTAGTTTTATCCTCTACTAATATAAACTAGCTATTTGGTCTGATCATTGTCTTATCTTTATTATATCTACACGTTACGTTACAAGAGAAAGAATTGTTAAATCCTTAACTAAATCGGCATTTTCATTTTCAATGCAAAAGTCATCTTTTGCACACAAAGAAGTATGGGAAGGCGTTAGAACAGAAATTTTACAGTCGTCTATATTTTCATATACATCAGAATCATAATTCTTCAGAAGAATATTTAATTTCTAATAATGTAATTTCTAAAAATGCGTCTTCTTTTGCCTTATTAATAATTGTAAGATTATATTGTCACAATCAGGCAATTAAAAATTCTTTTTGAGTACTTGTGCTGTCAAATCGCGGAAAACGAAATTCTTTGGTAGAATTTTCAAAGATACTACTTGGAAAATCAATTTGGAGCTGTATTCGTTGAATTTTATGCATAATTTCTAAAAGACTAGAATTAATAATCGTAGAAAATGTAATGCTCATAGATCTCAAACGTCGAAGAAAGCTTTCACAGGTCTGACTAGAATATATATATATATATATATATATATATATATATATATATATATATATATATATATATATACCCATGGTAGAAATAGTTATGACTGATTCGTATAATCCTAAGCGAAGCTGAGCTATTCGTAATTAAAAAAGATTAAATAATAAAACCATGAACTCTAAACCCAAAACCCAACTAACCCAAGCTGCGCAATTTACAATTTTAAAAAGTTTTAAATAATAAAACCATATACTGTAAACCCCATATACAACTAATCCAATCTGGCAACTTGCATTTAAAAAACTTAAATAGTAAAATCGTAAACCCTAAACCCATCTATCGCTGCAAGCTGAGGAATTTGCAATTTAAAAAGTATAAATAATAAAACCACAAACCGTAAACTCCAGATCCTAAATCTTAAATCTAACTAACACAAGCTTAGAAATTTGTAATTTAAAAAAAGTTTAAATAATAAAATCGTGAATCCTAAACCCTAAACTTAACTAACTAACTCAAGTTAAACAAATTTCAATTGAAAGAGTCAAAATAATAAAATCTTCAACTTTTAACCCCGGGTCATAAACCCTAGACCCAAGTAATCCAAGCTGATTCATTTGAATAGCCGTAAATATTCCTTATACCCAAAACCCAACTAACTCTGTTAACTAAGTTAACAATCATAAATAAACTATTAAATTTATGAACCAAAAATTCAAAACTTAACTAACCCAACTTGAGCTATTTGGAATTTGTTGGGTTTAGGAATTATGGTTTATGCTTTATTTCAATTAGTGTTAGTTTGGTTTTGGGTTTAGTGTTTACGGTTCTATTATTTAAACTTTTTTTAAACGCAAATTGTTCAGCTTGGACTATAATTTGGTTAAAGTTTTGCGATTTAATATTAAAACATTTTTTTAACGGTTCAACTTGGGTTAGTCGGGTTTTGGATTTAAGGTTTAAGGTTTTATTATTTGAACATAATTAATTGTAAATTACTGAGTTTGGATTAGTTGGATTTAGGGTTTACGATTTAGGATTTACGTTATTTTTTATTTAAACCTCTTTATAATTTAAAATTGCTCTATTATATATTGCTTTATTATTTATGCTTCTTAAATTGCATATTGCTTAGCTTGGGCTAGTTAGTTTATACTATTTATACACAGAGAGAATTTTCTGATAAAAATTACCGTAAAAATCATTGTAAACGTGGGATATTCTGACTTCATGGAAAAAATACCCTACTGAACGGTAAAATTTACCGTGCTGAATGGTAACATTTATAATGAATAATGTTAATTTTTACCATTCACTAGGGTAATTTTCCCCCTGAAGACAGAATATCCCACGTTTACAATGATTTTCACGGTAATTTTTATCAGAAAATTCTCTCTGTATATGTGGCCGTTCTTTTTGCTTATTGAAAAGAGGCCCCGTGCTGATTGCATGCCCTGGGCCTCGCACCTTGTAAGGCCGGCTGCTTTGTTTTTGTTGATTAATGTAGGTAGAATATTATGTTGTTGATTTCAGCTGATTCATGACTTCAATTGATTTCAACTTGGCTGCATTTCAAATGAATTCATATGATTTCAGATTATCGTTTGATTTCACTTTGATTTCGTGTTGATTTCATGAAGGGGGTTTGCCATTTCACAGACCGAATATCCCCTCGCCACACACGCTGGCAATCGCTGGCTCACTTTATTCACGCGTGCAATGTACGATTTTTTAACGTAAAGTTCGTACGCGTTCGCCGCCGAAGAAGGAAAAAAGTGCTACATATTTACTCACTAACCTCACTCTAGATCCCGGCACCACGCTCTGAGAGACTAGAGTGGGGGCTGGGAATTAATGTAGCACTTATTTCCCGACTCGGTGGGGAAGAAGTACAAACTTTACGCTGGGGTGTGTTATAATAGCATAATTTATTCCATTACTTTGTTGATTGTATCAATTTTAAGTCAATTTTAAAATACAGTATTTATAAGTTAAATACACTATAAAATAAATCTAAGCTTAAGTTTTTTTATAAGTTAATCACTGAAAGTTTGGATGAGGTTATTCCCTTCGTTTGTTATACACGAAAACGTCATTTTCTGTCTAAACGGTTATATTTCGGAAACATATAATGGAAAATTTTTGAAAATATTTGAAATGATTAGGAATATGGAGAAGAATGTTTAGTAAAATTTTTAAGTATTGGCTTTTCTCATTTATCGAGAAAAAAATAGTTTTGTAAAAAAAATCGATTTTCTTTCTCCGAAGATAACTGAAGTAAATCGACAGCATATTATCTGAAACTTTACAAAAAGCTAGCTTTTTACTATCTCATAACCTGTATATTTTTTCAGATCATGAGATAATTTATTTTATGAGATATTTAGGTTGTGTTTTTTGAAAATTTTTATTGATCGCTTATATATCGAGAACGTTGCGGTAATTATTTACTAATCAGATCTCATTTTTTTCGATATAAAATGAAGATTCAAAATCCAAAATTACAAAATTCTTGGCATGTTAGAAATATTATAATCAGTTTAGTGTAAATACATAAAAAAGAGCATAAATTACCTATCTCTTACAATCGTAAATTGTAAATAGGTTCTTTTCTTTCACCTTAATAATTTTAAGAATAGTTGCACAATCGTAATAATTAGTTTTATTTTAGTAGCAAATGCTACATTAATAGCACTTATTGCTATTTCTCTATTAATATGTAGTAGCGAGTGTAGGATAATATGCTAAATAAGTATAGTAAATATAGTGTATAGTATAATGTTGTTTTAGCTATGTTTCGATGTTTCGATTTTTGAGTTGTAGTTTTACTATTTTTTTATGTTCAAAATATTATATTCAATTTAGTGTAATTTAAAGAAAGGCATATTTATTTTTCACCACAGAATTAAATAAAATAAATAGTTTCATATTGGAACAATTTATAAAGTTTGAAGTAGCTAAGTGCCAATGAATTGACAGAGGTTTCTTCCACATTGAGTGAACATTTTTAATTGAAATGATATTGATGATTTTAGAATTACACCTGCAATAAGTTTACTCAATAGATAAGTTAATAAACAAATAAATTAAAAAAATACTTTAAAATTTTAGTGTACTCTTCCATTGAAAAAGTGAAAGACCGTACGCGTGCACAAGTTGGCTCATATCTCTCTCTCTCTCTCTCTCTCTCTCTCTCTCTCTCTCTCTCTTCTCTCTCTCTCTCCCTCCCTCTCTTTGACTCTCTACATTAGAGAGACATAGACCCTGCGTCGAGCGCGGTCATCATCATCGGTCCACATGATGCTATTTTCAGAGGGCGAAAGAAGTCGGAAGACCACTGTCACGTGTTTTCTTTTTCTCTCTAGGTATCTCTCGAGCGGTGCACGCAGCGCATTCGTTTGACAAATTTAAAATACAAGCGATCACATAATCGACCGCTTCGTTATTGACGGCCCGAGCGCGTTCGTTGCCGAAAATTACGACATTTGTCGCAAAAACGGGAGATTATACAACTGATTTTTTACACAAGACTGCACAATTTCCATCAGGAATTTTCTTCAACCAGCGTGGCAGTTATCCATAAGTGACTCGACATTTCTTTTCGAACAGGATGTATGTATATCATATATCAATCGCCATAATTCGACACCCTAATGGAAATCGGAGTCCCTCCGTTTCTTGACATTTAACTCAACGTTCTTCCTCAAGTTAAGTCAAATCATTCAAAAATTCACGTGCACATATACAGAAAAGAAAACTCTTGTGAAATAAGGGCCTTACGTCGATTTTGATAGCACGTTATAACATTGTCAATATCATTACCATTAAAGGAAAAACTATTGCTTTCATCATCGTTATTATTATTATTTTGTAGAAAACATCGATTTTCGATGCTATGCCCTTATTCCGTCGATTACAACCGATCGCAAACTCACCTGGTGGATGTCTCTTGCCGCCGGACTTTCGGCGCGCGAAACCAGCGACCAGCAATCCGACGACAACCAGCAGCAGCAGCAATTCCACCGGTGTCATTTCATCTACTTCTGTTTCCACTTTTTCTTCTCTCTTCCTTTCAATGTCTCGGCCACTCGCGCGCGAACTCACCACTCATTGATAAAGGAAAAAGTAAAGAAAAAAACGCCGGTGTGCGCTTATCTACCCGCGAGCCCCCGCACACGCGCGCGCGCGCGTCCAATTATTGACACACGTGTGCGCGCGTCACTGTGACCCGACTTTCTTTACTAACTCGACACGTGTGCACGCGCGCGCGCGTGCGCTCGCAGCGATTATCACCGCGCGATTTGCCGAGCTGACGGGCGGATCGTTATCAGCGATCGATACGAGAGCCTTTAAAGATCCAGTGTCGCTCGCGAGAATCCATTTTTTTTTTGGTTGGGTTTGTTGTCGGCCCGTCCGCGATCCGTCGGTTGGTAATTTATTCCGGACACGAGTACTTGTATTAGCCTAAATTGGCGTTGCGTTATAAATTGCGAGCGAGCGACTAGGCGACGACGACGACGACGACGCAGGCCGACGGACGAGTGATTATGATCCCACGCGTTTGGAGGCGACCCGCTACGCTGGCGCCATCGGTGCGCTAGATCGTGAACTAAGCGGCCCGTAGTGCAGAGGGGTAATATAGGAATAGGACGAATAGGTGGTGTGAAGGCGAGGCTAGCCCACGCGGCTGATAGTTGTAGGTATAATGTGCGACTGGGGGTTTTGATTTTTTTAATGATTTTTCCTCATAGCGTAATTAATTCGACACTTAGAAGAAAATCATTGTATACTGCAATAGGAGTAATAAGAGGCGTGAGAAGAATTTTGGCTAGAAATAGATAGCTATAGAGTAAGTCTGTGACAAAAGATATATCCTTTCCATGTCAAGTTGCAAAAAGAAGGATTGCGTTTAAACAATTTTGCAATAGTCAGTATTCATAATGAAAAAGATAAATTGACCTTTTATACCCTTGATGATGAACTTACACGTCGTATCAATAATTTTTCCAAAAGTGACCTAAGCAATTTGAAGAATGACGATGAAAAAGCTGGCACCGGAAATCGAATCCAAATCGAGTTGCAGGATTCGTAAACCCAAGCCTTAGCATGCACATCAAACTCATAGTCTTTAAATATTACTCGCAAAAGAAATAGAAAATATATGTTTAATTTATAAATGTTTGCATTACCAGATGAATTGGGTAGTATTTACATGAACAAATTTTTCCTTGCGCTATCCTTGATTTGGATAAGGAACATAAGCCGACATCTCATTTATGTATTTCAAATTTTCAATAACGTGCCATTTTACTCAAGTTATCGTTCGACGTAGAAAATCAATTTTTTCATAAGACTTGAAAATTTTCCATCTTATATTTTCTATATATCACCGTTTAAACAAAAAACGACGTATTTCGTATATAATAGAAAAATGGAAATAGCTTATTGAAAATTTCGGGTCGGAAAAGATAGGTAATTTAATGCTTTTTCAAATGGAATTAAACTGATTCGATAATATTATTTGAGATTATTTCAAACGTACCGAAGAACTCGAACAACAAAACTCAAACATCGAAAAACCGCTAAAGAAACAAAAACACATCGAAAAACAAAAAAAATTCAGCCCTCTTCCTTTAAAAAAAAACAGAAAATAAGCCCTGAAACATTCATTATAACCGTGAATATTGAAAGTAATACTCATCTAAATCCATCTGCACACTAACACTCACGCGTCCATACCCACACACGTTTACACACACATCCATACAGACATCTTCTAAAAATACTGTATTTTGATTCCTAACGTATCAAAACATGTTTCTAATATAATGTTTATAGCATAACTCTTCTTTTACCATAACAAAGCTTCCTCTATGAGGAAGCAAAATCTTTTTTTCTATTGCTTACTTCAATAGTTTTAATACAAACAAATATTATGCTGAAAGTTTTAAATCAAAATTTGAATTATTTCATAGCTTTTAGAGACTTTTAAGCGAAGCGCTAAAAGAGTATGTTTCTCAAAACATACTTTTTTAAATTTGCGGAAACGATTTTTCTTACAGTTTGTATTAGATTGACTTGAAATATGGCCAACATCTTCGTGTAAATATGAAATTTCTTCATGCAATTAGCATTTATTTAATAAATTTTAGAGTAAAAAATGAACTTTTTCGATAAATTACTGCCATTTTGCAAAAAAATTATTTTCAAAAGAGAATGGGTACTTTATTATGTTTTATGGTGTAGGTAATATTCGTTTTTTTATTTGCTCTATGATGACCAGCGGCCCAGCAATTGTGTCCGCAAATTGACATTCTCAAACAAACAAACAGACGATTTCGGAAGTGGGCCAGTATGCAAGACATGAATGCATGTGTGGCAAGACTGAAATTTGAGACCTTCTCGGAAGGCATCTATATTATACGCCGAGTCTCTGTTCCTACATATTTCAGATTTATGATTGTCTACGTAAAGACATTAACTTGTTTTTTCTCTGAACTTTGAACAAACATTACATTTACTGAAAAATTAAAAAAATTTATTTAACCATCCAAACGTATAATTACAATTTCTTGAACTATGAATAATTTTTTAAACCTTGTTGGAGTTTCCTATGACCGTTTGAAACGGAGATAGTTTTTTCTTTTTATTTATTAATACTGTTTGTTTGTAATATTTAAAGAAAGAAAAATTGCAGGATCGTGTAGTTCAATCTTTAAAGTACTTCCCTGATTTTTTGCATCTTGGTACTGTCGATATTTATGAAACGACAAGCACTCAAAGTTCGGCTTCAAAAAAGCGATGAAAAACCGGTATTTTTTTCCTTTCAGCTGTTATTCGCCTTGTTAAGTCACCCGTGACGCCATCCCAAAATCGATGTATTCTATTGGTAGTAGCCGTATTCCAAATACATGGGAGATTGACAATTTATTTTTTTTAAATATAAATTAAAAAGAATTAGTGTAATTTACCGATTTATTATGATAATGTCAGTTAAGAGACTGTTTAAAATAAATATAATCAATAGCAAACACTAATGTTAAACTGATATTTATAACATTTGGCATATCTCGTTCAATGTATTTACCACCAAAAGAGTATTTCAATTTCTTACCTCATCATCTATTTTTACATGGGTCAAATCGCGTTACTGGTCACTTAACAAGGCGAATTATAATTTGACTATAATGACTTTTATAAAACGCAACCAGTACCATTATGTTGGTGAGTAGTTTTGCTATTACGTACATTTTGTCCGAATAATAAACGATTTTTTGTTGTTAAAGATATATTAACAAAGAAAACCAGAGGACTATAATTTTTTAATAATAAAAGTAAAAGTAGTCTGTAAAAGTCTAACGGCGGAAAAGTCGCCAAATGTGTTAGTCTTCGTGGGAAAATCGTAAAAAATGCTAGTCTTCGTGGTAAAAATCCAGTGTTTTGCTTCGTGGGAAACGCAACAGTCGTAATACTAGGCTTCGTAAGGGCCATCAATATCCTAGGTATCTAAAAAAATTACTCGTGCCATTGTGTAAGGCTTTTAAACGTCATTTGATTGGTCGCTCAAATCGCGCACACATACGTATACCTAGGTATTTAAACATTTCATTTTAGATTTCTTTTTGGTTCTTAATAATAGTTCTTTTGGGCTTGATCTTTTATTTTCTTGTCATAAATAGTTAACAAAATGAATAATTACTACATTCAATCTTAAAGATAGTGAATGTGAACGTTATAAATATTTCAGACTTATATGTATATAGTGCGGTTGGTAAGCAGTAATGCGTCATGTGAATGAAGGAAATTAAAAATTATTGAGTTATAGAATTCTTTACCGTCAAAGTATGGTTTAAATTACTGAAAGGGAGTCCGAAAGTCAATTAAAGTTCAAATTTTCCATCTTGATTTTTACCGACCAAGAAGTAAACAATTATTTATAATTACAAAAATACTTATATTTAAAAAGAACAAAATAATGTCTTCCAAAATAGTCCTCTAGAGTTTTTCAAAATAATTTTTTACTATTCAGAAATGTGTGTTCAAAGTCTAAAAAGTATAAGTGAAATTTTCTTTTACGGGAACAAGAGCAGATCAGGAATTACTCTTAGCTGATCAGTAGCTGGGCCTGAGACGATATCTTACACAAGTATTAATGATTACAACTTGCAACATTCGTCACATGTTTGCTCAATCCGCAATTAATATTTCCCTAATTCCAAACAGTAGTTCTAAAAACACGTGTCAACTTATGAATTTTTAATATTTTCAATAATTCTGCTTTAAGCTACAACCATCCGAATAAGAAAAGGTATAATATTTTAATCCGCTGTGGCGGGATAGCGAATAAAAGTTAAGCAACGGTGGGCGCGGTTAGTACTTGGATGAATGACCGACACGGAACAACGCGCCCTTATACGCAACTTTGTTTGATCACTTAGATGATGTTTCACCACTCAACGGGAGCGGGAGGTGTGGAATGAATCGGATTCGGAGTTCTAAGTCTACGGAATGTTAGAGATAGACGTCCAATTCGAACATGTCAAATACCACCGACTATCCCGGAGCGGGTTTTCTCCTGATAGAGGTTTTCCCGGATCTACAGGTATATAACCCCTGTACGAATGCAGGATGCGATGTGAGGTAGGAAAATATGAAGGTTTGGAAATAATAGGTATAAAGAGAAATAGGTATGAGACACTTGCTAGGCCAAGAGGCTGCAGATGGGGATAAGGCCGAATAAACAAAAATATGTATATATAATACTTTGTTTACAAACTATTGGTTCTCAAGATACCGTATCAATCGGTCGGTCAAATCATTTTCTTGACGCTGAGCCTACCAGCTAATATCTTGCAATGTTGTAACGAAAATATTGCTAAAAAATTTTGTTGTATCTTGTGTGTATTAATAAATGTGTGTTACATTGTAATTGTATGTCTTATATAGTTTTCTTTTAATAACATTTTAAGAAAGGCCTCATTCTCAGAGCCGTTACACCAGAAGGTACCCTTAATTACCTAATCGTTCTAATGTGGAATTATTTTAATACTTATATTAATTTCAGAAGATATAGGTCTTTTAATAACATAATCTTTAATAATGCGCTTAAAAGAAAAGGGATTCAAGTGCATTGTAAATTTGAAATTGAAAAAAGTGTAATAATGACTTTTTCTAATGCATCTCTGGTAGAAAAGCTTATCTACTTCTGTATATGCAGTTGATTTTTAGTCTGTCGGATAATACAAAAAATATTCATTGTCCAAAATTAGAACTAATTTTAATCTTTTTCAACAGCATTTGCACTCAAATAACATATTACAATATCCACCTCCTGAACGCGTGAAAATATTTATGAAGCTTTCATCCCTCCTAAATATGTGCAGGTATCATCAGGATGGTACCCCATGTTGATCGCATTTCGCTGGTGGTGAAAATTTCGTCTCAAACCTTTCAACCACGAAACTTTTCGTTGCAAACCTCCGAATTGCGACACCTACTCTTCGCCTTAAACGTCGAAACGCGTTACTTTTCGCATAGGGCATCGATTTATCATCGATAAATTTTATATAACGTTAGGTATATAATAATCGCATAGAATTTATAAATTAACGAAAAATTGAAAATGTGATTAAAGCACTTTTAAAAATCCTTAAAAAGCGTAAAAAAACTTTAATGGCGCTCATTATTTAAGCCAGTATTGGGTATAACTGTGTGTACATACAACTCCTCACATTTCTTGATTAATAATACAAGCAACAGGATGATAAAATGAACTAAAGCCGATACCTTTATTGATAATTACAGTATGGATACTTACTTGGCTACTTGCACAAATTATAGTGACGAATCTCCTTGAACGGTTACAAGACAAAAATGTACATTCGTCTCCGTTTCCTTCCGTAGGGTAACTAACGTGTCAAAATACTCTTTCTCACGATACCTGGTTAAAACCTACTGGTAGCGCCACCCTGGCGGCCACTTTGGGAAGCTTAGGTAGTGCGTCAAAAGTATGAGAACACATAGTAAAAATTGAGAATATTCCACAAAAGAGGTTTCTGTCATAAAATTCAGCCATTGCAATATTAGAATACTTAAATAATAGTATTTAAGTCATTTAAGGATTTTGACTGTTCGAATAACAAAAAGAAAACACAAAATTTAAATTAGTATTTTTTTTGGTAATTTATGTAATAAAAATTCTTAAATACATTAAATGATAGTGAGATGTGTACTTATTTTTGTCTTAAATCTATTTTTTGCATTATATTTCACTTTCACTATGTATTCTTGAACCCACTACCTAAGCTTTCCAAACTGGCCGCACGGGCGGTGCCACCGGTAGATCTTAACCATTTTCGAATGAGTATCGAGATAGTCTCTCGTATCCGACCCGAACTCAATAAAAAAATAATCGATCCGACTCTTCAACAAAGTTATCCGTGCAGCACTAATTTATATATTTTATACGAAAAGTACTAGTATTAGTGGGAAGATTATGAAAAGTGTTAGTCTTCAAGGGTAACTCATAAAAAGTGCTAATTAAAATTGTTGTTATACATCCAGGAAATAGATTTTGATGAGGCTTCTTGATTCTTGTGATTATGACTGTACATGTATTTACACTAGAAAAATAACCCAAATGAAAATAAACGCACATAGGTGCGAAGAACTTTATACCTTCTGAAAAAGGTCTTACGTATGTTGTTATTTAGATAACACAGTAGGTCTTAAATAATTAATTAACCTAATAATATTTAGGAAACAATAATATAAACAATATTTAAATTTTTGAAAAGAATCGCTTAACGCGCCTTTCAATATATTTTATAGACAGTAGAATTTTAATACATAAACAAATATGTACAGAGCATTATTTTATCGGTATAAAAGTATACAAGATAAGTTCGGAAATATATATATACAAACAGCAACAACTCACTAAAAACTACGTCACCTCCAAATCAACTTCTCTTTTCACTTTTTTCCGAATACCCTTCTTGCCCTTCATACTATCCATTTTCCTCTTTCTCGCCACTTTTTTCTTCTGCTGTTTCGCAATTTTTCGTTTAGCTGCTAATTCTGGATCCGTCACAAACTGAAATAAATAAAACATTTTAAATTAAAAATGGATTTCAATACTTTCTTAAATATGAATTAACGCTTTTTACGAATGCTATCATTTTTTGACAATTTCATTTTCATCAATATTGTCTAGTTCCTCTAAAAGACTGACGAATAAAAAGAAATCGTTACTAATGGAGTACGGAATTAAAATATAACGCCGTAAGAATCCACAAATTACGTAAGGCTTTCTTTGAAAAATTTAGACTCCCCTTCCCCCACATAAGGCATTTTTACTGATTTTTCTATATATTTATTATACCCCGTAAGAATAGTAAAGATCCATATCCCTCCCTCAAAGCCTTATTTATGGACGGCCCTAATTATTCAACTTTTAAACACAATATTTATTGTGGTGACATAAAACAAAATTCTGTCTTTTTTACACGATACGCGATAATTTTCGTAAGAACCGTATATGTACACTGTCAAACGATAATTTTCTAAAGAATTTGTATTAAAAGAAAACATTATGAAAAAAAAACAGAAAAAATTTTTTTACAAATTGAGTATACTTTAAAACTCCAAAGTTCTTCAAATTTTCAAAATGACAAAAGAAACAGATCGAGAACAAGTAAGTACAACCTAAACTCAACGGACACTACAAAAAATAACGAAAGCAATCGCAAATTTACACAGCGGCAAATCATCGGCACCGATCGTATATATCTGTGAATTACCTGCTGCGAGCGGATTTTCCTCCTCTCGGCGCGCCTCGTGTCCAGCCTCTGCTGGGCCTGGCTGAGCAGCCGCGTGTACTCCTCGACGCTCGTCTTCCGCTTGACCATCGTCGCGACTTCCTTCGCCAGCTGGCGCAGCGGCGCGTTCGACTCCTCGATGGTCGCCATTTCTCGCGCCAGGGGCGACATGAAGTGGAAGAGTATCGGCTTCAGGGAGTCGATGTCGATGGTGGCCAGGACACCGGCCATCCATTTGAAAACTGATGATCTCTGTTGACAGAACGGAAGAGAAGGATTGTCTGATAGAGAGGATGTTTTTTGATGCGTTGATTAGTGCGGTACAATTTATGGATGATACATTGGTTTCTTCGACTGGGTATGTAACAACTTATGTCCAGTTTTGCTTGAAAATTGAGTTTTTAGTGATTTGGGGATGTATGCATGGTTTGCTTTCTTTTTTTTATAATCTGTGATTTTTTGAAAAGGTTTAAATGATAATTTGGACATTTGAACCTTATAAATATCTCGACGTTTCAAAAAATGGACTTTCGTCGTTTTGTCTTTTTACAACAGGAATATGTCCAGATCGAAGGTGGACCATTTCGTATCCGCAAATATTGAGAAAAACTTTTCCATGAATTCTTCTAAAGGGCAAAAACACATTTCTAAATGATTTTCGAAGTCTTTTTTAACCTTTTGAGTGTCCCGGACTTAAAGGGATGAGAAACGAATTTAGTTGGTGGTTTAGTTCGCTATTTCCGAAGTTAGTGTTATAATTAGGGTGTTGCATAAAAATAAAAATTTTTTTTTAGAGTATTAGATAGAGTAACATTAAAAAATGACATTAAGTCACGTGACGATATTATAATTACAATAACATTACGCAAATTTCAAAATGCTAAACCATCTGTATTTACTTTAATTTTTGTTTAATTAACACTCCTGTGTGCAGTGCCATGATATTTCGTCTAGACAACATTTTTCGCACGTGCCGCAGTACGATATATCGAGTAACAATATTTGTCTTATAACTTTCGATTAAATGAAATGTAAAACATCTGCAAGTGCGCAAAATAAAGCTGATCACTTCTAGTACATAATGCAATATAGCCTATAGGTATGTTATTATCAAACGCTACTGAAAATAAATAGTCGCCATTTGATAGCGACTTTCAAGGGGAATAATCGAATAACGTGTGCACAGAACAGTTAAAAACGAAGAAATGCGACAAATTGCTTCCCTACATTAAAGTATCATGCAAGATTTAACACCGTCATTGTTGATTAGTTTCTAGCATAGAAAATGTAAATTGGTTCCTAGCCTAGAAAACGTGCAAAATTAACCAAATTAACAACGAAATAGATTATTTCGGTTACGCACTTGATATAAAAAATTTCCTTTCCCAAATCTGAAGTCAAATTATCAATTTTTTTGTCTGAAATTAAATGTCACCGCCTCAAGTAGGTTGCGTTTCTTTTTTTAAACAGATTTTGTTTACCTTCGGCTCGACCTTCGGTGTATGTTGGTAAAAAGAAATGTTATATTTTTAAAGTTGTAAAGGAATGTAAAAAAAAAAGTTTAGACATAAATTCGAAAAGTTCTTTGAGCTACAAAAGGCTTTATGTAGATACTTCAATTTTTCTGTTTTCCTTCTTCTCGAAACTTATTTTTGTAAACTTGACAGATCACCAGCTCTATCATTATTTGACCGACTCCCTTGAAATTTTTATGAGAGCTTTGTATAATAACATTATCTACAGTTTTTCGGATTTTATGTTAAAATCAGACATTTCGTACACAAATAATTCTTTTTAAAAACCCTTATACTTATCTGAAGCAGTTATATTATATTGCATTCGTTTTTATTTTGTTAACTCATCCACCCTTGAAGAGTTACAACTCTGCCCGTTCGCTGTACTTTATTTTTAGAACCTTTGTGTTATCGACTACTGCGCTTGTGCTTGCTAAATGGTGATGCTAAAGCCACCTTCTACCGACAAATATGAGGATCCACTTTTCTCATTTCATTTTCAATTTTGAGTAAATATCTCTATGGAAAGTTGTTGTTCCAATCAAATAGAACAACTTTCCATAGAGATATTTTCTTAAAATTGAAAAATGAATGAAAAAAGTGGTCCCCCGTATTTACTAGTAACACGGGGTTTAACATCACCTCATGTGGATGACGATGTAGCAAATTTGTGCCAGAGGGCAGCACAGTGAAGTAATACTTCAACCAATCAGAAGCCGCGATCCCTATGTTCTGATTGGTTGGGGTCTTAGCCCGCATGCTCCATCTACTGGCTTGAGTAGGGCGCTCGCCATCCTCATAGATGTTTATATTTGTTTATACTCTGTAGTGGTATTAAAAATATTGAATAAAAATTATCCCCCTTAAGGAGAGATCGGAATCCTATACGTTATATCCAGTTACGGACATTATCGATTTTTCGTTTTACGCAGTCAATTTTTACTTCAATACAATTTTACGAACGTACGCACATTCTTAGTGATAAATAGATTATGCTTACGTTCGCGAAATTTTAAAATCTCGTTTATTCATTGAATAAAACGAAGAATTGCAATGTCGGTATCCGGCATCCCCTTAAGGTGAAGCCTTACTCACATAGCTACCAACCATGAGCTGCTCTCGTTTCTCTAAGTGAAATTTTATTACATTTTTCTACCAGAGACCCATTCCACAAATCACAAGAATTACGCCTCCTGTCAAATAATTTCCAAAAATTAAAAAATTCATTTTGAAAACCGAAAAAATACTACTACGGGATCCCCTACAATTTATACCAACCAAATCAAAATATACTCACAACAACGGTAGACCTAGGCGCCTGCGACACTTCCAGATTAATACACTTCCTCAGCTTCTTCAACAGCCAGAGCAGCGATATATCGTTCCTGACGCCCTCCTCCTCCTCCTCCTCCTCCTCCGTCTCCTTCTTCTTCTTCTTCTCGTTCTCCTGCTCCACGTGCGAAATCTTCAGCAGCCTCGCGATGAACACGAGATTCTTGATAATCTGATCGTACAGCTCCTCGAACTCCGTTTCCGGCTGCAGCTGGGCCGTCGAGTCGAGCACCAGACTGCGCAGCTTCGCGAGTGGATCGGAGTACACGAAACCGCCGTCGGGGTCACAGTCGTCGGGGTTGTCCACGAGGCGGAGGATCTTCTCGACGTCGAGGGCGGCGAGAATGAAGCCGAGAAGCTGGGAGGCGGCGAAACGGACCCACAGGTGAGGGTGAGCGAGCAGGGATTGACTGTATTCTGTGGAAAGGTGAGCACATCGGGGATTTTAGATTGTGGTCTTTCTGACTAACGATAAGCTTTTGTTTTATAATTTGTAAAGTTGATTTTGTTAAAGGGTGAATTTAAACATATTAGTAAGATTGTCGTTATCAGACTTATCGAGATGATTTGTAATGAAAATGAAAGAAATATATAAATATGTATGATACTCAGTGCCATCAAAGAAATTATCTGTTTTCTAGATTTTGAATAAATCTATCAATTTTTACGAACTAAAAGTGTAATACTTATGTGTGAAGTCTCACTACTTATGAAAACGTGATACTCGTTTGCATCCCTGCACTCTGTAGTATAATAAAAATTACAGTAAATAAACACAAAAAAAATTGAAAAAATAACTGAACTCATTAGTACGTTGCAAAATGTCCTTTTTCAAATACTAAAGAAACTACGTAATGCATATAGAATGTGAACCTATAAGCTGGAAAACTGAATGAAATAAAGAATGAAATTTTAAGGGTTTAGATTTTTATCTTATCTAACAAGAATATAACAATTTTAGCTTGTAAAAGTCAATAGATTTTTCCAAATCTATGAAAATTGAACAGCGATAGAATCATTACTCCTCATTATCTTCCTTAATTAAATAAAATGCTTCTTCAGTTTGTACGAGGACAACATTGATCGTCAAAAAGTAAAATCGAATTACATTATTTATATCATTCCTCTTTACAAATGACAATTTTAATTAAAAAAAAAACTACGTTACAAACAGTTATTTTACAATAAAAATTACCTGCGAAAGTATCGACGGACTCCTGGTACTTTTTATCCTTCAAGAACGCGGTACAGTTGGCGGACACTTTCAGCAGCAGCTGTAGCACTTGGAACAGATGATGATCCTTCAGTCTCTCCGGATCCTTGATCTTCTCGTCGCGCACCTCGTCCTCGTCCTGCCTCTGTATCTTCACGAATCGCCCGGGCTGATTCTCGTCGTCGAAGTTCTCCGTGACGTAGAATTGCTTGGACAGCAGGGGCAGCAGCTCGTTAAGCCTGGACTCGAATCCGTCCTTCTCGACGGTGACGAAGATGCCGCACAGTTGAACCGCCAATCTTCGGTGCGTTATCTGTATAGGCGAATGAATGCGTAGAGAATGATTTGTAATTTTCAATTTTATAATTGGTGAATTTGTTATATTGAGAGTTTTATTAACTATTTAAACGTCGGTTTCTCGCTTAAAATTGATACTAATTCATTGTAATACATTCACAAATTTTAGATCATTATATGTAAACAAAAAATAATTATTCTTTTTACTACATATTGATTTAAGTTGACTTTAATATGGCTTATAATGATGAATAAATTATTTCTCATCGATTCGTTAAAGGCAATATTAAAGGTGCCTTGTACAATAAATTAATATCAATTTTAAGTGTATAACTAAATTTTTTACGCGGATTGTATAGTTAATACAATCTTAAATTGTTTCACGAATACAATATTTACCTTTTTGTCTTTTAGCCACAAGACAACGATGTCGAAGAGCTTACTCCTCTGATTGTGCGGAACGCGAATTATCATTTCCTTGATACATTTGGCGCAGACTTTTTTGCAAATTGGATCGTCGTCGTTCACGAGCCTAGCGCCGACCGTTAAGAAAAGAAGGCTTGAGTGCCGCTGAAGTACCGGCTAAAATAAAGAAAAAGTATTTTATAATACAAGCCAAAATGTCAAATAATCTTATAAAATTAAATTAAAGAGTAAAATTAAACACAAAAATAAAAAGTTTGGTTATTTTTTTATGAATAAAAACTTTTTTAAAAATGTTCGTTGTTAAAAGAGAAAATAAACGATTCCTGCTCAGATTAAATAGCGGGTACGTCTAATAATTCAAACCCATCTTATACATAATTTAAACCAGGTTCTATTAGCAATAGTCTGAATCAATCTAAAATTTTAACCAGTGATGTACGAGGTCACACGATTAAGAAAAAATCTTCAACGA
Source organism: Gastracanthus pulcherrimus (assembly GCA_949152435.1). Taxonomy (NCBI): domain Eukaryota; kingdom Metazoa; phylum Arthropoda; class Insecta; order Hymenoptera; family Pteromalidae; genus Gastracanthus; species Gastracanthus pulcherrimus. The sequence goes on from OX424575.1 coordinate 9,809,874, forward strand.
TAAGGACATCGAAAATACATTTATTCATGTTGATTATGCGGCAATAGGCTGCATCTACCATTTTATTTAGATACCAAATGATCACTGTATTAGATTTTTTAAAAATTACTAAAATTTATAAATCCTAAAACACAGAAGTATTAAATCATCAAAATGCCATACTTGTTGTATCGCGTTCCTTCCCTACTGCAGTATTATCATTCTTAATATCACAAAACCCCATAACAACACTCACCAGCGGAAAACCGGTAACAATGCTATAGATCATCTCCAGCACGCTCAGTCTCCCGGGCTGCAACTCGTAGCCCAGCTGTGTAACGTAAAACGATATGTGCTTCTCGAGCTGCTTGCCCAGCGGATAGTCGACGAGGTACGAGTAGAAGACGGCGCGCGCCTGCTTCCTCACGTTCTCGAGTTCCGAGGTGACGCTCAGCGTCGCGACCTTCTCCATCACCGGGTGCATCTCCGGCACGACAAGCTTCCGGTGGATAATGGCCTTGAGGAGGCCGAAGGCCGTGGCCTGCTTGTCGCTGTCGTGCAGGTCCTGCTCGGCGTAGATCAGAAGTGCCTGTGGATTGGGGTGACGGTGGGTGAGGCGGTGTTGTTTTTGAATTGTGTATTGGGTGTATGTGTAAGTGGCATTGATAGCTTATTTTCTTGAGGGGAATTGAATCGAATAAAAATTGAAAAAGTAAACTTTATTGTATTTGTAGGGGGTTGAAAGAAAAAAACGATCCTTTTTGCCTTCTTATAGTTTTCGGAATGGATAACATTTTTGCGAAGGAATTGTGTCTGATTTGTATTATTAGCAGAGATATAGAGGTATAGATTACATGTAAACATTTTATTAATATAACCCAAGTTCTATTCTTGCGTTATTGGGAGACGACGAAATAACGTAAATAAGGTTAGATTGGAAAGATGAATGAGGAGGGGGTGAGGAGATGATTAGGAGAGGGCGAGGAGGATTTGAGGAGATGAGGAGGGGAACTCTTAAAATTGCGACAGCAATAGCGATTATATATCTTTATAATATATGGAGATGAGTCTAATATACCTATGGCAAAATACAATTCTGCAATTGCCAAAATATAAATAATCCCTTTTAAAAATTAATTTATTACTAGAATCCCACTAGTTGCATAAAAAGCAATTAAAGGTGGTTGAATATATAAATAAGCAACGTATCTTATTATTTAAACAATCGATAATGCATATTAAAATATTATCAAAACTGTAATCTCCAGCGCTGCTTTGTTTACAATGTAACTTTGTTTACATGATGTAAGGCTTCAAAATCCGTTAAATAAATGAAAAAATAAATAAATGAGATAAGCGACATGAGCGTACCTTGAGTTGATCAGATGTAATGACGAAATGTTTGACGTCTCGCACGAGGACAGACATAGTTTTGAACGCAGCCATTACCAGATCGTAATTGTCGCCTTTGCTCAGGCCGGCAACGGCGTATTTGTGAAGGACATTGAACATCGAAGTGCAAATTTCGGGCACCAAGGAACGAACCATAGGAAGATCAATTTTCAGAATCCAATTCAGGCATTGCAAAGCCAATGTACTTAACTGAAATTCATAATTCAAACTTAATTCTCAAAAAGCTACCATACTTAAAATATTCCACCCATTTTTCAATATGCAATACATAATTTAAAAATTAGAACACAACCATCAATTTACTCAAAACGCCCCAAAACTCACCTTGACGTGCTGAGATTTCAAGCAATCGCTCAACACCGGCACGAACGGATCCATCACCGACCTCAGCTCCGCGTCGTTAACCTTATCCCTCTTCAGCAGTATGTGAAACAGCCTCAGCCCGAACTCGATCATCACGTGAGCATTCGTATTCCTGGAGGTCCTCGCCGTGGCCTTGATGCCCATCTTGGTCTTGGGCGCCGGCTGGATGATCAGACAGTCCTGCTTCTGCCTCGCGGCCTCGGCCTTGCGCTTCTCCTCCTCGGCGGCCTTTTTCTTCCCGCTCTCGGGCATCAGCTGGGGAATGCTCTCGGACGCCACGCCGTACAGGAAGTTTAACAGCTTGCGCATCTCGATGTTCTTGTTGTCGGCCAGGCCCAGGCCCACTTGGCGCAGGGACTCGGTGACCTTGCGCACGGTCTTGTGAGAGTTGGTGCGCGTGAGGATTTCTTTGAGGGGCATGACCACGTTGATCATGGAGCCTGGAATGAGACGGGGAGTGGTTATCGAGGGGGTCGAAGAAGGGTAACTTTTTGGAAATGTATTTTTATTAGATTTAATTGGAGATAAATGTGTAAATTTTGTGTAAGAGATTTTCAGTGCGGCGCAAAGAGCAGTAGGTATTGGAAACAGTTAGATAAAAGTACAATAAATTCGATATATATATATGTCTGGCTAAGATTGTATCGCCTTACATGGATTTCACATTACGTGACATATACCGTGTACCGCATTTCCACTGAATCAAAGCTGCGATTGATAATTTTATTGTATTTGACCAATCGCACCTCTGGTGTATTGGAAATGCGGAAATATAGTTCATGGTACACGGTACGCAGCACGTAATGAGGATTCGGTGTTATTCAATGGAACCCTGACGAAAAACCATAATTTTGCATGTGCGTTCAAGGTTTCTTCTGAAAATTAGTATACAAAGGTTTTGTCTAATGTAAATGAAAAACCTCGAAAGAAAAAGTATTTTAAATATACATTCGTTACACGAAAAAATGTATGGACATGATCGCTTTTGGAGTCGCTGTTTATTCAAATTATAAAGTTAAAATACCGGATCAAATAAAATCGAAAAGCCTGTGGGTCTTATTAGATCCACCATTTTTAATTTTTTAATTGAAACGGAATCTTAATTTGCGACCTCTAAAACCCCCATATATATATTTCTTTGAGTCGCATATGAGAGCTATCACTTTTTCATTCTTTCTCATTTTACATCGATCGTATTGGATCCATAATTTTGAATTTTCTAATTTAGACAACGAATTCACCATCAGTGTACCCAAATTTCCCAGAAATATTTTCAAAATGTGTTAAATTTACAAGGATTTCTTATCGGTATTCCGCAGGAATCCCACTTGATTAATTAATATTTCTACCATATTTTTCCATTATACTGATCTTTTCTTTTCGATTTTTTATAAATTACATTACGCATATTGAACCTATTGAACCTGTGCAATTCACTCGAATAAACATATAAACAAGCAACCAGTACCTTCGTCAATGAACTCCCCAAGAATATGAAAGATATCGAAGCTCTTCGTGGCCTTCGCCTCGGACACGTTCCTCACTATACCCGCGATCTCCTTCTCCTCGGCCGACGGCCCGAACAGATCCATCTTGCAGACGCTCAGAATACTCGTGAGATTCGCGCGCATGTGGTCCGGCTTGAAGAAGGGCTTCAGGGAGACGAGGACTGCGTGCAGGGTGTATGAGAGCACGTGCACCTGGTAGCCGCGGGTCAGCAGGGCGTTCATCTCCTTGAGCAGGTGGTGCAGGTGATCAGGTCCGAGGGTGATCATGATCTTCTGGAGGATCTCGCGAGTCGTGCGACGCACGGACTCGAGCCGCGATTTCAGGAAGGTGCAGATCTTCGTGAATATTCTGAGGAATGAAGGTGAAACGTTTTAGTTGCGGGTAGGTTTGTTCAAATGAATAGTGATTTGTAATTATTTGTGTAATTGATATATAATGTCGGTTGGATTTACTTGGCAGGGCTTATATAAGTGGGAAGCGTCTTATAGTTTCACTGATGTGAAAAGTTAGCTCGAATTCAAGCAAAACAGACAAACTTTATATTACAAAAGAATTTTTAGTCGATTTTAAGTGGCCCTATTTAATTACAGGGAAGAAAAATTAATTTAATATATTAACAACACCGAAGTATGCTGAATTTTTACTTATTGGTAGTAGCCATATTGTAGCCGATATGTTGGATTTGAGTGAACTAGTTCTACATTATTTGAGGCGTGGCAGACTGATTTTGTAAAATTACTTATTGTTACAATAATAATTTTCTTAATCCAGAAATTCGAACAATTCAAAAAGTCTCAACACATTGACCGCCATTATCGTTCCGCCATGTTGAATGAAAAGAAATGTACAGACATGTTATTTAAATAAAAGTATCAGGAACACATTTTAAGCATTTACCAGAATGATAAAAGAGGTCCGTTATCGTTGAAACAATTTCAAGTTTAAAAAATCAGTTATAAAAATTGTAAAATAACTTATAAGCCATTATACATATTTTAATAAACTTTAATAGTTGATAAGAGTTTATTAATGTGTGTATATAACAACGTGTAATAGTGTATTATGTACCGAGGGCGAGAAATGGGGCTTTTTTGACCGAGTGTTACTGCAAACACACGAGGTCAAGAAGGACCTCTCGCCCGTGGTGAACACTATAATTTTTGTAACACATGTATCGATTTTGATAAACAAAGTTTATACCAGCTTTATTCTCATTTCTATTGGCGGAACGTAAAATGTGAAAATCGGGCATGTGTTACAAAAAAATATGTCCTTTGAAAACAAAAGTAGATGATGCCACACAAATCCCAATTTTAAAAAATTTGTTGTGCTAGTTCTAATTTTGTTCAAAATTTTCTGCGACTTTGACCATTTCTGCAGATTTATAAAAAGTAGCGCAATGAAGACTAAGAGGTACTGAATTGTTCATTTATATTAGTTCAATCCTTTTATATTCATACAAAAGAATTCATGTAGATATCTCAATGTAATACAAAAATTGCGATCTTTGAAGGTCGGTGGTAAATACATCTACTACGAGAAAATATACTTTAAGAAAAGAAAACCCAAATCCTCAGCGAACCTCCTAACACTCACCCTCTCAAATTCGAGTCCATCATGCCCTGCGGCAGCTTCTGCAACAACTTCACCATAGCGAGTGCGATCGGCACCCTCATCAGCTCCTCGTCCTCCTGATCGGTGCTGATCCTCTTCTTGTTGACCTTGTGGTTGCCCTCGTGCTTCGTCCTCACCGCTATGGCCTTGTGCAGCTGGGGCAGCAGACCCTTGGAGATGCTGTAGACCAGGCGCTTGGCCATGTACTGCGACAGCACCGTCATCCGCTCCATCGCCGGCACGACCTCGACGCTGGCTTCGGGGATGGGCTCGTCCTCGGCTTCCAAGAGGGACTCGTCGTTGAGGGCCTCGTCGAGGTGCTCGTCGGTGATTTCCTCGGGTACCTCGGGTACCTCGGCTTCCTCGGGTTTGGAGGATTCTTCGGTGGGTTTGGGAGGTTCTTCCGTGGTGGGCTCTTCGGTTGGGAATGACTTGGCTTTCGATTCTGGAATGGTTTAGTTGATATAAATATTGATTATTGTAGTAAATGTAAATTGGTTAATTAATGCGGATCTCTGTTTTAAATCGTAAAATGTATTATTCTGTTATTAGTTCGTTCGGTAATACAATATTTTAGCATAATTAATCATAGTTCGTCAGTTGAAAACAAGTGGATACATTCCTTAGACAAAATGCTACTTGCAAATGATAAATTGATTAATGTACTTAAAATTTTGTTCAATGAGTTATTATGATAGATTAACAAAATGTGTGTATTCTTGTTACAAAACAGTATTTTTTAATTATTATTTTGAATACTTATTGTAATAAATAAAAATTCAAATATAAAATTACTTGTAAAGAGCAATAAAATTAGTATAAATAATTGCTTAGAATAATTATCTTTTAAAAAGAATACACAACTTTTCTTTTTGAGTCAGAATGAGTTTTTAGACAAATTTTCAATAGGATTAATCAATTTCTCTTGCGCAAGAAGCATTTCATCTCTAGTTTTTGGTCTTCAATAGAACCATTGACTAAAGAACATTAATAAGTCTGCAAATAAACTTTAAATGAACCAAACATGATTTTACAGGTCGTTAATAAAAATCTTAAAAAATGAACAGAGAGATCTCCCGAAACTCTACAACCGCAGCTACAACTAACACAAAAATCTATCTCAAATACTCACTCTTATCAACCGCCATCCCCAACAAGCTCTCCTCCCCGCGCTTCTTCAGAATCTCCTGATCCAGTCCCTTGAACTTCACCAGATCAAAGTGAAAAGAATCCAATATCGCCACGACAATCCTGATAACCTGCTTCTGGAACTCCACGCACGTCCTCAGCTTGTCCAAATAGAACCTGAGCACAATCTCGTACTGATTCCACGGCAGCAATCTACAAACCACTCCCACCGTCTCGATCGCCGCATCGACCACACTATTCTTATTAATAAACCTCTCGTTGCACAAATAAGACGAGGCCAGTGGTAGCACGAACTGCGTCAGAGTCCTCGGATTCGGCACCTTGGCCATGCCCTTGGCAACGCCGCAGAACTTCAGCAGTGCCCTGGCCTTCCTGTGCAGCTGCAAATGCTGCATGTTCTCGAAGAAGTCAACCTCCGGATCCAGCTTATTGGTCAAGGCGCTCAGGTCCCTCAGCACCGGATGCACCTCCGGACACTCCATCGCCATGTGTCCCAAGAACGCTATGGACTGGAGCTTCACGTTCTCGACCTTGCTTCTGATGCCGTGGCGAACCATGTTCAGGATAGTCTCCTCTATGAGGTACTTCCTGTCCACCGAGGACTCCTTGTACTTGTTGGCCAAGTACACGCCCATGAACTTGAGACACTGGCCGGATCTGTCGCGCATGGCCAGGTCGTTCTCGGTCTTGAGGAAGTAGAAGCAGTTGAGGATCACCGCGACGCCGCACTCCAGCGTCACCTCGTCCGACTGCGTCAGCTTGTCGATCTCGCCGAAGGCGTCCAGCCGACGCTGGAAGTCCGGCTGGTCGATCCAGCGCTGATCGTAGGCGTTGAGTTCGGTGAGTAGGGATTGGTTCTTACGGAGGGTCTCGTCGTTCTTGGCCACTGTGTCGAGTAGTTGCATGAGCATTTTGCGGGCGGGCGCTGTGGTTATCTGGGCCAGGAGGTGCAGGATGCGCCTGGAAATAAGGGTGCACGAGGCTTCTTAATTTCACTGATTTGACTTTTCCTTTTTAGTATTAAGAATGCCTTTTAATAAAATTTAGTATTTTCATTGTTATTAAAGCATAAAAATATAAATTTAGCCATTTTATCGGTAACATTTTCATTTTGTAGGCTTTGATAAACTACAAAATACTGGCCAATATAATGATTGAATAGTTTTAACTGTAATATACATTAATTAAAATAACAATAAGCAATTAATGTAGAAACGCGATAACACAATGATTCAAGAAAACGCTTATACATTGTCAGCCCTTAACATGTTAAATGAGAAAAAATACAAATAAAATAAAACATTTTAAAATATCAATGACAATCGCTGTATGCGCCCTTACCTTAAATGTTTCTCAGGTTTCTCCACGTGCTTCACAAGATTCGTCACCGTGGTCAACAACTGCATGACAATCTCTTCAGCTTCACCCGACTTCCTCTGAAGTATCGGTAGAACGAGAGTCAACAAAGTGTCACAAGTATTTGAATCGGAAACGAATTCAGAGATACGCGAGAGAATGGTCAGTTCCGTTCGACTCGCGCCCTGTTTCGACTGTCTCTTGAGCTTCCTCTCGATGTACACGAGGACGTCGGTCACGTGCGGGAGCAGAATCGCCGAACCGTAATTGATTGTGTCGCTCTTGGCGATTTCTAGTTTGTTGGTGACGGTGGGTAGCAGGGATTTGGGCTTGAACTCGTCGACCTCCATCTTGTCGGGGTCCTCTTTCTCGAAGTCCTGCAGGGTGAGCATCTTCTCGACCATGTCGAGGATCGTGTGGAGCACGGATCGGTGTGCCTTCTGGCGGAGGAGGAGTTTGATCACGAAGACCAGCGGTGTCTCGTTGTCCTGGAATATAAAGACAAAATTACAACTTTTCTGTAGACGATTAGAACCAGTTATTGAATATTTAATAGTGTTCGGTTTAAAGCTCAGAAGTTGATTTAAAGTATTTAAAGATTTTAAACATTAGCCTTGACTGGTTTTATGATTCGAGGAAGAGAAAATTGACAACAATCTATTCACATACACTATTCAATTTTTCCGAGATAAATTATTTATAAAATATATAAATGAAAATTAGAAAAAAAAAATTTTTTTACTGCAATTTCCGGAGATGATTGAGTCGAAAATTAATTACTATGCCCTATGCCCTATTTGCCGAACACCACAACAAATACCGTATCCTAGATTACGGATATGTATCCGTAAAATTTGACAACAAATATCGTATCCTAGATTACGGATATGTATGCGTAAAATTTGAACTAGATACGGAAACAATTATATCCATTTCATTTTAATATAAACAATTCAGTATAAAAGAAAGATGTCCGCGGCATACAGGATTATGACCTGAAAGCCGGCTAGTCCCATCTGTAACTACTGGCATACCGTTTTTTTCCTTATTATTTTTTTTTTGTATTTTCATTCTTATAGTAAAATTACTATAGGTACCAGTATGATTTTAAACAAAAATAAAATTGATCTTGATTTTACACCAGTGCCAAACGTTTTCTTCTTAAAAATTGTGTTTTTTTTAGTTGAGTAAAGTCACTGTTTGAAAGGCAAAAATCGAAACCATGTACGTTACATACTTTCCAAAGAACATTCTTACACAGAAAAATTTGGATCTTATTTATCTAATCCCCAAATAAAAGTAAATGTCGAGAAAATAAATAAAATAAATAATTAAATGTCGAGATGTTGAGGTTTGCCATTTAAACCTATGCAAAAATAGCATATATATATATATATATATATATATATATATATATATATATATATATATATATATATATATATATATATATATATATATATATATATATATATATATATATATATATATATATATATATATATATATATATATATATATATATATATATATATATATATATATATATATATATATATATATATATATATATATATATATATATATATATATATATATATATATATATATATATATATATATATATATATATATATATATATATATATATATATTATGAAAAAACAAAAGTAATGAATGAACTATTGCAATTTTTTACTTTTTTATATGAGTAAATATAATACTATGTTTAGATTGGTACCACGATCAGTAAAAACTTAATTTTCCAATAAACTAGATTTCATTTCTTACGCTTCAAAGCCACAGATAATATCAATAAAAGTGCTCGGTAATCCAATATTCCATACCTTATTAACTTTCACAAACAGCGGATAATATCTCGGATTGCAACTCCATGCCGCCAACATCTTCAGCAACGGCGTGGGACTATGAATACCCTCGACGGGCAGCTTATCCAGCCACGGAAACACAGCCACCTCGAAAATCGCGTCCACCTCGCTACTCGTCCACTCGTAATTCTCAAAGTGCCCGAAGAACCTCGCCAGCACATTGATGCAACTGTTCCTCACGTTCCTCAAGGACGTTAGATACCCCGCGTGCACCTCGCTGGCCTTGCTCAAGATCCCAGCTACCTGAGCGAGGATGCAGACGAGGAGGGCGAGCAGATGCGGCAGCAGTTTCTCCGTCATCTTGCCGCCGAATTGCTCGATTATCACGGCCAGGAGGTTCACCGCGCTCTGCAGACGCTTCGGGGGGACGACGCTGTCGAGGTCGACGGAGGACTGGATGGAGAGGATCAATTGGTAGAGGTCGACCTTGGATTCGGAAGTGGGCTCGATGGAGAGGATCGGCAGGTAGGACTGGAAGGGCTTGAAGGCCATGCGCACGAAGATCAGCATCTCGTCCTCGCGCACGCCGGCTAAGAATCTGGGAGAAATGGACAGATATGTGTTTTAGAAGAAGATTTACGTGTTAGAGTTCCATTCGAATTTCAGTCGAGCGTCCCGGACTTTTCAGATTTTTCTATAGGCTAAATTTGTCATTTTTCTAAGGATACTTATTTTTCATTAACTTTACGTTTCATGGCGTTTCTAGATTACCATTTATAAGTAATAGTCTGGTATATCTACAGCGTTTTAACGTCTATTTTCAGTTAATAAGTCACAACTCATTTTTTAAGCTTGAAAGTATCAATTAGTGCTATTTTAATAAATTTATAGCATGCTGGTAGGTGGTAACTTTAAAGAATTCACGTATCAACGTAGTTTTATATTATTATAGTCTTTGATTTCGAGATTTCAGTTATAAAATATCAATTTGTAGTAAGTCAGCAAATAAAAAACTAAGAAATAAAATGAAAGGTAAAGAATTAGGCATTGAATTTGTCTGGCTATGTTTTTAGCTTATCTTTATATAAACTTCCGTGTTTAATAGATAAGGAATACGAACCCCCAGGCCTTGGCGTATAATTTTCTGACTTTCTTAATCATGAAAAACAGTTTCCTAACTTTCACAAAAAAAAACCTAGGATTCAACGTATCCGGCTCGAAGGACCACTATTAATAAATGCTATTCTATTAAAAACTAATCTCCATACGAACCTCAAAATAGTCTTTCTCCTGACCAATCCACCAGCCTTGCCACCGGTCCTCATGCCCACCCTCTGCGACATTTTCGCGTGCAAAATCCTCATCAGTACCGGCACGAGTCCCTCACGATGATCCTCCAGCAGCACCGCCTCGTTACCCTCGCCTACGCTGATCTGAAAGCGAGCGAGCTCGTTCTTGAGGTTCTTCTCGTCGACGATATTGTCCAACTGCTCCTTGTAGGGCGTCAGGTACTTGTACTTATAGGTGTAGAGGCAGGCGAGGGCTGCTTTTTGAACCTCTGAGTTCTTGGAGGAGAGCAGGTCTAGATAGATGCGCAGGATCTCCGGCTCGCGGTAGAGCGAGCGTGCGTTGGTGAACTTGCCGAAGACCTGGAGCATGACCAGAAGGAGCTTGACACGCTCCATTCGGCCGAGCTGAGGTTTAGATTCATCGTCTTCATCTCCTTTTGGGTCTTCTTCTTCTTCATCTTCTTTAGCTTTTTGTTTGGGTTCTTCTTCAGAGCCTTTCTCTTTCGGTTCGTCTTCAGTGTCTTTATCTGTGGGTTCTGCTTTGTCTTTTTCTTCAGTGATCTCTGAAATGACTTCCATAGCTAAAAAGAAAATATATAGTTTTTATTGGTAATCTTTCAAATCTTTAGTCCTTTAAAAAATTTAATAAATTATCACGATTTTTTAATTCCTCTTAATTTATTTAATGACGACATTATCCGATTCAATTAAAATTCTAAACCCGGTGACATTATAGAGACTGGTATTTTTAAAAGCGACAACAAAAATGACAAAATTGAATATGACGGACTCAAAATGGCGATGTTAATTAGGAATTTTTTTATTTGGTTTTAAATTGGATTTTAGGTCTCAAATTTGTTAGTTGAGTAAGCTCAAAATGTTCTATTACTAAGTTTTTTCATTTGTACGGTCGATAGATTATGTCTGCAAAAAGCACTTTCGGATTGACAAATATATAATGGCATCTACTTTGCAATTTTATTTATTTATTTTATTTATTTATTTATTTATTTATTTATTTAAGCTAAAATTACATTTAAAAAACAATTACAAAACAATTACAATGTAAAAGCCTACAGAGGCATACAAAAATGCCTTTTCGTATTTACATAATTAATTTAAAAAATCGACATATAGGTAGCATTTTAGGCTCTAATAAAACTTTTCAAACTTTACCTTCGCTCTCCTTAGCCTCCGCAGCAAGCACACTCTGCTCCCTCTTCCTCACGCTGCAGGACTTGGCATCCTCCGAGTTCGCCTTAAAAAAGTTCCCCTCCACAAACTCGATGAACAGCCCCACGTAATCCCTGTTCCTCACCTCGCAGTACCCCCCGATCATCCCCATGCACCTCCACAGCAACAATCTATAATTCTCGAAATCCACCTTGTCCCTCGCCCTGTACACCCTCTCCCCCAGTCCCCTCAGCACTTCGTCCTCGAACTCCAGCGTGCCGCTCTTCTTCCCCTCCTCCTCCACCTTCAACCTGTCCAGGAACACCGGCCAGAATTTCTCGCACTCCCTGGTCGCGTAGGAGGCTATCACCTGGCAGACCGGCTCCCAGAGGAGCGAGAAGTTGACGTAGAGGTTGCCGAGGAGGTAGTGCAGCGGGGCATCCTGGTAGTTGGAGTTGAGGTGGGAAATCGAGGTGCCGTGGAAGTCCAGGGCCTGGACGTGGAGGAGACGATCGCGGTAGTGGTGGACGGTGACGGGGGAAGACTCGGCGAGGTAGGGCAGGTCGAGGGCGTTCTTGAGGACGAGGCCGGGGACGGACTCGTGCGTGAGGTGGGGGAGGGAGGAGAAGAGGGAGAAGAGGTGGGACGTGGTGAGGCGGATCTGGGAGTTTGGGGAGCCTGAAAGCGAACGATAAGAATTAGATTGAAAAGTTTGCTTGAAACATCACTTCAGAATTGTTTCTTGATTCGTCAGTAATTCAATAGATTGTTGGGGTAATAAAGTTAAAGTTAAAAGCAGAAAATATTTCGTTAGTTCAAATTGTAACCAATAAGAAATTTTCTCGATTCCAAAATTCACGATCTGATCCGAGTCGAAACCTGGATTCATCAGAATCGTAAAATATGAATTTTGATTCTAAATTAATCGAGATATTGAAGCGCGATTTATAATTTTAATTCATTTGAATCGGGAAGCTTCAATGCTCGCTTCACGAATTAATAGAAAATAATATTTATAATTTTTTTTAATTAAAAAAAGTGATGTCGATTCATTTTTACATTAAGCAAGAATTCGCCCATTTAATAATAAATTGAAAAGAAATGTATCGTAAGTCAAACATCAATCAACAATATTTCTTGTCCATTTATTTGTAAATTGGGCTTTGATTCGACTTCCCGATTCATTTATAATCGTGATTAAATTTTTACGATTCAGATGAATCCAGATTCTGAATCGGATTAAAATTTTTCGATCCAATTATTTCTAGTCGATGTAACTCTTTTAGTGCATTTCACGAAAAACGAAATCTCATGATTTATTCAATAACAAGAAATTTTAGAATTGAATCTAATAGATTTTACGGCCGACTCGGCACACCTCGGATTAATTAATGAAAATAGAAATAAAAAGTAGAAACTATTCTTTTACCTAATTTTGAGGCCAGCAACTCGTGAATCTTATCAAAAACTGATTGACTGATGTACTCCTCGACGTGACTCGATTTCTTGAGGTAACTGAAAATTAGATCCAGCGCATTCAGTATCGAAACGTCATTCTCATGTAACTTAACAGCTGCTAGCAACTCAGAATTTGTAGTCAAAAACTCATTTATCAGAGAATGAAAATCATCAGGGCTTGTAATGCGAGCAATGCATTCAACAGCAAGAAGAAAGGCAAAATTTATTCTCTGCTGCTCATTGTTCTTCTCCAGCACGCGTTTGTACAAGCACGCGAAACTTTCGTTCAACTTTGTGCGAAGTTGCTCCGTTAAAGATGCCAAATGTGGCAAAACGATTAAAACCTTCAGAGCGTCCTCCTTCACCTCGCCCTCCTTCAAAGAATCCAAGAGATCAGATAAAAATGTGATGCTCTCTGTACCACGAACGTTCAGACTGAACTTGCTCCATTTTTCGAAGCCTGTGCCATTCAGGGATGGTGGAGACTTCGTATGTACGATTTTGGCGAACAGTCGTAGCAATTTTCCGTCTACAGTAGAAAACGTGCTCTTTTTTAAAATCTGAGGCAGCACCAGAGTTTCGAAGGAGGAGTACTCGATGAGTTTCTCCGTAATCTTCAGTAACAAATCTTGACTTTCGATGGACAACAGCTTTAAAACTAAAAAACTCGATGTTTCTTGAAGTAGTTTAACATTGGACGCGAGGAGAGTCACAACAGTGGTGTTGGCAATTTCTTCTAAAAGTGCATCGTTGGTTTGGTGTTTATCAACGAGCTCCGATAACTTCTTTGATAAGAATATCGAATCTCTGAGCATCTGTCCACCCTTGTGGTTGATCACTAGTTGAATCAGACGCAGCAGGTGAATCAAAGAATCTTCAGAAGATTTGTCGATCGATTTAAAGGTAACAGTCCACAGTATGTCACACTTCTGTGGGTGAATTTCACTGGTGATGCAATTAAATACAGTGGATAGTACTTTAAAGAGAAGCTGCTGATTAATGGATGTATCCTGCAAGGAATTGAGGTAGACACTAAGCATAGACTCGGTGCACGAGTGAAACTGACCAGGAACACCAGCAAGTACGTGAAATAGTAATTTTCCACAACCGACAACTCCATCTTGTTTTTTCTCTAGAGCTGCTAATACTAGTTTTAAAAATGCCTCCTTATCTTTTACCTTACGCACTACGAAGGCAAAACTTTCAGCAGCAAAGTTGTTTACATAAGTTGGACGTGTGTCTGCTAACAACGGCAGAAGTAAATTAAAGATTGTGTCAACATTTCTTATCATGTATCGCCATTGAAATTTAAATAGATATGCTAGAGTATGGAAGGTATGCTCTAGCTGCTCAGCATCTTTTGTTTGCAACAAATCAACAATAGCTGACAAAAAGTCTGGAAAGTATGCATAAAAGTCAATCTGTAAGTCTTTAGCTACAGCAATCACTAATCTGTAAATAAAAATAACAAATGTAAAAATAAAGATATGTACTAATTTGTATTACAAAGTAGAGTAATTAGGAGACATTTATTAAAAAGAAAAATAGACTTACTCAAAAATAGACTGTAAGCAGAGAGGATCTTTCAATTTCAAATACTTCAACAATGTGTCAACAAGGTATTGTTTACGATTAAGTAATTGAGGCAGAGTAATTATATCTGCCACCTCTTTTCTGAAGTTGCAGTAGTTTTGTGAAAGATTGAGGTAATTCCATTTATGAAGACATTGATAAAAATATGTCTCAGTTTCTTCAGAAACTACCTCATTTCGGTGAGCAACTTTATGGAAGACATCAACATCGATGTCATTCACTCTCTCTGAGAATGGCTTGAACTGTAATTTGATAACAATGTAGTTAATAATAGTCAAATTAAATAATAATCTAATTAAGTAAAGAAAAAAAGTTATTCAATAATTAATGTTTATGATATTAATAAAACTCAAGAGCTTTATGTCTGATGTAATTAATAATCTTTAAATGGATAAAAGCAGGGATAAAATAAAAATATAAATATTAGATCATATCAATAAAAAAGAAACTTATATTAAAAATTATTAGAGACTAATTTGTGAAGTACTTCTACAAAAGTCAAAGTCACTTTAATCTTACCTTAAATGTATTAGTTTCCTTATGCCTAGTCGGCTTAGTCTTCATCTTGGAGCCTAAACTTTACTAACTTTTACAATTTCCACAAATAATTACTTTTCCTACTACATTTCACACACGAAAACATTAAATAACACAAAAACTACTTCCTAACCTTCGCAAAGCCGCACAACGTGCCGCGTGCTGCGTGAAAAATAAACACGTGTATAGTTCTGCTCGTCAGCGACCGCGTCAGCAAACGCAAAAACTGGACTCGTCTCCCAAAGTCACCTCTCTCGTTCCCGACCGTAATCATCCGCTACCGACAGTCACCATCCCTTTGAATCCCGTTAATCTCCAAATCTCAAAATCCTCTTTCATCCCCAAAAGCGTACTTCCTCCCAAGTATTCCCCTTCAATTCACCCCTCGTAATACTCGCATCACTCGCCTCTTTCCAAAACACACTCCCATCTCCCGAAAATACCCAGAAACATCAGCTGTGCACTCCACTCTCCATTGACTTGCGTAGTCTTGCCCCAAGATGGCGTCCCTCGCACATTTTCGGATTAATTGTTTTTTCCCGCGTATAGTACGCACGCCGCCGTTACGAGAACGCTTTGTTTGCGTCGTGCGTTTTTACGTTAAAAAAGAAACGGGTGCGAGCCATATCCTATCGAGCGTGCGGCGGTAGACACCTTTTTTTTCACGCCCGCGCGCGCTGAAGTCCGAGCTCGTTGTAAATAAGAAGGAGGACGCGATACATCGGTGTGCCGTGCGGTGTTTGATGCAATAAACGTTGTCTATATTGTTAATTGTGGAGAAGAGTTGTGAGCGAGGAGGGAGAGGAAAAATGTCGAGCTTCGATTTCAACGCGATTGGCAACTCGCTGAACGAGGCCAGCCAGAAGACCGAGGGCACCGGCGTCTCCTTCGCCGGGAAGTCGTTGAAGCTCAACACCGAGGATGACGGTGAGATTGAAGTTTACTTTGTGATCTTTGTTTTGATTTTGAGTTGTTTCTTTTGACCGGTGCGGAGGAGAGCTAACCTATTTTGGTGTGGGAATATAGAGAGGCTTTGTTTCTTAACTTTGGGAAGTCATTGTGCGTTGTTTGTAGTTAAATTGATTAAATTATCAATCAATGGAGTCAGTTTTTCAAGTTATTTTGTAGTTTAATATCGGAGAATGTATTTGTGTATTAAAATTTACTTTTCGAAGTACTTTGAAATTTTGAGGTTATGCTTAGGATTTTCAAAAATTTCATATTCGCATGTATGCAACTCATAAAGTACCTATTTATTTCGTCAAGTTTAAATAGAAAATCGCTGTATAAATTCAATTTTCTGTGTTTGATTTCCAATTAATTGTTTATTGTATGAAAAATGAATCTAATATAATACTACTTGTTGCTTAATTGAATACATTTCTAAACAAATACAATAATAAATATTATTTTACATAACTATCAAGTAATATTATATGTTCAAGACTTTAAAATACACATTTCATGATTTACGTTATTAAGCCAAAAACTAAACACTAGACTAGGAATAAACAATTACAACTCCCATGTAAAAATGAACTTATAGGACAATAAGCATATGATTTTATAGCATAGAAAGTATTTAACATGTTAATTTATCAAATAAACTATAGTAATACTGGTATCAAGTTTAACATGTTAATTTATCAAATAAACTATAGTAATACTGGTATATAATGTTGAAAACTGAAAACTGGATTTTGAAAGAATTAACTTTATAACCATTATATTTTATGTTGATCTTCTAAAATATTTATTTATGTATGCCAAATGAACTATAATGTTTATAACATTTAGTTACATTTTGTAAAGCAAGCAGGATTGTACAGATTTTGAATTATTGCACATGATAATTATATATATATATATATATATATATATATATATATATATATATATATATATATATATATATATATATAATATCATAATAATTTTCAGTAATACAAATCAAATAATAAATAAAAAGAGTTATACCAACAAAGATATGTCTATCTTCGTTTGTTATATTTAAACTTTTTTTATCATTTTTATTACATACACTATAAAAATGGAAATGTAAAATTACTTACTGTGCTCAAACTTAAAATGTCTATAAACAAATCTAAAAACAAATGCATGGTACGCTTGTAGCAATCTACAATATACTATTCAAATATTTCAGTTCAAATATAGATCCAATCCTCATATATATTAGTATACAAAAGAACTTTACTTGGTTGAGAATAGTTATCTTATATTTCTCAGTATATAACTACTTAAAATGTCATGAGCATAGAAGTTCAACGTTTTCCTTTTTTCAGTATCAATGTATTCATCTATATTTATAATAGTTATATATAATAAGAACATAATTTTTTATTATACAGCAAAAGAAGTTTCCGATGCCATTGAAAATTGCAAAAACTTGGAGTACCTGGACCTCGAGGGAAACACACTTGGTCCGGATGCAGCCAAGGGCATCTCCAAAGCCATTGAAAAGAATGGAGGGAAATTGAAGAGAGCTCTCTGGAAAGACATGTTCACCGGTCGAATGAAAGACGAAATCCCAGTTGCTTTGGAACACCTGGGCAGAGGACTATGCACAGCAGGAACTCAGCTGATAGAACTCGACCTGAGCGACAACGCTTTTGGTCCCATCGGAGTCAAAGGCTTGGCAGCCCTACTGAGCTCCAGTTCTTGCTACACGCTGCAGGAACTGAGGCTGAACAACAACGGCCTCGGTATCACCGGTGGAAAAATGCTTGCCAAAGCATTGCTCGATTGTCACACCAACAGTCTGAGAGACACGTCCAAGCCTTTTGCCCTGAAGGTCTTCATTGCAGGAAGAAACAGATTGGAGAACGAAGGTGCCACGGCTTTGGCCGAAGTGTTCAAGAAGCTGACGAGCTTGGAGGAAGTTGTAATGCCGCAGAACGGTATCTACCACGTTGGTATATCCGCCCTGGCAAATGGCTTGTCCGCGAATCTGGGACTAAGAATCCTGAATCTCAACGACAACACGGTTGGTCCCAAGGGAGCCCAGGCACTCGCCGATGTGTTACACAACTTTTCTTGCCTCGAGCGACTGAATCTTGGAGACTGTCTGCTAAAGACACGTGGTGCAGTGGTACTAGCCGATTCTTTGGGAATTGTAGGAAATCATCCCTCCCTCACGGAGCTCAACCTGAGCTTCAACGAGATCAAGATTCGAGGCGCAGGCTCCATAGCCGACGCGATGGCCGACAAAAATCAGCTAACCACTCTTGCTCTTGATGGAAATGCCTTTGGGGAGGAGGGAAGGGCCATACTAATGGAGACTCTAAAGAATTCCGACAGGATAGAGTCCTTGGGTACGTTGGATGAGGACGAGGATGATGAAGGAGAGAGCGAGGAAGAAGAGGAAGATACTGAGAACGATGAGACAAAGAGCGAAGGAGAGGAGGATGATGAGAATGATATCAGTATACATAAACCAGAAAAGCCGGTGATCAAGGTTGTCACCGTTCAGGATTTCCTGAAGGCACCTACAGGAGAGAATTTCCTTCTGCTGCAGGGTGATAAGGCACAGGCGTTTGCTGAACATATAAGAGTGAGTTTTAAAGATTAAAAAATATATGATAAAGAAATGATGCATGTTTCATACAATTTTATTCACATTGTAATTTTTTATTTCAGAGCTTGTCTAAGTCTGAGGATGAGAATCAAACAAACAACATCTTAAAAGTTATAATGAAGGTGTCTGCACTCTGTGCAAGTGGTTATATAGATGTCAGAGTTCCTGCTGAGCAAGTAACAGAACGTTTGTATTCGGAACTTTTTACGAACGCCTTGAAAAACAATCAGGTTCCCAGTTTAAACAATGCACTGCTAGTCAATCTTGGTCTTCTAAAGGTAAGTTATACTTCTTAAAAGCAACTTCTATAATAGATGTTTTTTTTTAAATTTTTATATCAATAAGTATAGAATAAAAATAACAAAAACTCATTTTTAAATGAAAAATGCAACATAAATAAAAATAATAATGAATTAAAATTTAGTTATTAATTAAATAACCGCATTTTTTTATCAAATTTTTCCAATAGTATTATTCAAAATATAATCCAAATAAATAATAAATTAAAAAAGGTTTATTACATTTTTTTTTTAAAACAAACAAAACTTTTTAAACTATTTAAAGATGCCAATACTTTCAAAATAATCTATGTATAAAATTTTTTTAAAAAATTATGGGACATTAGTGGTTTATACATTCGTAAAAATATTTTTTTTAAAAGTTAGTAAAATTATCGGTTATTTTTAAAATTTTGTGCGTTATCTAATCTTTGTTGATTATGAATATTCAATATTTGCAGGGTGAAGACAAGAGTTCTTCCAAAATTGATTGGAATCTGGAGGGCTGCTTCAAAGCCTTGGAGAAAGTGAGTCAAAGAGACTTCTTCCTCCAACAAACGAAAGACACTCTGAAGGTCTTCATCGACAGACCGATGAAGCCAAGCCGAACCAGGGTGGTCGATCCTTTCCAGGAGTCGAAAAGCTCGCTAATGGCCGCGCTCGATCGAGTCCAAAGCACGTAACTGTCGTACTGAAGTCCATTTCTTTTTTTTATTTGTACATTAAACTAACCAACAATCATGAACTTGTATTATCAAGAAAGAAATTATCCTACGCCTGCATAGTTATTGTATTTAAGCACTTCGAGAGATGTTTATTATTATGTAGGTTCATTATTTACAAGAGTTTTAGATAATTTATTTATTTGTAACCAACTTTCTGGAAAAGTACATATACACGATTGGCATATAATATGCTATTTAAATAACGTGTATATTTATATATCAGCTATCGAAAAGAAAGAAATCGTAAAACCGACTCACCCGTGTAAAAAAAAAGATAAACTCTTACTACTTTTTGATCTCCCGTACTAAACGTGTAAAAAATGTATTGTCAGTGTAATTAGCAAAATGCAAATTGAAGTTATTTAAAAAAAAGGAACATTTAAATTAAATTTAAATATATAAAACAGTGCCAACCACACAAGTCTACACTCTTTTTTATTTCTTTATTCTAGCGAGAACCACTAGATTTGCTTGTAAACCATGATAACATTTCCGCACACCATAATTTTTAAGAATATAAACTTTGTCGTCTAAATGCACGCTGAGTACACACTAAGAAAAAATCCTTTTTCTTCTTGTGTATAAAAAAACTTAAAAAGAAACGTCTTTTTCTTTGAAAGATTGCCTTGGTCCTCCAGCCGAGGCACTATATTGATTTCAAACGATGCTTTTTTTTGGAATAAAAGCGACGTCAAGATTAGAGTTCTTCTCATAAAGACTCACAGCCGCGTGATATTTTATTTGATTTTTTTTTTTAACGGAAATTTATCGGTCCCTACTTGTCCTTGATTGTGGACATTGGATCCCATCCGGAATGGAAAAGTTCAGTGGTCAGCGGTGTACAGTGCTGGGAATTTTGATCCTCCATGTACATAGTCGCCTGAAATTGAAATTGTTTGTCAATTGTGTGGCTTTGAATATTAATAACTACTGAAAAATTAAAATTAAAAATATTCAAAATTAAGGGATTTTGCACATGTCAATTATTGAAAATTTAGAAGTTTTACTAAAATTGAATTTATCGACGATTGACTTTTAAACTCGATCGTCCGTAAATTTCCCGTCTTACAAGTCTAGTTTTTAAGAAAGAAATTCCATCAAATTAAAAATTATTCCAATTTTAACATTCCCTTAATATCAATATTTTTGGTTTTATAAATCGATTCCAATTTTTCCTCACCAAATATAATACAAGTTGTTGCTTTGTCTTTGAATCCAACTCTCTTCCCAAAGTTGATGGATATTTTACAGTGCTGTGGTTATCCAAAATATCATTAGCTATTAAATCTATACAATGGCCTTGATCAACTTCACGAGCATTCAATATCAGTCCTAGAATTAAAATTTTTTGTGTGTAGTGTACTATAAAAAATATTATTTTTAACATTTATTTTAATACTATGTGTACGCTAAAAATATCCGATTTAATAAAAAATATATAAAAAAGAAACGGTTTATTATTTCATACAACGACTCTGACATTGCCAATAAATATAAAATATGCTCTATAAAATATTTTTTCACATCATGATATTCTCTTTCTATCCAAATTAGTTAAAAATTGTAGACTCCAGATCTATTAGCAGAACTTAATAATTTCCATGCTCTTGGCGGGCTTTTAAGAGGAAGAATTTTTTGTTTAATTGAAATCAAATTTGTAGATATAAGGCTTAAGTCCTTTTTAAAAATGTCGATAATGAGGCTTAGAATGAAAAATTTCTCCATCTAAACCTATGCAAAAGAGAAGCATAGATTATGAAAACAGGAAAGTAATAGATGAACTTTAACATTTGAATTTTTTATATAAAAGTATTTTATGTATCAAAAATCACTGAAAATTCAATTTCCAAAAAAAGTGGACTTAAGTTTTTATTGTGCCTTAATTAAAGTCACAGAAATGATATCTATGGTGAAAGGGCCTAAGGACTTGAATTCAGTTAAAGAAATGTGATATATTGAGATTTGAATTTTTGAATTGCAATGTATAAGCATTAATTATAAAAAAAAAAGTAAAGTAATAAATTAACTTTTGCATCTTTCAATTCTTTTGTATGAAAATATACTATGTACATTTTGTGATACCAAAATCCCTAAAAACATAATTTTCAAAAAAAGTGAACTTAAGGGGACGCCGGATATCTCTGTTCTTGTCTAATTGAGTTTTCATTCATAATTTTAAGAGAAATCATATTTTTCTTTAAATAATAGTTGTCCCCGCTTCGTTTTATAGTAATCTACATATATGTCCAAGCTGGATTCATATGATTGTTTTGTTTTCGAGAAAACTTTGACACACTAAAAGGGCCAACTACGTGGAGATTAACCTTTACATACTAAGTTTGTCAAAGTTTTCTCGAAAACAAAACAATCATATGAAACCAGCTTGGACATATAATTAGGTTACTGTAAAACAAATTGGGGACAGCTATTATTTTGTCATTAAACAATTAACTTTGTAAATAAATAACGAAATACGTGTGTAGGATAGTAGGAATCTACTGTCGGTATCCGACGTCTCCTTAAGTCGTTATGTCTCGAAGCCACAGATATAAACCATAGGTCATTTATTGATAGGTGTAAATATATATTCTCAAATAAAAATAGCGATGCCGTGTGCCTTTTCGCTTTAAGGAGACGTCGGATACCGACAGTAGATTCCTACTATCCTACACACGTATTTCGTTATTTATTTACAAAGTTAATTGTTTAATGACAAAATAATAGCTGTCCCCAATTTGTTTTACAGTAACCTAATTATATGTCCAAGCTGGTTTCATATGATTGTTTTGTTTTCGAGAAAACTTTGACAAACTTAGTATGTAAAGGTTAATCTCCACGTAGTTGGCCCTTTTAGTGTGTCAAAGTTTTCTCGAAAACAAAACAATCATATGAACCCAGCTTGGACATATATGTAGATTACTATAAAACGAAGCGGGGACAACTATTATTTAAAGAAAAATATGATTTCTCTTAAAATTATGAATAAAAACTCAATTAGACAAGGACAGAGATATCCGGCGTCCCCTTAAGCTTATTGCCAGAGAAGAGCTTCCTATTCCTTATAAGGGTCCAAAAGTCAATTATCATCATTACAATCATACACAATTACAATCATCACAATTACAATCATACCGTCCCTCGGTGCGGACCCGAAATAGCAGTGGTAAAAAGATACGGAAGAGGGACGGCTCCGGGAAAATGTACGGGGGACCGTGTAAATCGAACGCAACCATAAATTTATATATACATCACCACACTCGTATACCACATTATGTACTAAGCAAATGCTTCATTTTCACGTGCAAAGAAAGAACCCCAGACAAAAAGAAAAACAACCTACATCAAATTATATCATATACATAACACACGAGCTCTAACACGGTCGCAAGGAAAAAGGACCCGCTCACAACTTACACAAGTCATCCCGGGCATTTTAAAACTGCACCCTGAACACCGACACCCACAAATACGCCTCCCGCAACTCAAGCGCACCCCATTGGTAATATGATAATGGTGGTTCAGTGTAGGAAAAATCGTAAAAAATTGCACAAAATGTAATTAGGTATTTCAAAACTTTGGCCATGTGTTTTTAAATATTTTGATGAATTATATTTAATTATACTCAAAAAATCTCATTTTTAATTAAAAAGATTGCTTATAAACAGAAAAATTACTTTTTGAAATTTATGTTAAAAGAATATGTAAATTCACGCATAAAATTTGTCTGAAACTATTGTTAATTTTTAAAATATTACTCTAAAACTGGCAATAATCCTATAAGTATACTCTGTGTACTATTTTCCCACAACGAGCCGCCACGTTGATTGCCGGATTCCCATTACCAATAATAAACCATCGACCGACTATGAATCACCCTTTGCAATTCCAACCCTTCGCATCCTCCACCCCCCACCCCCGACTCACGTTTTTCAGCGTAGGTCGGGGCCTCCAGCAGCTTCCCCAGGCACACGAAGGAGTCCGGCGAGTTGGCGAAGAGCTGGGGATAGCGCCTGAGCAGGAGCTTCTCCAGGAGCTTGTTGCCCCGGTTGCCCTCGAGGCTGTTGTCCGGCACGCAGATCATCTCGTCGTCGGTGCGACGGACAATGAGGACCCGGCCGTCGTACCTGTTGAGCTGGGCGGCGACGTTGAGGTTGAAGTGATTGCGGATGATGCTGCGCACGAGGGGCTCTATGGAGGCGGGCATGCGGGCGAGGGCCAGGGGCAGGAGGTCGTCGAACGTCGCGTCCAGGAGCTGCGGATAGAGATAGAGAGAGATTAGATTGGATTGGATTGGATTGGATTGGATTGCGTTTTGTTTCTGTGCGTTGTGGTGTACAATATATTTATTTATTTACTTTTAATCACAGGCCAGATGGCCTAGTACAAAATAGTATATTGTGTACCTAGGATGCAAAGTGGGCTTTTTTAGGACCACACGAGGTCAAAAAGCTCACTTTGCCCTTGGTGCACACCATATTTTTTGTAACGCATGTATTGATTTTTGCGTTTATATATATATAATAGCAATTTTCCGAAAACTTTTAGCGCCCGCTTATTTACTTTTGCGCCCACCGGTCTAAAAAATTGTCCTTTAGGCCCGCTTAATAGGTTCAGAAAAACGCGAAAATTTGTGCTTGTGTTACAAAAAATATTTTACAAAATTATAATTTATATAGTTATTACAATATATAATACAAAATTTGTAACAGAAGGCGCTGATAAAACAAAAAGAACTATTGTGTATTACAAAAATAAGCTTAATACTAGTTAAAAAAGAATTTCTTTGCTAGTATCTTAAACAGTAGAGTACTATTACAGTTTCGCACTTCTAATGGTAATTTATTCCATAGACTTATACACCGTGAAACAACTGAATGTAAACCATAGGTTGATTTGTATTGAAGCTGAGTAATATTCAAAGGGTAACGTATATTGTATGGTGTATTATTTAAATTTATTTTACTTTAAATATGTCCCATAGACAACTTATTAATAAGAATATTTCTTAAAAAAATAATATCATTATACCTATGAGTACGTTCAACAGGACATATATTAAACTTATTATATAACTCAGTATAATTATGATCAAATTTGTGAAAGAAAATACCAGGTTTAAATGCTAAATTTCTTAAAAATTTATGATTAACCTGTTCTATCAATTAATAATTAAAAGTTACTGATGACAGAAGAGATAGAGAGAGAGAGAGATGAGGATTAATCAATTAATAATTAAAAGTTACTGATGATAGAAGAGATAGAGAGAGAGAGATGAGGATTTGGAGGGTTGAATGATGATGTACATACACATGACAGATGAAGAGATTTGTGTGCGTAATTTATTGGGGATTTTTGAGGTTTCAGTTCCTGATGCTTTTTTGTATTTGTTAAGTTTTAATTAGTTGATTGAGCGGGGATATTAATATTGATTTTTAAGAAGTTTTTTTTGTATTCATAACGAAAACTTTATAAATGTCTACAAAAGTATAAAGAAACATATTTTGCATTTCTACTTGTGTAATAGTTGAAGATTCACTAAAACTTTTTTTGTAGCGGCCTTTTTGTGACAGTATTTATACATAGAAATATTGCAATAGGGCTAATTAATATTATTAAAGGTTCCAGGGAACTTTCGATTATTTGTTCATGAACCTGGCCATTAATTTTAAATTTAAATTCAATTATATTTAGAGATGTGTTTTGAACTTATCACAGCATCTAATTTAGTATAATTCTAATTATTGTACCTATCTCAGCATAAAAAATTTAGTACCTGATTAAATTTATATCTAATTCTGTTACACAATTCTCTATTTAGGCTTTTCAGCCTGTTTTTTATAAATAAAATAAGTAAATTAGTTTCATAACCAACTAACTAACTAAT
Organism: Gastracanthus pulcherrimus; assembly: GCA_949152435.1. NCBI lineage: Eukaryota > Metazoa > Arthropoda > Insecta > Hymenoptera > Pteromalidae > Gastracanthus > Gastracanthus pulcherrimus. The sequence continues at coordinate 9,835,618 of OX424575.1, forward strand.
TATATATTTACAGATAATCTATATACATACTAACTTACAAACAAAATTGCTTTATTTGTAATTCATAATATATAATATTTTTCCATATCCACCCTTTTAATTTAATTTTTAGAGTTTTAATGTCGCAATTTAAGTCTTAGGTATTTTGGAAATGAATTATATAGTAATAATAACATAACATAGATATTCTTTCCCTTGTTCTAGTTTCACAGCAAAAGTTCTGATGTTATGTTCAACGTAGTATATTTAGAGGTCACATTAAATATGAAAAGAGTCAATTAATAGACTTGGTAAAATAAGGGCATAACTGAATTTTGTAGCATAGTATAACTCTTTTATGTTACTTTAATGTTAACTCAAAGTACTAATATTATTGAAAAAAACGGAACAACTAAAATCAACATGAGTTGTATATGAATTTATATAGCTAATAAATAATTAGAGTTTTTTCTATTTTTTTTAGATTCTTACTTTCAATACTAGACTCTTATTTAACTAACCCTCTGAAATGTATAACTTACCAAGCTATGAATTGATGGATAATTCATGGCAGCCCAAGAAGCTGAATATCCTCCAATACTCCAACCATTTAAAATAATTCTGTTCTCCGCGAATCCAAGTTTATTAATAGCAAATTTCATTACACAATCGATCGCATTTTCCTCTTGTTCAGGATATGGAGCCCCCTTAACAAACATTTTAATTGTAATAAAAAAGAAGATAAGGTGAACATCATTGTTTTACAGGAAGATTATAATAAATTACTTACAGTACTGCCTCCAAATCCTGGATGGTTCCATCCTAATACAGAATAGCCTTTATTTAATGGAGTAGTAATGATTCCCACCTCATAAAATCCACAATTTCCCTCACATGTTATGACAAGAACTGCTCCATTAGAAGTTCTAAAAAATTAAAAATATTGTTATATACCTACTGCCAATTTAGAATATTTTAAAATGAATTGCATTATTCCATAAAATATGTAACTTCAAACTTGAAAAGTGTATTTTTAGCTTGAAAATTTTGAAATATTTTTTTTATCATTATCTTTTTTATTAAAATTTTTGAAGTTACATAATTTTGAAATATTATATGAAGAATGTTAGTGATGAGATGTTTTGAATACTTGTGTCGGCGATCCAAAAAAATTGCATCTATTTCGTTATTGTCAGTTGTTAGCAACTTGTATCTTTCTGCTCCAATTTTTACTAAATCTACTCTACCTTGAAGTAGCATTCCACCTAAAAATTAGAATGACTTTTAGAATTTTTATTGAATAAGTATTGAAAATATACTGAATATATCATCAAAATTGAAAACCAACGCATGGCCCAGTTGACAAGTGAAACACTTCCTGGATAGATAAGCTTCAGAGCTACAGTGTGAGCAATGCCATATGACAAAAGTTTGCATGGTACAGCGAGTATTGAATCTTTCCTTCTGGGACTTATTGCTCTCTCACTTGCGTCTAAACTTTGCAGCGTCAACTTTTCTTTATGATCAGCTCTACAATGAACAAAAATTCATTATAAATATAACTATCAAGTAAATTTTGTACATAAATAAAAAGTTTTTTGTTTTCACATGAAACCATACTTTTCCAAATCTTGGACATTAAAATCAACCGGCCAAGCCCAAAATTCAAAGTCATATTTGCCCAGTTCTTGTTTAGTTTCTGAGTTATAATGAGATCTAGCATCATCCAGCACTTTCATAAACTTCAAATAAGTCGGATTCTTTGCTCGAGAGTATCCCCTAGCCATCAAAGACGTGACCAATATAATCCCAGCTCCTGTCACAAACTGCGATATAGTATACGCATCCGCCAGAGGTGACCCCCTTCTGAACAACGCTATGACAATCAGCGGTATTGCGTAAATGGTGAAGGACCACGCCGTCACAAACTGAAAAATCAAACATCAAGTACGCAATGAACAAACAAAACCAAACGATCCCTGCCCAAATCAATACATCCATCGAACGAAACATGAACTCCTTGTCCACTCGCTTTCTACTTTCTCCAAACGAAACTTTCCATTCAGAAACTAGGACACCCGGCCCACCCATCACCGAAGCCTGAACACGCCGATCCCCCGAACTCAAAAGTAGCACTCCTCACCGTTATGACAACCTGGTCGCCCCATCTCTCCAGACCCTTGGCCTCGTACGGCTTCTGCAAGTGGCAACGAAGAAAAAGAGCAATGGATTAAAAAAGACATCAACCAAAAGGAGCCCTAACCTCCAGGGCAAAATACATTCATCCCCATGGCCCTCCTCTCCTCTCCACAAGTGTGATAATACACATCTCGCGGAGAATCAGAAGTGCCATGGGGGCTGTTGTCGCTCGGAGGGGCTGCAATTTAATACCCACGTCGATGAGACGCCCTACCCATGAGACTTCGTAGAACTTGTACAGCCGCGGACTGAGCGCGCACTGGCACAGAGTGCGGATCAACGACATCGCGGACGACTGCACCCCGGGGCGCGATTGTCTATCGCACTTGAAAATTCACTGCCTGCAGCTGCCTGCGGCTGTTGCGGAAATTTCGCGTGCGGTGCGCGTTCTCGCGTGTATATATTAGCTTTCCTCTCGGTTTTTCCTCTCACGTCGTCGGCGGCACACACACGGCACACGTCGTGCAAAGAGCGCGCATGCGTGTATTTACGCGTGTTCCTCGGAGGCCGATGGCTTCTGCTTGGTTCTTTTGTGCATAATTAATTTGGTGCTTCGTGGGCCCTGGAAAGGTGTAGGTACTGGAGTTTTGAGGAGGACTGGCGTGTACTGTACTTGGGGATTTTAGGTTGTACGAGGAAGGAGAAACAGAGGAATGGAGAGGATGAGGAAGGGTCCCGGTGTGGGAGCGAAAGTTAAGAAAAAAATGACGTGAGTTGGATGGCTGGGATTGTTATTATTGGAGGGTTATTGGGATGGAAAAGTCGATGACGGTGTTGTTTTGATGGGGTGAAGAAGGATGTTGTTACCGATGAATACTTGTCGATGAAGGTGCTGTTTTTATGGGGTGAAGAAGGATGTTGTTACTGATGAATACTTGTCGATGGCTTTTTTGTGATCCATGGGTTTTTATACGAGTAGTTGTTGAGGTGTCCTTGATGTTGCGTAGACTCTGTAATTTCATTCGTTTTATTTAGAATTTTAATGCAGGCATTAGTGTCTGAATACGTTAGCTTTTAGAATAAAATTTACCTGTAGAATTCATAAATTAAGTAAATGTAGTATGAATTGTATGAAATATTGAGTAGAGAATAACGTATACTATCTAGTATTATTATAACTACACTAAAAAATTTACAGTGTTTTTGCAACCGGTAAAATTCCTACAAAGTACACAAATGAAACATATCGATAAAGTAAACACATTGGTAGTTTTGAAATTTCTATATATATTATTTTCTTTTTATAAACTTGAAATGGAAAAGTGTCTTTTTTCAAAAAATTGAAATACGTTAGTCTTTGTATGAACCGTTAAATGCATCTTGATATAGTAGAAGATTCTTACCAGAAGTAGATTTGTACTAGAATTGATTATATACAGAAAAATATCTTATAGTGTAGAGAAAATCATATGTAACTAATTCATTTTCAACGAGTTCCATAGAAGATTTAAAAAATAATCAGTTTTTAAAGAAAATTAATTAAGATCAAATCTGCTGAATATACCAAATCCATATGCTTATTAAATTGAATAATTTGTGATGAACTTACTCTAAAAACTTAATCAGTTATCTAATACGAGAAGACCAGATTGGTAATGCAAAGTGTAATTATATATATTTCAGAATAAAGAAAATGTCCTATATGGCATTTACACATGTTTTAAATAGACAATATCACAATTGTTTTAAATATCTACAATTAAATATAAGCTATTTATTATTGTCTACAAATTAAAGTTAGTTTTAAAAAATTACATCTAAATCTTTAATAATTATATTGGTCAATATTCTTTAACTTTAATCAGTGCTACATGGTTCAAATATGTACCATGAAATATCTTTAAATTCTTTACATTTTGAATTACTGTAAAAGCAAAAATTAATAAAATTATTTCTGTGACCGATTTTTTTATTCTATACAATCTTGAAAATACATAAAAACGTCAAGTTTATATTAAATGTTTAAAGTTGAAAGTAATTTTGTAAAACATAAAAAAAATCGTCTTAAACATTAGCCGCAATGTACCTGTTAATTTATATTCATAGTAATGATTATTGCTTAAATCAAATTCTTTGTTTATTTCACGGTAATAGAAAGGAACAAATGCAATTAGCAATTATGAAGAAAAAAGATTGTGATGCTATAGCTTTGACAATTGTCATGCAATTATTGGAGCCTAAAGTTGATCCTGTATGGCTAGTTGAAAATGTTTGTAAATTTTTACTTTTCTTTCTTTTCATACTAGCATTATATTACACATTTATTAATTGTCAATAAACATATTCCAGTTGAAAAATATTAACAGAAGCCACATGGAAGATGCAATTGAAGAGCGAGCAATAACAAAATTGTGCGGATATGTACTATGTCAAAAACCAATTACGGTTGTTATGAATCAACGTTATCACATTTCACTAAAAAATAAAAAAGTGTACGATATCACCAAAAGAAAAAACTTTTGTAGTTCAGCTTGTTTTGGAGCTTCGAACTACTTACTTGAACAAATGCTCACGAGTCCCTTATGGTGTAGGGATAAGGAGGAAGTCCCAAAGTTTAGAATTTTCTCCAAAAGTATTTTGACATCAATTATACCTCATGGGGAAGAAGTTGATATTGCCATTGTTAAACCATGTTCAAAGGATGAAGAAGAAACTGAAAAAGAGTTAGGAACTTCTTCAAAAGAAGAATCTTCTAATAAGATATTTGGAAAAGAAGAAATTTCGGGAAATATTGAAGATTTTGTTCTTGAAACAATTAAAAATATGAAAATTAATAATACAGAATCAAAAGAAAGTCCTGAAATTCCAAGTAATACAGACACTGTTAAGTCTGATAATGAAAAAAAAGTAGAATCTAAAGTTAAAGATAAAAAGCCAATCAAAAAAGTTAAATTTCAAGATACCTCTGAAAACGATAAGGATGATGAAAAAAATGTAGAAACTGTTATTAAAAAGAATAAATTGATTGAAAAGGCTGAAATGATTGCAGAAAATGTTAAAAGTGAAGATGAAATGGATATTATTGATCAACAACTTCATTCTATGGAACTTTCTAAAACCAAAACGAACTATGAATCACCTGTAAAAAATAATATAAATTCAAATAGTACCGATAGTTCTGAAAATTCAGAAAAAATTGTATCTTCCTTAAACTGTGATAAATTATTACAAAGTGATTTGAAGAAAAATACAGGAATATTAAAAAAAGATGCAATTCACGAAAAAATTGAGAAGCCAACATCTAGTCAATCTAAAACATCTGATTTACATACAGAACAAAAAATTGAAAAGTCAGTAAAAACAAGAAGTACTAAGAAAAAACGGACAGAACATAAAGTTAACATAGATGTAAATCTAGCTGCCAGAATTGAACAAAGCTTTCAAGAATGGATCACTGAAGATACTGTTCACTTTTTATTTGGAGATGATACTATCAAACAGAAAGCCATTGAAAAAATAGAAAGGCTAGATAAATATTCAATTTTATGTGAAAAATTGAACAAACTGCAGTTTGAAGAGGAGGAGGAAGATGACAAAATATTAGAGAAACCTACTTTAAAACCTGCACCACATTTTGCTGTGTTACAAGAAGAAGGTGAAAAATTGGACTTAAAGGTAAGAATAAACAAATTTATTTTTACTTTCTTCAACGATTGAAGAATTAAAAAGATTTTAAATCATTCTTTAGGTACGTGCATTTTATCAGGGGAAGACTGCAGTAGAAGAAGCAAAGAAACCGGTCGTCAACGATGGAACGGCTGATATAGACGCATATTTACCTCTTACAGATGCTCACGCACCTCAGTCACTTCGTCGTAAAATTTTCCTTGACAGACTAGATCAAGTGTATGTGTATTAAAATATAATTTTGTGCAAAAAATCGTTTTTAGAAATCTGCGCAATTACAATTTATTTACACCATTACAGATTGCCAGATCTTCTTCGAACGTTGGCTGGTAATAATGAAGTGTACGTAAGAGCCTGTTTCAATTACACCAGTGCAAGATGTACAGCCGTCAAAGCCCTGATACACACGTTCTCTTTATCGGCAAATAATATAATTTTCAAGACTGCTGAATGGACTCTTGTGGGTCTCGTCATAATTAAAATGTAAGAATGTTTAAAAAAGAATAACTGATTTTTGTAAATAATTATATTTTAATGTATATATTCTATATAATTATGCAATGTTACATACCGTTAACGTTGTAATGATAGAGATTTCTTATTTTACAGGCTTAGTTTGCTGGACCCTTGGCTAGCGAATTTACTACTATCGAAGCAAGCTAATATGTATATATCAATGATTTTAACGTCATACAAATTAGATCCACATTACTTAAATCTCCTTGTGGCTTCCTATAATCCGAATGTAAATCCAAGATAGCCAAATGATTTTATAGATTATGTAAAAAAGTAGAATATTTAATACAGACGAATTTTTATATTTTTACAAGTTTTGTTATTTAATTGTTTTCTACTTATAATTAATTTTACTTAAATTGATTATAAAAAAATTCTTTAGATTGTCAAGGTTTCGTGGAACATATCGTTTGAAAACCATTTTTAATGATCATATAAAAATAGTAAACGACTTCACTTCAATATATTCTGAAGAGTGACTGATAGAAAAATCGAAAAATTTCACTTTATAAAAGTAATCACATCTATATAATCCATTTGCGAATGCACTTTAAAGTGAAGTGGTTCCTAGTATAGAAGAATTTGGCATAGGAGACGCCGAACCCTCCATCCTAGGATGAGGATGATCGACCGAAGGTGTTGGGTCTTGAGTTGATCCATTTCCAATTTTATCTCTGAGCGCTTGGTACAAAGTATGCACAGCTTCATTATGCTACAGAAAAATAATGCAAACTTTTATCTCTTCAATTCATCAAAATCTACAATATGATTTCAGAAATTTTATAAATTTACCTGACTGCTAGGTTCCAGAGATTTCACAAGAGTATGAAGTCGAGCAACAGGTAGTTTGGGATGCACCCACCACAGTAGTTTTAGTAAATGGCGAGTCACACTATCCTTTGCCTGGCCCGCCAAAAAGAATTCGTCGAATATCACAGTGCAGAAGGATTCGTTCGTAAATTCATCAGCCATGTTCAAAACAAGCAATAAGACCTACAATCAAATCATTCATGTGACTGTTAAAAATGTAACATTTTCATATAAAATACAATGTCATTAGGTTTATTAATTTTCTCTTTAATTGTGCAACTGTATTTATTAATCCAATAATCATGACTCTAAAATGTTTATTCTTAAAATATATGCAATTCTTTATTTAACCCTTTCAGTCATACATTGTTGCATTAAACGGCTTTTTGTGTAACTCTGTACCTACAGATATTTTTGGGTCGCTGGATTACGAATCTGTAATCAGAATCCCAAAATTGAAAATGGCTAATTTTATAAAAGTTCGGCATGTATTCAATCCCAAATTATCTTCAATCACTTCTTTTATTTATATTAATTCTTATATTAGCCTTTTCTCAACTTCAAGCCTGGACAGTCCCCTGACGCTTAATCTATATCTCCGGTCAATCGCTATCCGAATTCCTTCATTTTTGCACTGCAAGGTGCTCAGCCTCCCAGTTTCCGCGGTGCCCAGGCTTGTAACGAAGATAAAGATGAAGTTCTACAATTGACTACGCTTATCGTATTGGCGATTCTCATCAACAACTATAGGTATCCGAATTCCTATTTTTCTCTACATCGAACCGGGGGACTCCTGAGAAGCCGCAATGGAGAACATTACGAATTTGCATAGTTGATTACGATTTTCGTATTGATGAATTCGTCAGACGATTCTAAGTATCCACGGTATGCCTGCGTTGTAATATAAACGTTTTCAGCCAATTTCAGCAAAACCTAAATTCTTATCTGATAGTTCTATTTCAATTTGGTGCCAATGCTAGATTGGTTAAATTGATCATGTATATTCACGCACTGTCAGAATTATGTGATCCACATTTGAGAACATTTCTACACGAAATTTTCAAGAAAAATTAGTAATATCCTTAAGCCTAAAAACAAACCTAGGTCTTGGAAAATTTTAGGGGCCGTTCTTGAGTGATACATTAAACCGTACGAAAGTATCAAAAAATAAAAATTGACTAGAGAATCTAGAGCAAATTGTATAAAACTTGACTTGAAATCGAAAGTTTTGCTATATTAATTGCAAGACTAAAGGGAATTTTAAAGTCAATGAAAAAATTCATCATCTAAAGTGTTGTAATTAAAGATCAAATTAAGCAAAACCAGGATATTATTGCCTTTCGTTATGCATTAATCTACTATTAAACTAAATTTCAAGCAAATTCGAACAAAGTCTCGATAGTACAACCTGTATATTTTGTTATAATGACATAACTATTAATCAAAATAATAAAATACTTCCTTAAAACTTCGCGTAGGTGAAACCGTTGATAATTCGTCAACTCTCTGTTAACTAACTAAAAGGAAATGCTCTAAAACCCATATTTACAAATCTACTACAGTTATTTTAAGTTTAAAGAACCATCTTCCCTTTACAAATCAGTCCCGAACCCCGAGTTTGATTCACCAGCGAAAGTCGTTCTTCATCTACAACTCGAGCAACTTTGCACCCCTTAACAGGTTCAGTGTGGCGTGAGCCATACATGTGTCACGATTTTCTTTCCTTGTATGCTACGCGACACATATATGGCTCATGAAATTTTTATTTCAAAGTACTAGCATAGAATGAAACATGAATAAAATTCTTTTGCGTGATAAATTAAATACTAGCACATGTCCTGTACGATCCAAAGAACGAAAACATTTTATAAATACTAAAGCATGCCAAATAAAACTCTATTTATAATAACAATTAAACAAAAATGTTCAGAATTCAATTCAAAATTTAAACAGCAAAACTAGAAATAAAAGCCTACAACTACCTAAAGTTTCTTCAGAAATGGGTAAAAAAAAGTTATATATATATATATATATATATATATATATATATATATATATATATATATATATATATATATATATATATATATATATATATATATATATATATATATATATATATATATATATATATAACACAACAAAATATTTTAATCAATTACCAAATGAGTTGAAAAACTTAAATTATAGTATGGAAAATATAAAGACCAAAATCAAAAAATGGGTGATATTTAATGTATAATAAAATAATTTAATATATTCAAACAATCATTTATAGTTGATAGTTTTTAGATGTTAGTTTTAAAATTTGTAGTTTTAGTTTACAATTTAAAATGATATTAACTTATAATATTATTCTCAATTGTAATTAATTATTAAGGTTTAGTTATTGTTTTGGATTTTAAACACGTATTTTAAAATCTACAAGCAAATATATAATATAATATTAAGATAACTAGGATTATGTACAGGTAGTTAAACTACCCCCTGCGATCCTCGATGCTTGCCGCAATGTAAAGCATCAAGGTACTTCGTACCTGGTTGAATAATAATCATAATAATAATAATAATAATAATAAATTATTAGCTTTAACACATTTCTTTGAATCGTACTAAGAAAAGATTTATTTGACAATAGTAAATATTTAATTATATTTAGACTGGTATTCATCAATTCAATAAATATTTACTAAATTTAAAAAATATTTACTTTATTTAAGTAAATCTTTTCTTAGTACGATTCAAAGAAACGTTTACTTAGATTTAACAATTTTCTTTCTCACTGTAGCAAGCTCTCATACACCGTCAGCACTGAACCTGTGTAAGCCACCCACCAGTGTGTGCAGGAACGGATCCTCGTACGCCCGCTGTCCCTGGCAGTTGGGCAGTGTCGCGAGGACTCGCATCAGTCCGCGCGCGTCCCCCCTCGACTTGCCCTGGACGGCGGTGCCCGCGCCGATGCCACCCACGTGCAGGGCGTAGTACATGGACAGGACGGCCGCGACTCCGGACAACTGGGCGTAGGCCTGGCAGGCGTCGGGCGGCGGGCCCGAGTGCTCGATTATCGCGATGGCGCTCTCGCGCTCGTCCGGGGGCAGGCGGCAGTTCAGCTGGCGGATCTGGTCGTCGACCTGAAAGGGGGGTAACGGTTGTTAGAGTGTGGAGATTCATTGGTTTGTGGTGGTTGAAGGGAGAATTGAAGATTATGATTGAGGGCTGATTGGAGATTGGTAACGAGGTACTGGTGTTGGATTTTAAGGCAAGTTAAAGTTTAAGTTTTTGTACGGAGTTAAAAGAAAATTGGTGCTGGATTTCTTTTGGTTTGTATGGTTCGTCAGTTAATAAGTGTAGTTTTTTTACCAAATATGTTTATAAACTGTTTGTCGATATGTACACATTAATTTACAGTGATTTTGGGGTGTCGCAGCCAAATGTAGATTCCCACATCGCATTTCTCGGTATTTTAACTCAACTTTTTGTTTACATGAATGATCTCGGTTGTCTGGTGTTTGTAATACCTTCAAGAGTCCCGGATGACTGAGATAATTCATAAAAATTAAATATTGAACAGGAATAACGGAAAATACGAAAATGACATAAGTACACAACAACATACTAGCGTCAACATTTTAGCTACTTTTAATATAATCTTTTAAATAATCTCTTTGCCGCTATTTTTGGCATATTGTATACGTTTTTTCTAGTTATACTATTAAAATGACATAATTCATTTTAAGTTCATGATAAGAATGCACTGTAGATTTTTAAAGCAAAGTTTTTTTTTATAGTCATTAGTCTAGCAATTTTTCTTAATTAAAGACTGGATTATTCTTAGTAGAGTGATATAAGGTCATAAGCTTTTTCCCATGCTATATTATGCCATAAGTATATATTCTACTAAAAAAGACATGATAAATCATTAGCAGTGTATTACTTATTAAATTATCCTTCCAAATTTATAAATATCTTGATATTTTCAATCACGTCATAGATATTTTGTATATTCAATGACAGGATTAAACATAAATAAGTAAATAAATAAATATGAATGATTTGAATAAAGAGGAAATACAGACCATCAGAGACATCAAAGCTGGAAGGAACTTGGTCACGACTTGACTATCAAGCTTAGGTTCTTTGAAATCTTGCGAATCGATCATTTGCCACGCCGATAGTCCCAACGCGAGCATTCGAAGTAGTAGTACCAATACTGCGTTTTCACGGGGCAACATTTCGCCGTTGATGAGGTGCAGCGCAATTTTCATCGCGCTGCTTGCCAAGAAATTGACTGCGTACGGGTCGCACAACGTCATACTCAAATCGCCCAAAACTTGTTCTTGTCCTCTCTAATGACCAAAAAATGTAGTTTTCAGTAAAGGTGGTTGATAAATGATTTTCTGTTTTAAAAGTTTTAATAAAATAATGACCTTAATACTGTCTAGGAACCCTTGAAGTTCACGAGAGCGCTTTATGTCAACATTTTTCTCACGAATACAAGCGTCCAGACACCACGTGAACTTGTGGCAGGGATCAACTGAAATGATATCTTGTACCTATGCAAAAAATGTTTTATATTTATAAATTTATGGATTTACTGTGAATTACACAAAAATTTTATGTTTTACCTCTAAATCATGCAGAGCCATTAAAAGCTCAGCTCTTAATGTACAATAATGAACATTTTTGGTCCGCAAAAATAGTGTTCTCAAAAATTGAAGAACCATATCATATAACTTAACGCTATGTCCAATCATATGTGCTAATTTTTGTACTACTTCTCCTTGTCTTCTTACCTAAAATTTATTATTTATTCACTTCTAATTAATTAAGATTGTCATTTAAAACAGTTTCTAAATAATAGTCAAATGTACCTTAGGTGAGGGCATGAAGAATGAACTATTTAAATTAAGATGGTCAAAAAGAACCTGCTCTTTTTCAATAATATATCTACTAAACAAGGGAGAAACTTCATCTCCAAACAAACTTTGATTATCCTTCCATATCTGTCGTTTGACTTCTGTATCCGCATCGTTGTATAGTTCCTTTTCCCTCACCAAGACTTTTAAGTACTTGTCCTCGATTATAGGCGTATTCCTCAAGATACACATGACCACTGGTCTCAAAGCTGCTACTCTAACAGCGGGAAAGCTCTTCGACAAAAGCTCCTTCAATCTTTTATCTCCGGCCTGTGCTCCCTTCTCTCCCCTTTCTGCTCCAATCTCAGTGATTCGTTTTACTAACTGTTCACGTAACTCCTCCAGCACAGATGCATGGAAATCGAGTCTCTGAACTCCATGGAGATCCAGCAATGGCAGCATAGGCCTTAGGGATGGTAGCAAAATTCCATTTTCCAACTAGAATGTAATGTTTCTTAAATAGCCAATAGGCTACAAGGTAACCTGATATTATGATATAAATTACAAACCTGAAATTCCTCAATTGCTTTTAGAGGATCAGTACAACTGGTTAAAGCATCGCTGAGAAATGCTTTCCCAGCAATTCCCAGATCCTCGAGGCTGTCCCCAGGAGTGCCATTATTTTTCGCCGTCGTCATCTTACTTAATTAATTAATATTTACACTTTAAAATTTTCCATGCGACATTTTATTCATCACATTGGTGAAATAGACACATTTTGTACACCTGTTTGTTTACATAAATACAATATTTTGGAGGTTATGCGGTTATGCCACCGCGCCTTTTACAATAGACAAACTTTGGAAGACTAGAATAATAAGTTTTCGGTATCACTAGTATTTCTATTTACGTTCTAAGCATAATTGTCCAAGTTATTTTTAACAAGCAAGCTGAACGTACAAAAAATAAACTTTGAAACGGAGTACAATCGTTTTATATTTTGAATTCGTGCCCTTCATTCTTCGGCTATAAAGGTTAGGTTACCGACAATACCGACACGCCATTTTGTATTTATTGTTATTATTAAAATGTCTCGTATATATATTTACACATATGCCTGTATTACATGAATTATATATATATACCTAATATAACTATACAGTTTGTTTTTGTTATCGTATTTTTTTTCCAATTTGAAAAATTTTTCTAAGTATCGTTTCAACAAGCTACGAAAATTAAACAAAATTCTCAAATCGTCTTAAAGTCATTCAAATACAATCTTGCCCTCGATCAACCTAAAGCCAGCTCAAAATTACATCACCTCTCTTTTTAAAATCTCCCAATTTTCCCTTTCAAAGCTGCGCATGGACATCTGCGATTGGTCCAGCGTCCATCTTTCCGTTTTCTCTCTCTCTCTCTCTTTGTGCACCTCCTTGCGGCGGTCATCCGCCGCCGCGGCAGTCCGTCGTCGGTCGGACATTTAAAATCGCGGCGAATCCGTGCACATCAGTGGTGTGCGGGCATATACACGTAAATGCCCACGCGCGCTTCGAGCCCTGCACACATGATTTTCTATAAGCGAATTTTTGCAAAAGTCGCGCGCCGCGTATAAAAAAAAAAGGGGACCTGCTGTACGTTTGGATCGAGAAATTAACTCCGCTTCGGGACGGAAGATCGTCCCGTGGATTTGGAAGCCCGAGAGGCAGCAGCAGCACGTCGCACAACGGATTTCTTGTTTTCGCGGGAACTGGCGTCCATAACCTCGTCGACGGAGGAGCTGGAGGATAATGATATAGAACCGGTTTAAAGTTACCAACGTCTGCTTGTGCTCGTGTGTGATTGCGGCAAATTCGCTGTGTAGGAATAAATGTACGTGTCGCTGAGGGATTTTCTCTGAGAAGGAAAGATGAAGGAACTGGAGGAGACCAATTGCGAGGTAAACACACACACATACTTGCACACTGAGAGCGGTCAAAGGTCGTGCGAGTCTTGTTTTTTTTCTCTCGGTGGTCTGTGACATGTTTTATTTATTGATACTTCTTGATTTCAGATCCGTAATATTATAAATTTCACACTACCGCTATGGGATCAGTCGAGCAATTTTGGGTACCAAGAGGAGCCTGCGACCACCGATGGATCGAAAGAATCAAACGAGACGCAGACTGCAGGTGGCTTTTTTAACAACGACTGCAAGTACGCTTGGCTGTGCCATGGAACGCGTCTGGTGGTCGTGGATGTGAGATACGGCAAGTGCATTAGTTCCTGGCATTTTGCTAACAAAATTACCACCGTGTCTGCGTTTCCTGCGGAGCCGGGACAAGTGCCGCTACTGTTGGTTGGACTGGATAATAATGCAATAAGAATAAAAGACTCGATCGGGCACTTGTGCATTTTTGACTGCTGTACTTCGACTATTTTAACAACTATTCAAGTAAGTGTGAAATGTAATTTTATGCTAGATACTTGCTTTTTGTTAGTAATCCATAATATTTGTAACTTATTTACTTATAATATCAAAATAATTGTAACAGCAACACACTTTTCATTTAACATATGAAAATATTTTAGATGGCTTAACTTTGAAAGCATCTTGATTCAATTATCAAAATGTAAAACTCTCATTAAAAACTTTTCAGGTACCGGCAGGTGTAGAAAAAGCATGTATAATTCATGGCGGAGCGGAGTGGGAAGAATTTAATGAAAAACGACCAGATACAGTACTTTCCGGAAATACAGGGTTAATTTTTGCTGCTCTTCGAAATTTGCAGCATGTTGTCATTGACATTAATCGACCAGCGTGGACAAATTCATTTCTCGATGGAAAATCTATCACAGCAAAATTAGAATTCATAAATCCTACATCTGCACCTACAACTCCTAACAGCAAAAGCAAAAAGGAACCGACACATTTAGCATATGATTTAATGGATAGAGGTAATATTTTATAATATTAATAAGAATTTATTAACAAATTCAGTGCTAACAGTGCGTGTAATTAAGTTGATATGTCGGCTGTGCTGATAATAATTGGAAATAATAATAGTCAATCAAAAATGCTTTAGTGCTATTAAAATCAAATTTATCATTTATTTGCTCTTTGGGTGACAAAAATTGACTAGTTGAAAACATTTTATTATACTTCTGTTCCATGCATGATTGATTGTTAATAAACAACTCATGGTATTTACATAAATGCTATGTAGCACTAATCCGTAAAAACTAAAATTAAATTAATTAATCTAAATTTAAAAAACCTAAACCTAAACTAAATTATTATCACAAGAGATCAGTCAGTCAGGGATAGTTCAAGACCAAAATAGTTTGTTGTTGTATATTATTGTATCATATTAAGCAACATAACATTTAAAGTATATTCTGTAATATTTCACTCAGACCAGCCTCCATCCCTAGGCTTAAAATAACTATCTAAATTCGTCTTTGCTACAATTCAAGCCTGGGATGACCCTTCAAGTCCAGGCTTGTGCAACTATTCAAATTCGTTTTTCCACCACTTTAAGCCTGTGGGATGCTTTCCTGAGCCCAGATTTGAACAAATAAATAAATTCGCCAAGCCCAGGCTTGAACAGCCATTAAAATTCGTCTTTGACGACCCCCAAAGTCGCGACTTAAATAATTATCTAAATTTGTATTTTTTCCACTTCAAGTCTGGGATGAGTTTCACTTCAAATTTGGGTCGCCGCTAAGTATATGTCCAGGCTTATAAAAGTATTCAAAATTGCATTTCGTCCACTTCAAGCCTGGGGCGCCCCCTGGAGACCAAGCTTGAAGTGACGGAAATACGAATTTTGGCAGTTGCCGGTCACGATTTTTGTATCAACGCATCTTCTGAATCGCGACTGAAATTATTTTTATGCAAATATACTTATCAAATTAAATTTTAATTACACCCGCAAATGCCCTACCGATTAAATCGACGAATATAGCGATGACAATAAAACGCAAAAACTTCGAGAATTGTACATGCACTCATGCTTTACATAAAAAATCCCATAAAAGTGCCATTTTTTATCTCCTCAGTGTAAATTTGTATGTCATATAAACAAATAATTAAAAATAATTATAAAGAACAAGAAACAAAACAAAATCCTATTTCACGACAATCGGCCCTTCAATTCTCGACACATTCGCAGCCAAACAAACTTATATACGCATCAATTCGCAACCTGTTTTTAAAATCACTAAAAATCCACCAAACAAGTACACAAATCCAATCTAGAAATTCCGTCTGTCCAGAGATCGAGCAGTACATGGGCTTCGACCGGGAGGACTTCGAGACGACGCCGCTGTACGACGAGAGCCTGAGCTCGGTTCTGCTCAGCTCGACGAAGACCGGCTGCCTGATCACGGGCTGCCTCGGCCGCGTCATCATCTGGCAGAACGACGGCTCGATCGGCTGGATCAGTCCGCCCTTCGACGAGAACGCCTACGTGACGCACATCGCCCTGCTCGAGCCCTCGGACGATCCTCGACCGTTCTATTACCTCTGGATCGCTTGTCAGGTAGAGTGGAACTTTTGGATTACGGGAATGTTGGGAAAATTGCTACGAGTTCATGGAGAAGCGTGGAACTTGGAAAAGTATTTTGGCTGACTTGTCGCTTCTTACGAGGACGTTAACTACTTGGCCCGGCAAATTTATTTTAAATCTGATTTTTATGGGATAAGTAAATTTTATTTATTAGTCGTGATGTTTTGACGATAGTGAGTCAATAAGGAATCAAAGATAGTGCGTTAGAACGTTGATATGTTATGGATCCGATTCCTGTAAATAGGAAGTTATGGTTATCAAATTAATACAATCATTCTACCTGGATAAAATTCATACTTTCATTTTACACTCGACGATAAAAATATGTGGTCAAATTTGTTTGAATTTTTCAAAATTCTCAAATGATGTTGGCGAAAATGAGCATTTGATCCAATCAAGTTGCAGCATTTAAACAAAAATTCAAATCTCGGGTTGCCTCGGCTAGGCTTGCCGCCCTCGCGGTAATCGCCTACTTTCCGCCCTTGATACACAATATACTACTTTGTGCTTATAGAGTCCTTTTAAAAGAATATTTCAGTTTTCATTTTTTTTTAGAATTTTTATATAGGAATTGCCGCATTTTGTTAGTGAAATAAACATTAAATTTATACAAAGAAATAGATTACTTAAAGTGATTTTAGATCTTTAATAAAGAAATACATTTTTAATAATTGAGTAGTTCAATTGAAAAACTGAAATACTGCAAAAAAGCTAACCGACCCCCAAAGCATTAAAAACCACCTCATTGCCATCCCCAAATAACCTAATCATCACGATCACCTCACAGTTAAAAAAGTAATATACTACATTGTTCGTCAAGAATTAATAATGTACAATTGTTTGTTACTTTAAGAAACGAAATATGCGTAGATTGTTTATAAACAAATGCTTTTATATTTCTCCTTTCATGAAAAAAGTAAGTGTAAACGTGTTACGCAAATCTGATTTGATATAATTAAAGTTTGTAATTTCCACAAACAAATCTACGTCTCGAACGTAACAAACAAACATAACATACTACGAATTCGCTTTTAACCGTGCACCCTCATCTCTTCTCCACAGAACGACTCGCCGGAGTCCTCGGCCGTTCTCCGCATGTACGCCATGTTCTTCAATCGCAAGCAGCCGGACAGCAGCAAGTCCGGCGAGGGCGCCAGTCTCTACTTCAGCCTCGAGTCCGAGCCCAGTCTGAAGTTCGAGCTCGAGCTCGAGCAGGGCGAGCGCGTGCACAGTCTGCTGCCCGTCGAGCGCGAGAATCCACGCGACTCCGCGGACATGAGCTCGCGTCGAGGGGAGGACAGCTTGCTGCTCATCGGGAGCGACGAGCGGGTGCTGCTGTTCGATTTGAATCGCTGGTACAAGGAGCAGATGCCGCGGACGATGGCGGAGTGCCGTAATCCGAACAGCGTCATGGCGAGTTACAGGACCAAGCAGGTAGGTGGATGGATCGATGGGCGGATGTTGCTTGTGACAGTATATGAGAATTGAGTCTTGTGGCTGAAATCGTAAGGAGCGCGTAGACGTTGTGGAAGATAGGGGACTGAGGTTTAAGATAGCAGACTTAACATTGAAGAAGAAAAGCTTAAAACCACTGGATGACACATTTTTTTGGCGTATTCTACAAGTAATTTTAAACAAAAATGGTCTTTCGTAATCCTTTGATTGGATGTACAGCTTTCGAGATCGAAATATATAAATATACGAGGTTTTGAAAGGTGCCTGATATTTATGTTTCTTTGTCTTAAAATCTATATGAGTTTAATACAAAAAATTTCAAGACACCATTTCTATTTTAAATTACGTGTAGAATATATCAACAGTTTTTCAGCTCACTATTTTGAGTTTTTTTTTTTATTTTACCTTCTAAAATCACGAAGGTTTTTCTAATTTTATAGCTCGAACATTTAGCGTTTAGTAAAAAAAATCAAGAGATCATTTTTATTTCAAATAGCGTGACAAATATAAACCACCCCAAAAACCGCTTAAACCATTTTTTATACTTTGTAGGGGCAGTGGCTCAGTCTTTTATGTTCATTAAACAGTTAAAATATTACAATAAAGCTCATTTGATACATATGCTGTTCCATATCTACACGTTAATCATGGTAATGAATACATTTTACTTACTCCGATAACATAAAAAGACAAATAAATAAATTAAGCAGTGCAATTTTAGTCCTTATGTCTCCAAGATAACGAAAGGACTGCAGAATGACTTATTTTTGCAGAATGACTTATTTCTGTACAGCATAATCATGCAAAAGTACTTTATACGCCGACAAACTCAATTTTCAATCGGTTCATTTCTTACCAATATACCGTGCGATGATGTGCTCGTCCCTCTTGACACCACATGTAAATCACACACACGTATATCGTACTTTTATTATTTCAGGAAGAGTTGGATGCGAAGAAGAACATCGTGGCCTGCAGCTACATACCGCGTTCGCTGAGGGAGTTTCCGGGCAAGGGACCAAGCTCGCCGGAGGAGTTGTTCTATCCGAATGCCCTGACGCTGGAGTGGGTCGAGCTGGGGTTGGACAATCTGACGTTTTGGCTGGCGAGGGGAGTACAGTCCGAATTATTGAGGGAGGTCACGATCGCTGGTCCGATCGTGCTCGTCAAGCCGACGGAGACTTATCGCAGATGCCTTGCGGCTGGACTGGTAATGTGATACGGATGCTTATGATAAATTTTCACTCCAGTCACCTTGAAATTTTAAAATACGTTAATTTCTGTAGTATATTTTCGATTGCTTTCAAAGTAGGAGATAAAAACGGCCTTTAGTGTTAATTTCCTGAGAAAATTAGCTAGCATACAAGTCTGTTAAGCTGGGAGACCCAATTGTAACCTGAAAACCTAGATAAAGATAATTTTCTGTCAAGGTTTTAATAGTCTTCAAATTTATAGGAGTTTCATGTTTAAAAAGAATAGTTGAGAACAATTTTTAAATTCTTCATTTAACCCTTTCGTACGTGGTAGTACGTGTATGTACTACCGTTTCAAAACTTAATATATTCCGTAAATAGTAAGGTATTAACATCTTATTGGATGCAATAGCTCAAAATTTACAATATTGCATCCAATATAAAGTCCCAAGAACTAAAATTTTACTAAAAATTTAGAAAACTATAATCTGATAAGTTTAATTTTACAATTTTTTATATATATTAGTATTAGAAGTGAGCAATATTAATCTTATAATACTAAAATCACAGTTAAAATCATAGTTAAGATAATATTACAGTAGCAAGTAGAAGGTACAAATAGCGAAAATTTTTGTAAAATAGCGATTTTCCAGTACCAGCTGCAGAATAGCGAAATTCGTTGACAGTTTTAGCCCAAAATTGCGCCTTTTCTATATTTACTCAGCTAAGCCATACAAATTCGACACTTTCAACAAAAAAATTCGACATGAAACTGCTGACACACTAACAAAGCACTATCTAAACATGCCAATTACCCTACCACCGTCCCGACAATTCTCATTTTCCCCGGGCAAAAGTCACCTCGCAACTCAACCTCTCTCAACGCAGGTGCCCTTCGACTCGCTGCCCCAGGACTACGCCCCGGACGCCTACAAGACCCAGCAGCGCGAGATGCTGCTCAGCCTGTGCCTCGAGCAGCGCTGGACCGTCTTCCTGGCGCGCTGCGCCAACGAGTGGTCCGACGGAAGTGCCGCATATCTCTACCCCGAGTTCCTACGCTGGGGCGTGCAGCGCGCCTCGGAGTTGAAGCTCTGCGCGGATCGCCTGTGCGTGCCGCTCTTCGATCAGTCGGGAGCGAACATCGGCGAGACGGAGGTTAGTTAGTGGCTTTGTATCGAAGTGCGATGTAGATTTTGTGGCTTTGGGTTTTGGTTTTTTGTGTGGGTACTTTCGAGGGAATGAATTGTAAAGTGATGCAGGACGGATTCGTACAGTTTTATTGGTAAATAGAGGGATTATTTTAATTGCGGTAGACTTTTGGCAATGGAATGTTAATGGGACTGTGATTTGAGTTCGTAACGGGAATTCATGGTAATAATGAAATTGGGATTCAAGATAATGAGAATTTGTTCGTGAATAAGTGTTATAGATATCGTTAAGTCTTGCACTTTGCACGAACTTAAGGTCACTTTGCTTTCAAAGTTAACTTTAAGAAAGAATCGTAAAAAATCCGTATTTTTATCTCTTTCTATTGGAATTATAATTGCGGTTTAATTATTTTTATTAAACGAAACATGGACCATTCAACGCACGAATAGTGAGTTTTTTTGTGAAATATATTGGCTTTTAAACCGAGGAACCTATCCTTTTCAAACTGATAGTAGTCGATGGACTTCAGATTAAAATT
The DNA here is from genome assembly GCA_949152435.1 of Gastracanthus pulcherrimus. NCBI lineage: Eukaryota > Metazoa > Arthropoda > Insecta > Hymenoptera > Pteromalidae > Gastracanthus > Gastracanthus pulcherrimus. The sequence continues at coordinate 9,856,487 of OX424575.1, forward strand.
TGAGTCTATGTTAATATTGCGATAAAAACTGTCTGCTGTTAAAATGTCATCTCTGTGGAATCTTTTTCTGAACGAAATAATTTTGCTTTTGCGCAGATATAAAAGTAAAATATTGAGTTTCAAGAAACTAAAACTGCGTAGGTAGTCAGATACTAATTTCATGCTTCTTTTGAAGACCATCAAATTTTAAATTTCTCAAAAATACTACCCATATTTGCTAAATATTAATACTTTTTTGGAACCTCTAATAAAGTCATAGTTTCTGTCGAAAAATATATAGAATGCTAGTTTTTATAGAAGGCTCTTAAAAAGAACTAGTATTTTTTCTTACGTTATTTCAAATTAATGTACCAGTCTTCGTAAGGATCATCGAATTTTTCGGTCGTTACAAAAGCACTCAATATAATTTTTTTTACAATTTTATGAATAAAAATCTGACCTAGGTGCGAACGCTGAGGTTCTGCGGTCAGCAGCTGGAGTGTCTGACGAGCGTCGTGTCCAAGCTGCCGAATCTCGAGGCCGATCTGGAGAAGCAGAGGCGCGCGTTGAAGCGGATCGCCACGTATCTGCAGGTGTTACTCTGGTTCTACGACGTGGGCCTGCTGCCCGAGAGCCAGGAGATGGTGGAGGAGGAGCTGGAGGAGGACATGCCGCAGATCACGCTGTCGATGAAGATTCCGTATCCCAGGGACAAGCTGATAGAGCTGTACAAGAAGAAGAGGAGGAGCATGAGGAACGGGGAGGGCAAGGAGGAGGAGAATCTGTTTATCGATCAGCTGGTGTTTCACGAGTGCTCGCCGTTGAGGAAGCAGTGGGAGAGAGAAGCAGGTGTGTGATTTTTTCAACAATTCTGTTTATAATTAATGTAGAAAGAGTATCACGTATTTGTATATCTCTTTAGGAAAGCATTTTAGAGAAAAATATTTTATACAGAGGCTATAGGCTCAGAAATGATTAATTTGTGGGTCGTTTCAAGGTCTGATAAAATTTTCAAGGGAAATTTGTACTTGTAATACAGAAAATCAACTAGATATACAAAGTATTAATTTTCACAACTGCACCTTTATAATTCTGCACTAAGAACCTCATAACCGCATCACCCCATGCCCCTACCCAACATAAAAATCTACAACCACAACATTCTGTGTAATCTAATAATTCAAAAATTCGTAACCCATATGTAGCTTAATGAATGTGAATACCATAACCATATACGTGACAACCCTACTTACTACCTCATAATATAGCTATCCTGTACCTCATAACTTCACCAACGAATATAGACTTTCTGTATTCATATAACCACATAACCTCACTACCCCTCAAGCCCCATAACCTAAATACCTAACACCACATAACCTCACCATCATGTGTATAATTTTAATACCTGGTACACATAACCTCACTACCCCTAAGGCTCCATATCCTCATTACCCTATAATGAAAATCTGTGATATGAGATAGGTTATGTGTAAGTAAGGTTATGTGTATAAGTCATTGCTATTAAATCAATTGTTAATAAGAAAAATGTAATTTTTTAATTTGATTTAACCTTGAAACGCCTACTAATGGTCTACTTGGCCATATATGACCACGTAATACGACGCAAAATTGGCCGTTCTTCCTATTTATGATATTCAAAATATGTATTTCCATTTAAAATTTTAAAGTTGATCTTCAAATAACCTCCAAATTTGACCCTTGAGTCATTACCAGATGTTCCCAACTTTAACACAAAACATGTTAACCAAAATACATCAAAATTAGAACTTTCTCACCCTCGTAATCCCACTCTCAATTTCAGGCTACGAGATACCCGACCACGGTGGCTACTATCCACCCCCGTCTCTCCAATCCCTCCTGCGCAGCTACCTCACGGACTGTCACCGCGACGACCCGGACGTCTCCACCGCTGCCGCCGTCAGCACCACCGACGAGCACATCATCGTCGACGAGGACGTCGAGCAGCGCGACCAGGCCGAGATGGAGAGCAAGCACAGCATCACCATCTACCTGCTCATGGACGTGGCGATGCTGCTGCAGGGCAGCCATCCGAGCGTCGACCGCCTCATCAAGTATCCCTCGGCTTTCAAACTGAGTCCCAGTCTGATCAAGCTCACTCAGGCGTTCTGGCTGCTGGACCACGAGGATTACGATGGCTTCTTTAAGATCATGACGGGCCAGCTGATTATGAGCAACGACGTTAAGAACTGGCATCATAGGCTGGCTGTGGCGTCGCTGCTGAAGAACGATCAGCATAAGCTGGGTATGTTGAGTATGAAATGTAAAGGAATATTTATATTTGGGAGTTGGGAGTGTTTTTGATTTGATAATGATTGCTCGGATTGATAATGATTATTTTAATTTTTATTCGTGTAAAGTTATGTGTATAATAGAAAATAAGAATGAGAGATTGAATAAAATAGGGAGGGTAAGGTTGGTTGACAACAATAGTTATAAATGTTAATGTTCCTTTAACCTGTTATTGCCGAAACGTACATTTATAGACACCGAAATTTAAATATTTTATCTTTAACCTCTATTTTTAAGCGTTAATATGGTCTAAAATTTGAAAACGACTAACTCTAGTATTGTTGAATGGAATTAATATGATCTACCTAAATAAATCTAACATATCCACGGTCAACCCTTATTTTCACCACTTACAAGGGATCGGTTAATAGAAACTTGCTTCTGGTATACCTAGGATCATTTCCGGTATGTTTCCGATCACATCCGGTTAGCGGTTCCGAACATTTCAGGTTATCTACAGTTCACTTCCGGTGATCTGAAGATTACTTCCGGTTACCTGTAGATCACTTTCAATTTGCTACAGATCATTTCCGGTTTACTAATAGACCACTTCTGGGCCAGAATGGAGGGTAAAAAGATGCGTGTAAAGTAATAAATAATAACAATGTGAAACAATAAAAACGGCGAACTAAATCAACGTTGATCATCTAAATTCAAGTTAACGAGTAAAATACAAGTGCGGATTTTTCACTCTCTAGCATTTGCTTATATTGATAATACTTATTTTAAATTTTATTTTCATAAAAAGTTGTATGTATAATGGGAAATAATTCAAAGGAAACCTATATATCGTAAAATATAAAGCGAATTTGAAAATCGTCATCAGTTCTAGTTTACTTCCGATTTCTTTTGATTCACTTCCGGTTACCATTGGATGCAGTCACGGTTCACATCCAGGTTAGATAATCAAGAAACATACTGAAGTAATAATAATAAAAAAAAGATTGAATCAAGATACGGTAAAGAAAATCACTTCCGGTATAGGTCGAATCGCTACCGGTTTGCCACACAGCACTTCCGGTTCACTCACCGACCACTTTTAAAAAGGCCAAAGATAAAGGAAACGCTATAAAAGAAAATCTGCTATCAGCGTCCTGCCACCGCGCAATTGACGCTCCTCCTTCTTTCAGCTCTCACCTACCTGCGAGTCCTGAAACCCCCGCTGTCCTCGCTCGACGACCAGGGCACGATAATCTCCTTGTCGGTGGAGCAGGGCCTCGTCGAGTCGGCCTTCCACGCGAGGCCACCCTCGCACTACGCGCAGCTCCTCACCAGGTTCTTCCAGGCCTGCAAGGCTCACGGCAAGCTCGCTGACATACTCCAGCTGTCGCTCGACACGGAGGAGGAGGAGGCTTTCGTGAGGTTCCTCAAGGAGGGCGGCAGCGAGGACACGAGGCTGCTGTACTACCTGCAGAGGTGCAGACACGCCGAGGCCAGCGACGTCTTCAACTTCGAGAACAGGCTGAATTCACGTGAGATTGATTTTTTGCTTTTGGGGGGGGGGGGGGGTTTGATCTTTCTGTTGTGCTTGTTTTAGCTGGAATAATTAAATATCATTTTTTGGAGGGAGGGTAGAGCGATTTTAAAATATTTTAATTGTATTTTTTTTTAATTTAAGTAAATATACATTATTGATTAATTATTTAATCATTAACTTATTTAGTTATTGATTTTAAGTTTTATGTAGCAACAAAAATTAATTTTAACTCTGGGAGTATCAAAATAGGGTATTTGAGGACCCCAGGCGTATTTTTGTTAAATAAATAGTAGACTGAACAAGAATGTGTTCCTAAGGATTTTCAAGGTCACAGTCAATATGGGGGATAGCTAATTGAAATTATAGCGGATATAACATGGCGGTCTAAACTTCAAAGTACTTAGAAATCCATATAAAAATTTGGTATTCGATAAAATCATTGTATCCCTTGATTTTGACTTCATCATATTAAAAATCTTCGACCTCAAAAACTTTCAGGAATACATTTTCGTACCGTTTATCTTTATCCAGCAGAAATAGATCTCGGCTCTCAATCTAATAATCGCATCCACTAAGCATCAAAGTATACCATTCCAGGTCGTTCGGCGGCACCCAAGAAGATCCACCCTGTCGCTCTCCAAGTCCTCAACGCCTTCACCGCCACACTCCCCGACGTCACCAGGCGCTTCGCCACCAGCCTCTCGAAAGCCACCCCCTCCTCCCTCCCCCCATCCACGAAACCCCTCCAACTCCATCCTCAACCCCATCAGCTCTCCTTCATGGATCCCAACTCCGTGCTCCAAACTTCCGGGGGCAGCCGGGGCTATCCTCGCCCCATGTCCCAGTGTCGCGACAAGGTCCGAGAGATCTACCAGGTGGCCATGAGCAAGACCCGCGAGACCTGCCTCAAGAGTAACGCCGACAGGGCGAGTGCCGCTGTAGGTGGCTCGGCGAGTCACGTGCCGTTCTTGAATGCCCCCTGCTCGACGATCGTGTACTGCACGAGGGGCACCGGGAATCTGACCGAGCCGACTGATGCCTACACCGTGCTGTACCCGGAGAGGAAGGTGGCGAAGGGTAAGAGGACGCACGGGATGATGGACGAGGAGGTGGAGGAGGAGGAGGAGGATAACGTGGAGGTGAATTTGGAGAAGAAGAGGCGGAGACTCGGTAGTGGAATGGGTGAGTTGCGATGGGTTTTTGGGTATCGAAATTTAAATCTTTTTACTCGAAGCAAAGAGCTATGTTCTTTTTATATCGACGTTAGACGATTACCTATCTGAAGAAATTGAGTCGGATTTGGGGACGTGTAAAACAATGAACTTATTCATTTTAACTTTATCATAATTCATTGAAATAGTCAAGAGTCAAATTGTCATAACAGTGCCAAAATGTAATGTCTAATTCCCCTGGTTAAGACCTACTGGTGGCGCCACCCTGGCGACCTCCTTGGGAAGCTTAGGTATTGGATCACAAGTATGAGAACACAGTAAAAATTGAGAATATTACCAAAAAGAGGTTTCAGACATAAAATACAGCCATTGAACTATTATTTAAGTTATTTAAGGATTTTGGCTATACAAATAACCATAAAAAACGAAACTTTTAAATTAGTATTTTATTTTGTAATTTATATAATGAAAATTCTTAAATACGTTAAATAATAGTGCAATGTGTACTTGCATTATTATTTACTTTCACTATGTATTCTTATGCTCTTAACCCACTACCTAAGCTTTCCAATCTGGCCGCATAGGCGGCGCCACCGGTAGGTCTTAACCTAGCGAATTAACATTATGTCGGATCCGAATGTGAACATAATGGGTACATGGTACTGTTGAAAGGCAATCAATTCTAAAATTACAAATCACAATACATATCGGCTAGGTGCAACCTGACGATGGCGCCAATTTGTACCCCCCGGTTAACATGTAAGCATATCAATATCTAAGGAATATATAGATATACTGTACCATTACGGCGAAACTAAACTTACAGATGTCGCCACGGCATGCACCCGGTGAATTCAAAATAGAATAAAAAGTTTCGTTTGTCGAATGTTTATACTTACATAGATACACGTTGCAAAATAATTTCTTTAAAATAAATTTGAAGTAACGACACTGAAAATTACTGATCATGGCTTAGATGGATGCTGATTACAAATTTAGAGTCAGAATTGAAAAAATACCAAAATTCAAAATAGTGAATTCAATTTTACGGAACTTACTGTAAACGATAAAGAAAATAAACAATTCACACTTCAAACCTGATATCCCGTGCTTTCAACAATTTTTAAATCTATCCCCTCATTCGTAGAATCAGCATCCTCAAAAACGTCCGAATACCACGTCCTGGAAATAAGAATAAAATGAAAAGATACATAATTCAAACGGTGAGAATAACGACAAAAATATCATTAATAAACAGAAACCTGTGATTTTTTTCGTTTCCACAGACATGGACCTATCGAGCGGCGACAATGACGGGCGAATGACGCGCCGGCTGAGCATGAGCCAGGTCTGCGAGACACCTCTGGTCCAGCGCAAGATGCGACCCGACGGGAGGGAGACGAACGGCCTCGCGGTCGACACGCCACACTCCATCCTGAAGATCCGCCAGATGCTCAGGCGCAACTCCAATTCGCCTGGCTACGGCTTCTTAAACTTGAGTGTAAAGAGAATTTCTTTTTTTTTTCTTACACTTGGGAAGATTTATTTGTCTGTTTATGGAAGTTTATTGGCTTTGTGAATAAGGGTAGCCTAATTTTACAGATAATAAGTCTTTCGATGTAAATTATTATTATTACAGTGGCCAGTCATGCATTTCCGGAATGCAATCTTTTGAACACAAATTTAGCCTGGCGTATCTTTATATTAAATTGTTTGATGAAGAAAGTAAGGTCTAACGGTGGCTTTCTGACGATCCCATTAGATAGTACGAAGGATCATTTTTCTTCTTTGAAATATTAAATAATAACCATTTTATTAATAGTTTTTCTTTCGTAAATTCTTTAGCATTTTTTAACGTTTACATTTCTGAATGATCTAATATAGAGAGATGACGGGACCAATTTTAGTTCTATATTGAAATATTTGTGAGATACGTATGTATTGCAATCAAGGGGATTTCAGCAGCAATGTGCTGTTGCGTACTTACCGATAGTTTCATAATTTTCATTATTTTTTTCTAATGTTTAATTTTGATTATGTAATTATTTCGGTTTTCTGGAGTCCTTTAAAGGTTCACGAACACTGCATGGCAGAGATTATTGATTGAATTAAAATAACGAAAAATACGATATAGGAAACCTTAACCTGTTCCGACATCCCCTTAAAATGGAGGTCCGAAAGTCAATTAAGAGTTTCAATTTTCCGCCTTTGATTTTCACCTACCGAGTAGTGAATAATTTCGTATAATAATAAAAATACTTGTATCGAAACGAAAGCCAAACTTACCTGCCCTCCAAAATCCGGCAAAATTTCATACAAAAAAAGAAACATGAAACCATTCAACGCACAATAGATTTCAAGTATTTAAAACACGTTCAAAATCACTACTGACTTCCATGCAGAGCACAAATTCAACTTTCACTCCCCAAATAAACCCCCAAACTCGCAGCATTTCTCTCTCGATAATCAACAATGTCCTTCGTCAACAGTCTCAGGGCTACACGTCGGCCGAGCGCGAGGCGATTCTGAAGCGCGTGGCGTCGGGCGACGGCCGGTCCGCCCGGCAGATTCGCTTCAGCATGGACCGACTGTCCGGCAACGATACGACCCGCTCGACAGCCAACGAGTCCAACCGCGAGGAGCAGGATCAGCAGAGCTATCACAGCTCGGACAGCAAGGACGCCGAGGAGGAGTCCTGGTTAGTATCGGATAGTAGCGATTTCTTTGGTTTTATGAAAGATGAATCTAGATAAGTAATGATACAATATGGAGTTTCTGTGCAGTACTTTTTCTGCTTTATGTAAGTTTGGCAGAGGTGATCTGTTTGTTTATCAACTGCATTTAAGGTGATGCTAAAGCCACCGGTCACCGATAAATACGAGGAACCACTTTTCTCATTTTATTTTCAACTTCGAGTAAATATTTCTATGAAACGTTATTGCCCCTATAGAAAACAACAACTCTTCAGAGAGATATTTTATCAAAATTGAAAATTGAAAGAAAATAGTGGTTCCCCGTATTTGACGACAGTAGAGGGGTTTTGCATCACCTAATGAAAGAAACTGCACGTGGAATAGAAATTACAGTTAACGAAAGAAACTGCACTTACAATAGACACTGCAGATAACAAAAGAAACTGTACGTACAATAGAAACTGCAATTAACAGAAGAAACTGCATTTAACAAAAAATTGAAGTTAACAAAAGAAACTGTATTTAACGAAATAAACTACACTTCACAAAAGAAACTGCATTTAACGATAGAATCTGTATTTAATGGTAGAAACCGCATGTCACAAAAACTACATTTAATAAAAGAAACTGCATTTAAGAAAAACTGCTCCAAACAAAATAAAGTGCATTTAATAAAAGAAACCCTGAACGCAGGCTTATCTTGATTCTCCCTCAACAAAATATACGCGATCAAAAGCATTCAAACGAACATCTCCCTTTTTAGCGTGGAAGAAGCCTTCTACAGTCCGGACGTCAGCGCCAAGTCGCACAGGGACAGTTCGATCCTGACGGACAGCAGCATCACCAAGTACATTCGCGGACCGCGGCCCAGGCCCGGTCTCAGAAGAAGCAGCGTGCTGTCCCGCGCGTCCAGCGACTATCTGTCCCACAAGACCAGTTCGTCGGCCAATACGACCTTGAACGTGTCTGCACTGGTAACTTTTTTTTAATTTTATTATGAAATACATGGTAAACTGTATTGTTGGAAGATAATAGTGAAATGGAGATTACTGTATTTTCCTTGCTAAAAGTGGATTTTACAATTTGTTGATCACATTGAATGCACAGTGAACAACGGGCTAATAGATTGTTGAGTTTTATTTGTTGACTTTGATGACGTTGGCACAATAAAACATTCATATATATTAGAGTCATTATAGTAAATTTAATTTTGGTCTCTTACTGAGCAGCTTAATTTAATGACTGAACAAATGAAACCATATATTTCCTCGGTTTTTTGGCTTTAAAACTAAAATTCCTTTACATAAATTTCTTCACGAATAATAAGATACGTATTTAATAGAACCATAGTTAGTAAGTTATTAATCGATCTTAGATACTTTAAATTCTCTCTATATTTACAACATTTCAAATCTTCCTATCAGGACACTTCGAGCGAGAGAAGCAAAAAGCCAATGAACGCCTCGTCCCTGAGCCCGCGCAAAACCACCGCGCACTCGCCCACCCTGTACAACTCTTCCATTCTCTCCGTCAACACGAGCGTGGAAAGCTCCCCCTTCAAGAGACCCTTCACCCTCAACAACAACGAGCGCAACGACGACAACGACGACGACGTCGAAACCGAGGAATCCGAGGAGCAATCGGAGGACGAGGAGGTAGTCGTGGTGCAGCTCAGCGACACCGGCGTCGATAAGGACTCGTCGCTCGAATCCTCACCTTCTGTCAAAGAACCCGAAGAGAAAGAAGAAGAACAAGAAGAAGAAGAAGATGAGGAGGAGAACGAGAAGGAGGAAGACAAACAAGCAGAAGCACAGAGCGAAGAGCAGCGCGACGAGGAATTGGAAACTCAGGACGAAGACGAAGACGAAGACGAGGACGAAGACAAGGAAGAGGAGCAGGAGCACGAAAGGTCCACCTCGGTGCGCTGCAATCTACCCCAAGAGAACGAGATCAGCGAGGACGAGGATGAAGCAGAGGAAGAGCCCCGGCCATCGCTGCAAACCGCACCGACCGAGGAAGAGGACGAAGAGGAGGAGGATCCCGATCACGAAGACACCTTCCAGAGCCTCTCGAACTCCCTCGACAACGCTCTGACCTCCGAGGTCACCGCCAACTGCATTCGCGAGCTCGAGGAGAACATCAATCGCGAGTCCCGCACCCGCGAGACGAGCTACAGCTTCACGCGCACGACGACCACCGAGCAGCGCAGCTCCGTCCACCGCTACAACCACGATCAGCAGGATCGCAGCCTCACGAGCAAGCTCGTCTTCGAGAGGCAGAGCGACAGCGTGTCCTCGGGCAACTACAGCCTCACGAAGCCGATCTTCCTGGACAGCAGGGGCATCGTGAAGTTCGAGGACTCGATTGTGGCAGGCGACGGGGATATCACCGACGACGAGTCGTTGGATGGAGAGGAGATTGAAATCGAGAGGCCGCAGCTGGAGGAGACTCGGGAGGACGAGGAGGAGGAGAATGAGGAGGAGGAGGATGAGGATGAGGATGAGGATGAGGCTGAGTTGACGTTGAATCTGTCGGCGTCTGATGGCTCGGATGGGGAGAAGAAGAAGAGGGAGGTGCTGAGAGAGAATGGGGAGAGAGAGAAGGAGGAGGAGGCGAGGAGAGAGGAGAACACGGTGGAGAAGGAGACGAGGTCCTTCGTGTCGGAACTGGTGGACTCGTCGGCGGGATCCGGACTGACGAGGAGGGAGCGGACGACGCCCAGGAAGGAAACGTCGCTGGTTAGTAGAGCTTTTGTTTGTTAACGTTTTCGATTATAGCATAACGTATATGATTCACCTTTTTTTACTTCTTACTTTGAATGTATCGAGAATGAATGTATCGTGCAATATTTGGTACTTTTAATGGTTTTAAATGAGAATTTTTGTGATCGTTAAAAACGCGAATCTTTTGTTTAATTCATAAATGACGGATCAAATTTAGGAAAGAAATATAATAAGACTATATCTATCAGAGTTTTTAAGGTCTTTAGATCTTTAATCTAAACTCAGAATTCTGAAATTTAAAATGCGGTTCCAATATGACACATTGATTTTTGAAAAAACGCATCTCAAAACAGGGATTTTTTAAAAATTTATCCTGAGACATAATATCTACTATTTAAAGTTTAGGAATCTTGAGTTAAGTTTCTTATTCGACGACTTTAAAAATCACTCAACAGTTATCTTAATCTTCAATTCTTTCAAAAATTAATTTGGGACATTGTCCGTTATTTATGATTTTGATTGATTTTTTTAGAGACCACAATACATCCTGAAAAGGTCAATATTAACACTCGCTGCTACACGTACCAAAAATGGCTCATTAATTTATTTCCCCTGGTGCTACCTGATACACATATGGTTCACGAATATTTTACAAAATTGATCATTTTTATGGTATTTATAGCATAAAAATATGTATTTATGAGTTTGAGCAACGGTTTTCTTATTTTATGGATTCAGAAAAAACAAAAGTACCGATTTATATTGCAGTTGAATCCATTGTAATTGTAATTAGCACTATTTAAAATTACAATAAAAAATTATGGTAATAGTGCCGTAACATTGCGGGAAAGAAAATATTTATACATTGTCGGTAGCGAAAGTATTAATATAACATTTTTGCAGTTGTAAACAATAAAAAAGACATTTTTATGTGTATGTCCATAGACACTCGGAACTCTCAATTCTCCATTGGCTCCACATGCACATAAGAGGCCTTACATGAACTTGTTAAAAAAATATATGTTGTATAACAGGGGGAGAAATAGTTTTCCAGACTAGCATGATGATTTTGAAAACTCATGACTGTCTCGGGACTCCCACTTGTGCTCACTCATCATCCTCGCATAGGAAAACCCGATTATCTCCCCATGTTGCACAATGCACTATTCTACTTAAACTAATGAGCCGATGGAATATTCCGAATTTTAGGGTCATAGATTCTCAATATTCAAAATGGCGGATCTAAAACTGCTGTAAAATTCTATTGAGTATATAACCATTTTTCTACTGCTCCTTACAAAATTCATAACACATTTTCAAATTTCAAAATGTTGAATCTAATACACGTCATGTTAACCCATTTCTTCCCAAGCGGCCATTTTATAGTCGATTGGTTTTTTGCCTAAAAAATTGTCGAAAATAATAATAATAACCAATAGCATTTTTCTAAAGTAACATTGTTCGCTCTTTCCGATTCTGAAGTCAGAATTTTTAAATTTCCGTTGGAAAATTTCAAAATGGCGGTTTTAGGCAAAAAACCAATCGACTATAAAATGGCCGCTTGGGAAGAAATGGGTTAAAACTGTCCGCGAATCCAATAACCTAGATATTCTATTGCATCCTCAAAGCCGTGACCAAAAGTACCAATAACCCCCTAAATCACAAATCAATCCTTGTACATTTCCTTGCAGTCCCAGGGCTCGCTCTCGCGACTGTCGTCAATGAAGAGCGACGACCTCCCCGCGGAACTGGACACTTCGCCGCGGCGCGGCAACAGACAGCACACCTCCGTCACCCTCAAGGAGCCGACGCCCAGGCGCTCGATCAAAACCGCGTCCGCGAGTCCGCCCTCGAAAATCCCGACGCCGAGGCGCTCCATCAAGACCATGTCCCTCAGTCCCGGCGCCAAGGTCAACGAGAGCGTCCAGTCGAGGACGAGTGGACGAAAGGGTGAGTGGAGATTGACGGTCTTTGAAGTTGGTTTTGTGGAGTGAGTACCCTGGTAGAAAGTTAGCTGGAATGGCTGGTTAGCTTATTAAATATTAGCCAGATTAATAAGCTATTAATATGGCAAATTATTACTAATATCTGGCTAGAATCTGCTTAAGACTATGCTTTAAGCAAGAACGTATTTTGTTTGCAAATCTAACGTATTTATATTTTGTTTTGAAAAGTTATTAGTTTTTCAAAATATACATTATTATACTTTATGAATGTTCAATATAGTATGCCGCCAAAATAAATATTTTTATCGATAAATAGCAACTTACGAGATTATAGAAATATGTATATGCAATACTAAAAGTATTTGATAACTAATAATTTCCTTTCCAAAAATTAGTCAATCATAACTTAGTCAACAAAAATTTTGTGATTGATGTCGAAAATAAAATTTTGTAATAATAAAACATCATTGTAAAACTACAAATATTTGTTTACCAATTCTCCAAATTTCGTCATAACTTACATTATTCTGTTTTTATTGTTATTTTTAAAATAACAATAATTATATGACTACATGCATTCTATTATTTATAACATAAATTTCTTTAATAAAGACACTTAAATTTTACTCGGGGCTCTGGTACTTTTTGTGTAAACAATACTTTTTAAATGCACGCGTCGTTATGTAAACAAATAACCTAACCTCCATTACTATTAAACATTAAAGGTACATTTTTAACTTTAATTTAGTAAAATACTTTATGTAGTATGATAAGAGTTGCGTATTACTTTGATTATTATAAAACTGTTATTATTTCCATTATTAATTAATACATAAATTACTTAGTTTATCAATTTTATATTAACTAGAATATTAAGCAGAATCTAGCTAGAAATTAGCTAAAAAGCACGTCGTTTTTAACTGATTTCTAGCTAATTTCTTAACCAGATTTAAAGCAGATTTAGAAAATCTAGCTAATATCTGGCTAGAAACCAGCTTAGATTTCTACCAGGGTAGCGATATGTAGAGTGTCGACTCTGCCGTTGAAGCAAACTGTCGAGTTTCGAGAATTCGAATGAACAAGTATCGGTTGTCGAGAGTTAAAATTAGATAAGCCATGTTGTC